>JAOTOM010003794.1:0-180000 GCA_034440615.1 Ashinkailepas kermadecensis | reverse complement strand
CAACGGCCCGACGTCAGCTGGCCGCTATTGATATGCCGAATTCAACCCGACATATGTTGATATTCCAGGTCAGTAGGCCTGTAGCGGGCCGCAACAGCGGGTTCGGCGAGCTAAGAGTGATGGCCAAAGCAGTGCGCCACGTTTACAGCCATGGCCCAAACGCTGCGCCACATTTGCCGTCATGGCCCAAATGCCGCTCCACATTCGCCCCGTCGGGGCGACACGCAACGCGTCATTACTCACCGCCCCCTCGCCGTAGCTAGCGGCGAGTTGACGCATGCGCAGGAGAAAACTAACACAGCTGTTGGGAAGTGTGACGCCGACGCGGCCGCAATACTAACGCGTTTGTATGTGACACTATATAGTCTACCGCCTTTCCGCGATCCATCTCTCACTTGGAATCTTCTCTCTGCAAATACAAGCAATATTCGACACGCACAAGTTTCTGGCAACATGCCATCGAGACAGTGTGGAGTGTGCGTTCAGCCACTCCACAGGCCGATGTCGGGCCGATGTCGGCCGAGGCCGATTGGCATATTTTCTGGGTGGTGATGCAGATGATCATACAAATATTTGTTGGGGGGGGTAGTATCTAGCTTACTGCTGTCAACCACAAAGGTTGAGAAACTGGCCACGCTGCGACGGGAAACCCTCGCCGGTGGGAACATGACATTCATTAGTGATATTTTCGCACAATCCAGTCCAATCGTATACACTCCACAACATTATTTGCGAATTTGCAATGTCTTCTTTGGCCCGCACATCACTTCCAATCTTGGAAGAAATCGCTCAGGACGGGGCTGGACAGCTTTCTTCAGTCCATGCGTTTCCCACCGAATCCACGAAATATGGCCGCGGAATTCGTGAGGAATAGACAAAGAGCGACCCATGACGTCAGAGTCCACGGAATTCGTGGACGGAACATAACAAAAAAAAAACGCAGCCCAAATCTCCAGATTTGGAGGTTTTGAACGCTTCGTCGCCTTATTTCTGGACGTTTTCAACCGTTAGAGGCTCTGAGCATTAGAGGTTCTGATATAGACCCCTTTGGGCACGTGCATTTAATTTCTTCTTTATCACGTCTGTGACACACCGGGATGACAACACGCGATTCAAGATTTGGTATATTTGTTGAGTGGATGTTATGGTCGTGTACCTATTTATTTGCCCACTGAGAAGCAATTATTTGCAGAAGAAGCGAGTGGTCGCATCGTCTTAATCATGTGCAAGACATATTCGAAAGACAAAAAAGTATTTATCTTGAACTGCAACAATGCATTGGTAAATTGGCAGTTTAAGGTATTTTATTGTCTTGGATTTTTTGTCTAATGCAATGTTTATGAATGTGGTGGACATGATGTGACCGCTTATTTCCTCTCCAAATGCATACTTTTGAGTTAGGAGGTAAAATAACACTCAAAAATGGGCTTGGAGTTGGATAATATAGCATAAAAAGTTTTTTTTTATAAAGGGTTTTTGGAATTTTGGAATACTTTTTCAGAATATGATGTTCATGAACATGACTAAGAAGATGTGACAACTCATTTTTGGTGCTGATGCTTACTTTTCAATTTGGACGATGACGTCACATTGGTATGGTGTAATAACGTCATAGGTATGGCACTGAGGCTTTGACTGGCTATGCTACAGATAGTTCACATACCTTTATGAGATGGTCAAAGTAGCTTAACCTAACTAACCTAACCCAACCTAGCCTAACCTAACCTGCTTACCTCTTGGTTTATCATAGCTATAATTTATATAATGTGCCATGAGGTTAGGTTGACTGGCTAATGCTACAATTGGTTCACATACCTTAATGAGATGGTCGAAGTGGCTTAACATAACCTAACCTAACCTAACCTAACCTAACCTGCTTACCTCTAGGTTTAGCATAGCTATAATTTATAGGTGGTGTGTAAAGAACATGCAAAGCTTCATCAGAGATCGTCAAGGAAATAAACATCTGTCAGCATGCTCTACATCGCATATTCAGCCCGCACTATGTTGACAATTGACGCAGTTGGCTAGGGCATCCAGTTTTGGTACAGATGGTGGTGGGTTCGAATCTCGGCTCTGATCACACAATTGTTAGCGGTCAGGGCCGTTGGATCATGTTGCACTTTGGATTACTTTACACTATCATATGAGTTGCTTGATGTAACAATATTTGTCCATGAAAGCAAGGAGGTGAAATACTCAATTAAAGCCTACTCATGCAATGAATGTCCAATTGGACCATTTGGAATTGTCATCATGGAACTTTGTCTCTGGAAGGGTGCTTCTGGCTGAATTTTTTTGGAGGGCATTCAGGCACACTGAAGGTCAGACTTCTTTCAATGCACAACTCTGGCCGAAAACCTGAGGGGACACTGGTACACATGCCCCCAATGTCCGTTTTATCCACCCCTGTCCCAGAAACAATTGAAAGGGATTCTGATGAACTGGAGCCACTGAGACAGTTCCATGACAGCTTCATGCTGCCCCGCTGTTAGACCTACCACTTTCTGCAGGAATTCAACTTTTGGTATCTTCAAACCAAAGGGGTCATACACCTACCTCACAGCCAGGGTTTGTGACTCCATGAAACATTGCATCCATATCCAGTTCAAGTTGTTCATTTCAACAGCCTGGTTGCATACTCAACACATTCCTTTACATTTTGAGTGCAAGCAATGCTATTGTAGGAAGTGCAGAAGATTCCTGGTCAGCATGCCTCTCACATAACGTTCACCGGGGAGGGGTTTCGGCCATCTAAGATCTGAAACTAGAAGCACACAATTTGGAGGAATTATGACTGTAGTGAACTTGCTGCAGTATACATTTCATGACCTCAGGTCAAGGTCTTTAGGGTCAAATGAGGTCACAATCAGCCTCCACTCCACCCCAGCCGGCACCACCTGTACGTATAGAAAGTATGCATGTTCCACTGCTGAACGGTAGGTAGAAACCGTTCATACATATGCTTGCTACATACGCTGGTGCAGACTGCATGCTGTCATTACGTTCGGTAGTACAGACCCATCGTGTGAGGGGACGAGTGGTCTAGGGGTAAGATGCTCGTCTCACAATTTAAAGGTTGTGGGTTCGAGTCTCACCTGTCGCTACTCTTCGCCCGTGACCAATCAGCGTGAGAAATTGGTGACGCTACATGACTCAACAGTCGACGTGTCGTAAAAACCAATAATAATAACCCATCGTGCGATCGTTACAGCCAGAGTAATTTATATAATGCACCATGAGATTAGGTTAGGTTAAGCTACTTTGACCATCTCATTAAGGTATGTGAACCATTTGTAGCATTAGCCAGTTGAAGCCTTGGTACCATGCCTATGATGTCATCACACCATACCGATGTGACGTCATCATTCAAATTGAAAAGTAAGCATCGGCACCAAAAATGAGTGGTTGCATCTTCTTAGTTACATTCATAAACTCATGTTATGAAAAACAATTCCAAAAATCCCAAAACACCTTTTGTCAAAAATTCACCATAAAAGTGTTGTTCAAAATCAAGAAAAATGGTATTTTTGTTGTCAAAGGGATTTTGAATTTTTGGACTTTTCTTTCAGAATACAATGTTAGTTAGTGTGATTCAGAAGATGCAATCACCCTTTTTCTCTGCTCGTGCTTATCTCTCAGTTAATCATAGCTATCTTTCAACAATGTGCCATCCATGCCACACTGCTGTTATTTGTGCCATAATTTATCTGTCCTTCACTTGGCTCTTCTCAGATGTGATTAAAGGAGGATGTTAGGGCCCTTAAGGCAGAGCTTTCCAAGCTCAAGGCTGCCCTTGTTGCACAGGGTAGGCAAGAAAGGGCAACATGTAGGGGTCCGTCCGTAGCAGGGGCATCCTATGCCCAGGTGCTCACAGGCCACCAGGCCTGTGAGCACCTTCACTTGGCTCTTCTCAGATGTGATTAAAGGAGGATGTTAGGGCCCTTAAGGCAGAGCTTTCCAAGCTCAAGGCTGCCCTTGTTGCACAGGGTAGGCAAGAAAGGGCAACATGTAGGGGTCCGTCCGTAGCAGGGGCTTCCTATGCCCAGGTGCTCACAGGCCACCAGGTAACTGAGGCTTCCCCTGCTGTACAGGTGGCAGGGATATCTGTAGAGGAAAATATTCCCAGTGAACAGAAGATTTCTAGTTGTAGCTCACAGGAGGGGCAGTGGTTTAAAGTCAGGGGTGGAAGATTTGGAGGCACGAGCCTAAGCAAGGGGTCAGTGAGTGGCAGGTGGCAGGTGGTAGGAGTGGGAGGCAACCTATTCAAGCAGCTCAGCAGGCAGGCATAGTAACATCAAATAGGTTCCAGGCATTGGAGGACTGCCCCCAGGATAGTAGAAATGAGACGGTGCTGGTTGTAGGTGACTCATGTGCAGCATTTAGATAGGGTGCTCTGTAAAGGTCGGAGAGGCAGGAAGTGCATCACCAGACCTGGTGCCAAGGTCAAAGACCTGGTGCCAGTGGTGGCACAGGCCACCAGTGAGCACCAGTTTAGTGCAATTGTAGTACAGGTAGGAGTAAATAACATAGGTCCTGCTAGGAGTGAGGAGCTGCTGCAGGGCCCTTCTGGCCACCATGAAGCAAAGCAAAAGCAGAGTTATTGTGACAGCTATTCTGCCCATGGCTGGAGTCTCCCCTGAGTGGAGCTCTAGGGCACTGGCAGCCAATGCCAGGGTAGGTAGGCTCTGCAATGAGTTAGGTTTAACCTTTGTTGACAAGTGGTGCATGTTTTATGGCTCATGGGACCTCTATCAGAGGGATGGCCTGCACTTCTCCAAGAAGGTGGTGCAATTGTTAAGCAAAGTATATGAACATGTCCGTCAGGGAAACTAGACAATGGGGTGGGGAGGGAAGAAGTGGGGAGGGGGACGAGTGGTCTAGGGGTAAGATGCTCGTTTCACAATCGAAAGGTTGTGGGTTCGAGTCTCACCTGTCGCTACTCTTCGCCCGCGACCAATCGGCGTGAGAGATTGGCGACGCTACATGACTCAACGGTCGACGTGTCGTAAAACCAATAACCAGAGAGGGAAGAAGTGGCATTGCCATCTCAGGGATATGCGAATAGTGACAGCATAGGCAATAGAGCCTCACAGTCAGCAAATAGGGAAAGCAATAGATCAAGGGGGCAGAGGGGTAGCTCATCCAGAGATGAAAGAGCTACTCAACATGAAAAAGCCCTTCGCCCGCGACCAATCGGCGTGAGAGATTGGCGACGCTATATGACTGAACGGTCGACGTGTCGTAAAACCAATAACCAACCAACCAACATGAAAAAGCCAAAGATGGTTATGGAACATTTGTTAAGTGTATGATGCTTAATGCTCAGAGTATTTGATCCAAATTTGATGAGTTCAAGTGTTATGTTGCTGAGGAGGAACCAGATTTTGTTTGCATTACTGAGGCATTGGTCAGTGAGGGGTATTTTGGAGATAACTTGCAGGACTACAAGATCCAGGGATACAATATGTTTTCATGCAGTAGGGGTCCAGGAGTGAAAGGGGGTGGTGTAATGCTTTATGTGAATAGCTTATTCAGTTTTCAAAAAGTAGCAGATGGGGTAAAAAATATGTCTTTGGAATCCATTTGGCTTGATGTTGCTGTGGAAAAGGCAACAGCAATAAGCTGAGGATAGGAGCTTTGTACCGATCAGGAACCTTGCCACATTCTCAGCAACTGGAGCTCGATAAGGTGATTTGCGAGGAAATCAGTAGAAACTTTCAGAGGAAATGCCTTATTCTTGGTGACTTTAATCTAAAAGGATATGAAAATGTTGGTGTTGGCTCGCCATCATGTAAACTATTTAGGAAATGCCTTGAAGAGGACCTGTTCTTACACCAGTTTGTAACAGAACCAACTAGGCAGGGCTCATTCTTGGACCTTGTCTTCTCAGATTTAAGTGATTTAGTTCAAGACTTGACTGTAGGAGAAACTCTGGGAAGAAGTGACCATAACATAGTGAGATTCAAGGCACAAGTAGCAGGGACAATGAAGGATAATTTGACAAAGGTTCCAAATTTTAAAAGCACAGACTGACTGCATGAGAGCGGCTTTAAATGCCGTGCAATGGGAAGAAGAATTCTCCACTTTAAATGCCTGTGAAATGTGGGAAAAGTTCAGATCTTACTTCAGGGAAATTCAGATTAGACATGTCCCCCAAAAGCAAAGGCGCAAAAGAAGGGTATGAAAGCCAGCATGGTTTACACCAGATTTGACAAAAGCAATTAAGGCTAAGAAAGATGCATTTAGTGTATTTAAGGAAGCTTCAAATATCATAAATTTAAGGTCGTATCAAAAAGCTAGAGACGCTGTGAAGCAGAAAACCAGGGCAGCAAAGCGAGCAAAATAATTGGATTTGGATAGGAGCTGTAATGGGGACAGTAAAAAGTTATTTAGTTTCTACAAGCTAAGTAAAGTTTCAAGCACAATTGGTCCACTGGAAGTAAATGGGACTATGTTGAGTGAGGATGGTGAGATGGTTGAGGAACTGAGCAAGCAGTTTAAATCAGTGTTTATGTTGGAGGATGTGACAAATCTGCCAACCGTGAACCACAGTTCAGTGACAGGTGATCAGTTACATGATGTTGATTTCATTGATAGTGATGTTGTTTTCAATTATATCAGGAACATAAAGCCAAACAAGGCAGCAGGACCTGATGGAATTTATGATAGGGTATTGCGGGAAGCTGAAAAGGAAGTGGCAATTCCACTTAGTATAATATTTTGTAGATCAGTTTCACAAAATGAAATTCCAACAGATTTGAAAAGGGCAAATGTAGTTCCTATTTTCAAGAAAGCAGAAAGAGGGAAAGTTTAAAATTATAGGCCAGTAAGCCTCACATCCCTAGTCTGCAAAGTACTCGAATCAATTATCAAGGATAGAATAGTTAGTTTTCTGGAAGGAAACAGATTGATTCAAGATACTCAACATAGGTTTAGAAAACAGCGATCGTATCTCACAAATCTCTTGGACTTTTTGAATTTTGCTACAGAACAATTTAATCAGGGAAATCAGGTTGATGTAGCATATCTTGACTTTAGTCAGGCCTTTGACAAGGTACCCCATAAACGGTTAATGATGCAGCTTCAGGTCCATGGTATTGCAGGTAGCATCCTAAAATGGATAGAGTTGTGGCTCTCAGATAGACAGCAGAGAGTGATGCTAAATGGTACAAAGTCATCATGGCAAAATGTTCTTAGTGGAGTCCCCCAGGGGTCAGTACTGGGGCCACTATTGTTCATTATATTTGTTTAATAACATTGAAAGTCGCCTAAGTAGTAAGGTTTTTAAATTTGCGGATGATTTGAAGGTCTTTAGGGCAATAACAATTAACAGGACACAATGAGCAGGTCTTGCTGCAGAAAGACTTAGACGAACTTGTGAAGTGGTCCGAAAAATGGCAAATGAAATTTAATTTTGATAAGGGCAAAATCATGCATGTAGGTAGGCAGCGTATGAAGGCTCCGTACTTGATGGGTGCCCAAGCACTATCTGTGACTCAGCAGGAGAAGGACTTAGGTGTTATTTTGAACACAAAACTGGGGGCATCAGAACAGACCAAAGAAGGCACTAAGAATGCTTGGGGCAATACAGAGGAATGTGTCATACAAAAGTGAGGTCATCAGGAAGCTTTACTGTGCATATGTCAGGCCACATTTGGAATACTGTGTCCAAGCTTGGTCCCCTAGTTATGAGAAAGATTGTTGGCTTTTAGAGAGAGTACAAAAGAGGGCAACAAAAAAGGTTAATGGTATAGGCAACCCGGCATGTGAGGAAAGATTGAAGAAATTGAATATGTTTTCACTTAGATATAGAAGGCTGAGAGGAGATCTCATCGAGGTTTTTAAATTTGTTCATGGTCAGGAACAGGGATATCTCAGGGAAATGTTTGAATTTAACAGAAATGATGCAATTAGAGGTTATCAATTCAAAATTAATGTTAATCACAGCAGGACAAGGTTAAGACAGTCTTTCTTCACCAACAAGGTAGTAGAACACTGGAACCAGCTGCCAGGAACCATTGTCAGTAGCAACACACTGAACATCTTTAAAAACGGCATAGACAATCATTATAAGAATAGGGGGCTTGTTTTTCTGTATTCCAGGGAGGGTTGATCGACAGGGAGGAGTTGGGAGTTGAGAGGAGTTTGAAATTGTTGAGTGTGTTATGCAATAGCAAGTGAGTCTCTTATTAAGTCTAAACGCTTTATAACTTTATATAGGGTGTACCTAGCAGTGGATTCAGCACCTTCCTTCGGGATGTGATACTGATGAGATTGTCTATGGTAGCACAATGGGTATGATGAGAGGAGTTTGTAATTGTTGAGTGTATTATGCAATAGCAAGTGAGTCTCTTATTAAGTCTAAACGCTTTATGAATTTGTGTGGGGTGTGCCTAGCAGTGGATTCGGCACCTTCCTTCGGGATGTGATGCTGATGAGATTGTCTATGGTGGCACGATGGGTGTGATGGGAGGAGCTGGTGATTGTTGGGGGTGTTATGCGGTAGCAAGTGAGTGGTGCTAGATAGGCTGGGATATATAGCTTCCTAGGAACTTGGGATAAGGGATTGATTGGGGTGGGAGTATGTACATTCCTAGTACCTTTTCTAAATAGGCTTAACCCAGATGGGCCCCTGTGGCTCTTATTAAGCCTTAATACTTTATGACTTTATAAGTATGCATTTGCAGAGGAAATGTATGTTCACATCATGTTGACTACATTCATGAACATTGCATTCAAAATATATTCCATGAAATGAAAGTGCACCCAAAAGTGCATATTATTTACCATCATTTATGGATGCCTATGGTAATGACAATGATTATTAAAATGCAAATACCATGAACTGGTATTGTAGAGCAGACCATGTCAGATGTAAGTGCCTTCCTTGGAATTGTGTTGTGAGATGTTCATGTTTAACAATCTGTAATGATGAGCATGGGTATGGTACTTGCAAATGAGATATTGTTAGAAATGAGGCACACAAATTTCATGAACACACATCAAGAACCACAATGCAGATACTTATTTTGGAAAGGATGTCAACTGAATAGTCAGGAAGTGGTATATTCCACCCTAATTTGGGATAACTTAGCACTGTTATGGTTTGATATCGTAAAGAGTCACTGCACTTGCTGCCTACATGCATACAATGCTGGTGGTGGTGGTGGTGGTGGATTTGTGCTTTAGGGCGCGTCGACTGCATTGGTCATTTTGCGCCCATCATGCAATGCTGGAGATCCTGGATGGATTGGGGGTTAGTACCCCTTGTGGTTTGGTATCCTGCTAATGTTAACGTGTAATTCTTACCATTCAATTCATATTCCATAATCAATGAAAAATATGCCAGGAAATAATGACCTGGTCCCCTGGCTTGGTGAGAGATTTCCAGCCTTTGTTTGTACTATATACTGAGTGCTTGAAGACAAGGAATGCATGCAAAAACTAGTGAATTTTGTTCTTTGTACTTCTATTTCAGATTAATTCAGCCTTTATAATGACTTGTTTGTGATTTATATAACTAAATAAATATTTGAAGATTTAGTGGAATGTTGAATTTTGGAAGCAAAAGTGAATTATAAATATATACTGTTATATTATTACTAGTGATATGCCAGCAATTCTTTGGTAGTGACGCAGTGAATTCTGATATGGCTCAGCAAAAGGCATGCATTCCATTTTTCAGATTGCTATGCCATGCCACTGTGTCACTAGTGGGAACTCTGCTGTGCACTCTTGCTCCTGTTGACAAGTATAATGAGTGTTGGCATGTTGCGCGGTTATATGTCTTCAAATTTCAGCTGCCTGAATCGTACAAAGAACACATCTTTTAAATATTGATTGCTAGGAAAGGTGCTGTACTCAGCTTCGTGATGTTAGGACATCAGAATCTGAGGAAGGGGGTGCAGGCCAGCAAGGGAATTGTTCGTGGTATGAAATCATTTCATGTGCCACTTTTTGATTGATCAGGAGTGTAAATTATTGGTGAAAATTGGAGCCAGAAGTGGAAAGGTATTCCTTGCTGGGTGTCACATCCCACCCTATGTACGGACACTGGTTTGCGACAGCCGGTGCTGAAATGCATGTATGCACAAAGAGACGGGAACTCACGATCGAGAGAATGTGTCCACACCCGCCAGGAAGTGTCGGTCTGCATGCACGAGTAAGGGGCGCCGCAGTTAGCACGCGGTTTGTGTTGCAGAGCCTGTGATGACGTCAGCAGTGCAGGCTAGCGGGGACGGTGAGGTGGCGGGCGGACTGCGCACGTCCCTCCTCGTGCTGATTGACGAGAAAACCGATCTGGAGGCGCGCATCGCCGTGCTGGGCAACGTGCTGACGTCGCAGCGTGTGGGAATGGACGACCCGCTGGTGGACGACGACGGCTACCCGCGCGGCGACATCGACGTCTACTCGGTGCGGCACGCGCGCTCCCAGCTGCGGCGACTGCAGAACGACCACCGCGCGCTGATGGCGCGCATCGAGGCGGGTCTGGCGGACCTACACGGTGGGCAGGGTGCTGCTGACGCCAGTTCTGCACCGGCCGCCAGTGTCCGCACCCTTCCCGCGGCATTCCTGCAGGTAAACCATCATGGCAGCCGGAATGCACATGTCGCTGTGCCATCGTAAAGAGTGCCACCATGGCCCATTGCATGCATGTATATGCTGACTCTGCTCCCAGCTGCGGTGCTCTGTCCTTGCTGGTGGTCACCGTCGTACTCAATGAAGCTGTAATATATCGGAAATTCACCCATCGGCACCAGGCATTTTGTTTTGTCGTTTCGTTCAGTTATGCCTATATTTGAGTTGTGCTTTGACTGTTCCATATTTGCATCACCAATCGTATAGAAATTATGCGGCCCACCTGTCTAACCCCACTCCGAATCTCCAACTGGAAGTCGCACGCTCTGCGCAGTGGTGGTCCGATCACGCGGAAGGTGCCTGTCTGAATTTGAGCCGATACCGGCCGGATTACGTGGTGACGGGCAGCAGGGCCTGGCTCGGTGACATGGTGACATGGTGACGGGCAGCAGGGCCTGGCTCGGTGACATGGTGACTGGCAGCGGGACCTGGCTCAGTGACATGGTGACGGGCAGCGGGACCTGGCTCGGTGACATGGTGACGGGCAGCGGGACCTGGCTCGGTGGCATGGTGACGGGCAGCGGGACCTGGCTCGGTGGCATGGTGACGGGCAGCGGGACCTGGCTCGGTGACATGGTGACGGGCAGCAGGACCTGGCTCGGCGACATGGTGACGGGCAGCAGGGCCTGGCTCAGCGACATGGTGACGGGCAGCGGGACCTGGCTCGGTGGCATGGTGACGGGCAGCAGGACCTGGCTCGGTGACATGGTGACGGACAGCAGGACCTGGCTCGGTGACATGGTGACGGGCAGCAGGACCTGGCTCGGTGACATGGTGACGGGCAGCGGGACCTGGCTCAGTGACATGGTGACGGGCAGCAGGACCTGGCTCGGTGACATGGTGACGGGCAGCAGGGACCTGGCTCGGTGGCATGGTGACGGGCAGCAGGGGCCGGCTCGGTGACATGGTGACGGGCAGCAGGACCTGGCTCGGCGACATGATGACAGATAACAGGGGCCGGCTCGGTGACATGGTGACAGGCACCAGGGGCCGGCCCGGTGACATGATGACAGGCACCAGGGGCCGGCTCGGTGACATGATGACAGGCACCAGGGGCCGGCTCGGTGACATGGTGACAGGCACCAGGGGCCGGCCCGGTGACATGGTGACAGGCACCAGGGGCCGGCCCGGTGACATGATGACAGGCACCAGGGGCCGGCCCGGTGACATGGTGACAGGCACCAGGGGCCGGCTCGGTGACATGATGACAGGCACCAGGGGCCGGCCCGGTGACATGGTGACAGGCACCAGGGGCCGGCTCGGTGACATGGTGACAGGCACCAGGGGCCGGCCCGGTGACATGGTGACAGGCACCAGGGGCCGGCTCGGTGACATGATGACAGGCACCAGGGGCCGGCCCGGTGACATGGTGACAGGCACCAGGGGCCGGCCCGGTGACATGGTGACAGGCACCAGGGGCCGGCTCGGTGACATGGTGACAGGCACCAGGGGCCGGCCCGGTGACATGGTGACAGGCACCAGGGGCCGGCTCGGTGACATGATGACAGGCACCAGGGGCCGGCCCGGTGACATGATGACAGGCACCAGGGGCCGGCCCGGTGACATGGTGACAGGCACCAGGGGCCGGCTCGGTGACATGATGACAGGCACCAGGGGCCGGCCCGGTGACATGGTGACAGGCACCAGGGGCCGGCTCGGTGACATGGTGACAGGCACCAGGGGCCGGCTCGGTGACATGATGACAGGCACCAGGGGCCGGCCCGGTGACATGGTGACAGGCACCAGGGGCCGGCTCGGTGACATGATGACAGGCACCAGGGGCCGGCTCGGTGACATGATGACAGGCACCAGGGGCCGGCCCGGTGACATGGTGACAGGCACCAGGGGCCGGCCCGGTGACATGGTGACAGGCACCAGGGGCCGGCTCGGTGACATGGTGACAGGCACCAGGGGCCGGCTCGGTGACATGATGACAGGCACCAGGGGCCGGCTCGGTGACATGATGACAGGCACCAGGGGCCGGCCCGGTGACATGGTGACAGGCACCAGGGGCCGGCTCGGTGACATGATGACAGGCACCAGGGGCCGGCCCGGTGACATGGTGACAGGCACCAGGGGCCGGCTCGGTGACATGGTGACAGGCACCAGGGGCCGGCTCGGTGACATGATGACAGGCACCAGGGGCCGGCCCGGTGACATGATGACAGGCACCAGGGGCCGGCCCGGTGACATGGTGACAGGCACCAGGGGCCGGCCCGGTGACATGGTGACAGGCACCAGGGGCCGGCTCGGTGACATGGTGACAGGCACCAGGGGCCGGCTCGGTGACATGGTGACAGGCACCAGGGGCCGGCTCGGTGACATGGTGACAGGCACCAGGGGCCGGCTCGGTGACATGATGACAGGCACCAGGGGCCGGCTCGGTGACATGATGACAGGCACCAGGGGCCGGCCCGGTGACATGATGACAGGCACCAGGGGCCGGCTCGGTGACATGATGACAGGCACCAGGGGCCGGCTCGGTGACATGGTGACAGGCACCAGGGGCCGGCTCGGTGACATGATGACAGGCACCAGGGGCCGGCCCGGTGACATGGTGACAGGCACCAGGGGCCGGCTCGGTGACATGGTGACAGGCACCAGGGGCCGGCTCGGTGACATGATGACAGGCACCAGGGGCCGGCTCGGTGACATGGTGACAGGCACCAGGGGCCGGCCCGGTGACATGGTGACAGGCACCAGGGGCCGGCTCGGTGACATGGTGACAGGCACCAGGGGCCGGCCCGGTGACATGGTGACAGGCACCAGGGGCCGGCTCGGTGACATGATGACAGGCACCAGGGGCCGGCTCGGTGACATGATGACAGGCACCAGGGGCCGGCCCGGTGACATGATGACAGGCACCAGGGGCCGGCCCGGTGACATGGTGACAGGCACCAGGGGCCGGCTCGGTGACATGATGACAGGCACCAGGGGCCGGCCCGGTGACATGGTGACAGGCACCAGGGGCCGGCTCGGTGACAGGTAACAGGGGCCGGCTCGGTGATGGCCGCAGCTGTCGCGCAGCCACCGGCCGGGTGCAGTCAGCAGGGACTCGTCCCGTGCCCTGCCGCAGGTGACCGCCATCGGCGCCGACTCGCCGGCGGCCGGCGCTGGCCTGGAGACCGGCGACCAGCTGACCGCCATCGGCTCGGTGTGCGCCGACAACTTCGTCTCTCTGGCGGACGTGTCCGGCGCGGTGCAGCATAGCGTTGGCCGGCCGCTGGTGCTGCGCGTGGTGCGCGACGGCCGCACCGTCTCGCTGCGGCTGACGCCCCGCACCTGGGCCGGCCACGGCCTGCTCGGCTGCACCCTGGTGCCCATAGACCGGCCACAGAGGTAGGCGATGTGCCGACGGCCGCGCTCTGGTGGCCCGGGACCGTCCCAGATGTGGGCGGCCTGCTGGTGACCGCGGCCTGGTGGCCGGGAACCGTCCCAGATGTGAACGACGGATCGCGGTCTTTTTCGCTGCTTCTCTGACCCAGAGCATTGCATGAGGACCGGAAGGGCATTCGATGTGGTTCGGCGATGCATAGACCTGTGCTCGGCCTGATATCGATGACTGCATTACGTGAAGATGTCCACGGGGGACGACTAGCGACCGTAAGCTTGTGCGGATGTACGGGCGGCGACTCTGTTTGATGTGATATGTGCAGCTGTGTTTGCGGTGGCAGTTCGAGAGATCGCCAGCCACACTGGGCTGCAGACCAGCAATGGCACTGGTGCGTGTCCAGATGTATGGAATGTGGGAGACGTGTGCAATTCATTTATTTTCATGAAGAGGGCATTTCACTGAAAAACATTTCGAAGTTCGGTGGGCAGCATTCCGTGCTCTCCCCGCGACAATGGGCAATGCGTTCTAAAAATGTACCATCGTGTGATAAATCAACTCGCGCCCCTAGTGTGTAGTCGGAACGTCACGCCTCGCCTCTCGCAACAGTCGTGATCAATATACACGTCGTGTCCAATGGAAAAGTTTGCCTGGAATCCATTGAAGAGCCTTCATTCTTTAGCCCATGGAGTCCCTGATGCACCTAGTACCTTATTACCAGGTAAGCTTGCTCGTGCAATTGTCATCAGGAAATATCTTCGGATATTCGAATGTACAAAGAGATGAACAGATATCCTGAAGTCAATTATAAATCAGATACACATCTCCGGAACAGCTGAAATTAGCGCATTGCGTGCATTCAACCGTAAGCACTCCGGATCGGTCAAGCAGAAGCTTTGAATTGCCAGGGTGTCCAGTTGTCTACCAGACAAATCTAGGGGCTGGAGCGCGAGTACGAGGACCTTTTCATTCAAAATTCGCCACCAGGAAGTGTAAAATAATCATCACTACCATAACGAGTATTGTACTCGTTTTTTTTCACACATTGCACGATCGAAAGTAGAAAGGCATTCGGATAATTTTTTTCGGGACCCATTCAGAATTTTCCGGTGCCCTGGTCGATTCGATGGAGTCTCCTTGTGGTTTTTGTGGTGAAGTTTATTTTTTGTAAGCCCCCTGCAGGCTATTCTTGGACCCCGGTACGATTCTTCGGGCTCTTGGTGAGTGGTTTTTTTTTGTTCGGTGCCCCAACAGGTTTCTTTTCCGGCGCCCGACGACTTCTTATTTTGTGGATCCTTGACGCAATTTTTGGTCCGCAGGGTGACATTCCGGGTATATATTGGTTCTTGGGAAGCCAGCTGCAACTTGTGGGGCTCCGGCGCGACGTTTTGGCCCCAGTGAAATTTTCAAGAGAAGCGGCGTTAATTTTTTTTGTAGACCAAAAAATGCAGTGCGAAGTGCGATTTTGTTGGCCCCGTGGTCACTTGTTGGGATCCTTTGCGCGAGTTTTGGTGGCTACGAAACGTTTTTGGGGCCCAACAAGTTTTATGGGCTTTTGGAGCCATTGTTGAGATCCCAGAATGATTTTCCGTGTCCGGACTGTTTTTTCATTTCCCCGGCTTCATTTGTTGGGTGATTTCAACGAGACTTTTAGAGCCCCGGTGCGACCTGTCATGCCTCTAGCGTGATTTGCAGGGGCCCGGGTGAAAATTATTTGTACCCCAGTCTCAGCGTGATTTTCAGGAGGCCCCGGCTCGACCGTTTGTGGCCCCCGTCGTGATTTTCTTGAACCCCGGCACGACTTTTTGCGGCCCCAGCGTGATTTTCAGGGGCCCAGGTGCAAACTTTTGAGGCCCCAGCGTCATTAGCAGGGTATATCAGATATATCAGATATATCAGACCCCAAAAGTATCTTCGCTACTTTTTCGGGCCCCCAATGTGATTTTTCTGAGCCCCGGTGCGATTTTTGGTGGACCGAGTGGGATTTTTAGGGAGCATGGCGCATTTTTTTCCTGAGCTCGGCGGATTCTTGGGGGCCCCACAACTTGTCAGGAGGGGGAGGAAACTGCCCACAATGCCCCCTCCCCTATTCGGTATGTAACTGTGCCATGCAATGATGCAACATAGGAATCCAGGAATGGTTCATCTGTTTCATCACTCACATGTGATTTCAACTCTCCGGTTATCTAGACAGTTTGAGGAAAGTCAAACATCTGCAACATGGATCAGCAAGGATGGATTATAAGGCAACAGGGATACCATGGAATTCAGATCACAGTAGTTATGCTGCATTACATACCTTCTTCCACAGAATGCTTTGGAGATGGATGCGCTCCTGAAGTTTGGTCAGGGTTGGAGTTGGAGGTGGATGGAGCAACACTGTGAAGGACATAACATATGGTTCAAGAGACTTCTGTTTACATTAAGAATACAGGGGACCTGTTTACATTAAGAATACAGGGGATGAAGTAACATTTTCATTAATTTACTTCTATGGTGTCCTGAGTGAGTAGGACAACCGAGATGGGTTTATGTTATATGCATTGTAGAAGCAATGTTATGATATAGCTTTTATACCCTAGTGGGAATGGTTTGGATTCACTCATAAGTGAATTTGCAAACATACTGATATATCCGTTAACAACAATGCAGGGAGCTATATGATCAACATGGTCGATGTGCCCTAAAGCCCAAATAACTAAGTAACAATGCAGGGAATCTGCTGCATAACATTTTGCCCATAAATTAGCCATGATATATGGCATACTTCCCATGCTATTTATAATGGTGAGCTATATTTTGTGTACAAACATCAGTGCATTATACATGTTAATTAAACGTTACACACATCAGTTCATTACAAGTGGCAGCAATGCATTTCCTTCATGCGCTTTAAACATGATTCAAGTAAGCACTATCATCGATTTTAAACTTGCAAAAAGAGTAGGCCACCTGGTGTTTTGAGTACTATTTGAGTGAATTTGCTGTCTTGTTAGTGAACTGACCACTTATTGAGATATAAGTACTTTAACTTTGCCTGCTTCTATCATGAAAATTTGTCATGTTCCAATACATCAGAAATCATCACAATAACTTCTTGTCCACAAACCGGTGTATGCATTTCTATGAATTTATCATATTTATTAACACAAATTATGTAGATCTGATCTGCAAATTTAATACTCAGAAAATGTTATCAGCACAGGATTCCATTCCTGAAAATACAGTAGTTTCAACAAGTTATTGTTCTTTGTGAAGCAATAAGTGCAATGCTCTCATGCAGCATGCAGATGGAGGTTCATTACATGCACCCAGGGGCGTCGCCACCGGGGGACAGAGGGGGCAGTCGCCGCTCCTGCCGTGAGACTGGGGGGGGGAGGGGGCGGCGCCCCCTGAAATTTGAGGAGGCCCCTATCCGGAAACGCGCAGGAACAAAAGGTGAGCAAGGAGGCCGACGAGACCGAAGACATGCTGTCAAGGAGGACCCAAGACTGGCAACGAGGCTACCGCGAAATCTAATCAGGTCCTGATAAGAGATATTAGGAGACATAGGACATAGATTGGGAGGAGGCCCCAGGACGAAAAGGATGCTACCGAGACGGGCAGGAAGCCACCCAGGTTAGACAAGAAGGCTTTCGATGGGTGGCAGGATATTCTTAATTTGGAAAACGAGGCCCCCAAGATGGAAGAGGAGGCCCTTACAATAGAAAATAAGGAATGATAGGAGATATTTCTCCGGACGCAAAAGGGAGCCCCAACATGGGTAAGAAGGTCTCCGCAGGAATGAGAGAAAGCCATTGGGACCAGCCAGATGAGGCCCACATTTTGGAAGAGAAGTGTTGTGTCCTGAGCACAGCCCATCTAGCGGCCGAGTGAGGAACTCGGGGTTTCACGCCCAGCCGGCAGAGGGGTGATCCGGTGACCCCGGTCGGCCGGCGGGAGTGATGTGGCGCGAGGAGTCGAGAGCGGACTGATGTCAGAGCGTCGGATCGTGCCTTGCGTTGATACAATACTTAGTGCCTTGCCCGCCGCTGGTGCGTGTTTGTGAACCATCGGAAGAGGAAGACAGGAAGGGATAGAACAAGAAGGACCCTAGGAGAGAAGATGTGGGACTATGACACAAAAGCACCCTGCTAAGAGGATAATGAGGGTCCAAACACAGGTGAGGAGGCCTCCAAGACGTGAGAGGAGGTCCCGAATTTGAAAAAGGAGTCACCTAGGAGAGGATAGGAGGCCCCAGAAATCAAGAGAGTGCCGACAATTGGCACGGAGGCCCCCAAGATTGCAAAGGAGGCCCCAGGATTGCAAAGGAGGCCCCCATGATTGCAAAGGAGGCCCCATGATTGCAAAGGAGGCCCCCAGGATTGCAAAGGAGGTCCCTGGGATTGCAAACGAGGCCCCTGGGATTGCAAAGGAGGCTCCAATACGGGAAAGGAGGCTCCAGAAAATGAGAGAATAACCGACCGATGATTTTCTTGATGTTTGCACACCAGAGCATGATCAGCTTCGAACACGAATGTAGTTTTTCACAGTTTTACATAGCAATTGATGCTTGTTCTTGCATTTTGTGTTGCTTGCTAAACCACGTCATGCCATATACTACACTCATATCTGAAGTATGCATGCAGCAAACATGCGTTTTTGACCCGGCATAAGCAGTGATATTTAATATTAACAATTAGTGTAAGCTTCGCTATTGAACTCTGGGTCTGGTAATCGAACCATTGGCCAGGTGAGTTTTGCTGGAAGGTCATGTTTTACTCAGACATTGCAAAACAATTTGATTGTCGGGTAAAGATTAGCGTACTTTATCCAAATGTGCTAGAAGACATTGCCATTGTTCAAGGGTTTTGCATTTTTGTTTTACTCCGAGTGAGGTGATTATGCTTCGTATGTTATGCACACGGAAATCATTATGCAGGTGTCAAAATGGTTCATAGTGCATCATGTTGTTTGCTATATCCATGACATGCAGTCTGCTCGGAAAGGGGAGGTCTGCGCGGATAACATTAGCTGGCCATCTGAAATGGCTGGCAACGTTAAAAATGCACCACAAATGCCACTCATGTACGTTGTGTTCCTTGATGCCCAGTCACCCGAAAACCTCACCTGGGACGTTTATCTAACATGGTCCTGACCATTGTCCGTAGATCGTGCTGTCCGGCACCGAGAAGGCGTTCACGTATGACTACGTCTTTGACATAAAACACTCGCAGCACTACATCTACGAGACGGCCGTGAAGGACATGCTCGCCAACCTCTTTCAAGGTGATGAGCGCCGCAGCAGTGGTGGGACACACCTGGTGTCGCGTCCTAGCACGCCCTGTGGCTACCCTCCGGTCATTGCACATATACGGGGATGGGCTCCGGATGTAGTGGGTTCTTTTACAAAGCCGCCAGCGAAGTCGTTCGTGACTCGAGTCTTGACCGTGTTAGGTCATGCGTTTGGAGGTGATTGGTGCGAGGTGAGAACACAGGTTTTGCAGATGGGTTGCTTCCCCGGTCGTTGTGGCATTTTGTGTGCTTAGAACGGCGTAAGTTGGTTGACTTTCCACGACCAATGGTGTGGCACGCCTGCCCTGTTGCTCACGAACGTGCCAGGACTGCGCTTCCAAATTTAGTGCTGCACTGGCGTGATGCTAAATCATCTCCGCGCCGGTAACCCAAACAATATTTGGCATCCAGCAGGCTAGGATATCATTATCATCATTGTCCTCATCACCGCCCTCTCCCCCAGAACAAACGTGCTTCGATTTAGCCACTCCTTCGAGTTGACTGAGCCGACCCACAACCGCCCCTCATGCTACGGAGTGTCCCTGTCCTGTGCATTGAAATGGACAAGCTCCAGCTACGAACGCCTTCCCACACCCGGGCCGCGGAAGGTACAGACTCGGCCGAGACCGGCGCAAACTCTACGTGGGCGAGTGGCGTTTTAGCAATCATCGCAAATGGTTTTAGCTCCGTGTGGGTGAATTTTTTTCCAGCCTGCGACCGTGTTGGTGATGTCGATTGTTCTGGTTTTAGCTGTAACGGGCTGTGCTTGATCACCATCTAAGGTGGGTTGAACTCAGCGTATGTTTTGGGAATTCAGTATAAGGTTTATGGTGACACGTGCGAAAGATCTTGAATACATCAGCAGTCAAAAATCGTACCGAGTGTTTTTACCACACTGGAAAACTCCATCAGGTTTGACATTAATGTATGAACTTAATGCGGACACTTCCACTCGACCGATGGTGGCTATTAAAGTGCCTGTCGCGATAACAAATGGCAAAAAACACTGTTGCTCATTCAGTTGGTAAAGGAGGGCAATGGGCAGGCTGCGAAGCTGTTGATCTTCCGAAGACCGGAGGATAGGATCAATTCCAGCTCCCTCCTCTTGGGATCATAGGATAACCCTGAGCCGTTCAAGTTAGCGCTTTATAATTTGTCACACTCCTACAACCGATGAGTGCGCATTGCATAGCAAGCTTTAGCTCTAGTCTGTTGTGATTCTCGAGTTGCGATAGGCTAACACCAAGTTACGACCTCGTCTCATTGCGGCTTCCAGATGTCCATGGAAACATTCTTCGTGGACATGCCATGCGAAATTCAGTGAAAAATTGAATGTATCAGCAGAGTAGGCCGATGTTCAAGTATAATGTCAAAATAAGTGACCACTCGTCAGGTCATTAGAACAGACAGATTTATACTGGAAAAGGTTACTAACCCTTGTTTCATTTTGTATTCATTAGTAACCCTTGTTACTAATGAATGGTTTTGAAAAACGGCATGCATGTAATGGAAAATTATGTCCTCTAATAGTGAGTCAACTGTCAAGTCTTATCAGGTCAGGTCACTGGAATATGACCTGAAACGTTGCAAGTGCGCACGTATCACGAGCTCTCTGCAGGCTAAGATCCGAGGTACAAAATTGTGAAAGGTAACAGGTAAAATGAGGTAAAAATTACGTGGTAAAGTGGCAAAATTATAACAATTTTGCACGCTGATCCTTCTTCGTATGGGATTAGGGCTTGGTTGGATTTGCGCTTTATAGTCTTGGATGTGGAAAGGAAAAGTTAGTCCGGCGAATTACGGAAGGGATATTTTCTTCCAACCTGTGACAGAATCTCAGTTTGCACCTTCTAGTGAATCTTGACCATTTCTCACAGTTCATTGAGTTCATTCACATTCATTCATTGAGTTCATTCACAGAGCAGTTCATTGCCAAGCAGCACCATTCAAGCTGGAAATGGGAAAAATGAGACGATATTTGTTCGGTGAGTATGATGTTCTCAATGTCAAAAATTCAGGAGCAGACTATTTTCCAACCCTGAATTAGGATACACACACTTTACTTAACATTTTTTGCAGAAAAGTGGGCAATCTGAGAAATGTAATATTAAAGAAGCCCTCAAAATTATCAGAGGAAACATTTGTCTTTGCTTTCGTACCACTCATTACGTTTTCCTACGAATAATCTGCTCCGAAAGTCGTCTGTTTGAACGGTACATCACATATTCCCAGGCACTTCACCTGATCGGTGACCCTGACCTTTGCTTGTATCTGTTAGAATCTGTTAGAATGTTCTATAAGCATAGTTCTATATAACCGATGTCGAAACACAAAATTGCATTTGTTTGATGACCAGAGTCCGAAAACTACGGCGAATACTCATCGACTACACTCCGGCATTTACCTGTTTGAATATGTGGAAAGACAAATGAATATGTTCGATAAAGATAGTCCCGTTAACTGAAGGTTCGAGGATGTAGCTACATCATGCTGCTTCCGCATCTCAATCTAGCTATGATGAAGTCAGGGGGCTATTGCGCCCCGGAACTACGAATGGGGTCAAATTCTGGGGCACTCAGAGAGTAAAGAGGAAAGGCACTGTCTGAGTCGGAGCACGGCAGACACGTCAGAACTGCAACCATCGATAGAATATGGACAGGGGCAAGGAAATGTGTGGCTATGGTTGCTGGCCCCTGGTCATCTGGTCATCTGGCCCACAGGTCCACACGTCGGTAAATCATTGCGACGCAAGCAACATATTGTAATGTACAACTGTTGCCGCATTCTTCGTTTTCCAGGCACGTCGTATTTCCTATCCTTTGCACCTGTTTGCTCCGTGCCTGCTTCACGTGCGCAGTACGCCATGTGACTACCGATGGCCTGGCGCGTGCTGACCGGTGACCCCGTCCACGGACGTGCCGCAGGCTACAACGTCACCATCCTGGCGTACGGCCAGACCGGCTCTGGCAAGACCTACACGATGGGCACCGTGTTCAGCCAGGAGGAGGGCACCACCGACGAGACGGGCGTCATACCGCGCGCCATGACCGACCTGTTCGCACATATTGCCAACCGCACCGACTGCGAATTCATCGTGCGCGTCTCCTTCCTGGAGGTAGGGCGGCCGGGCAGGTGTTCGCCCCGCCCGGTGGGCTGTGAAGGGGTCCGCCCGCCTGCCGCGCCTGCGGGCGAGTCAGGCGGGAGGTATGGTCAGGCTGAGCGGTGCGGGACGGACACGGTTTTCTATGACCAGAGGCCATGGACCATCTTTCTTCACACAGGTCATTTTTAGTCGAAGTAATCACTATTTTGGAGAACATCTATAGTTTGGGCTCGTAATATCTGGTCTCACGCTTGTTCAATATGTTCTTTAGGTTTGATAATGCTGAATAATGTAAAATTGCCGCCATATCCATGTGACTTATGTGCAGGTGTACCCAAGTACCCATGACCATGCGATCAATATCAGCGTATTTTAGCCCTCATCGTATTTTAGCACGGCATTTTGTCGCCTCCCGTGCAGGTGAGAGGAAATTGTTGCGATCCCCCTATTATTCCTGTACGGAGAATGCTGGCTGTGGGACAAAAATCAGCGTGTTGTATGCGATGCTATCTCACGATCGGCGCCTGATTTGTATCTATTTATATAATTGGTATAGTTGGTCTTCGACGTCAGTTTAAAGGCCAGTGTTTTCGCAAAGTAGAGAACATCCACATTTTCTTGTCTTGTCTTGTTTTGTTGTTCTTGTCTTGTTCTTGTATTCTTGCTTTCTTGTTGTATTTATAAATGCTATGACACAAGCACAGTTGAGACTTTCACCATTGTATTCCTCACTATCTGGATATACTAACGATGTGTGGTGTTTGATTTCCAACCCAATGGTCAAGATTTTGAATGAGTGGGTAGCGGCAGCTCAATTGTGAGTTGGACTTGATCGCAAGGTCGTGGGCTCGAATCCCACATCCGGCGGGATTCGAATGCGTCGTTAGCAAATAATCCAATACAATCCAACATTCAGAGGGGGTCAAGGTGTTGCCTCCGTTTTGAAAACTGCCGGTATAGTACCTGAATACATTATTTTCTTGGAGCCAGGAGTAAATATGGACTGCAGATTTGGTTTCAGTTTCCAAATCAACGACAGTTGATTCATAGTTGACCGACAGTTATCGACAGTTTATCTTAAAGTTCATACACTTGAAGGCCATTTGATGTCTAGTTTGGCCAATGATCTCCAGTCACCTTAGAAAAGTATGTGATATGCAAGCAGGTTAGGCGAGTTGTCAATCACCGGCCCACACCCAGCCATCAGCCAATTTGAGATCAGATGTATGCAATCGCCGATCATTCGTGAATTCGGCGAACGCACATGGTCGCAAAGTGATCCAAGTGGTTTGCCCGCCCAACAGCACTAACTCACCACCAACAGCACCAACTCACCACCAACAGCACCAACTCACCGCCAACAGCACTAACTCACCACCAACAGCACCAACTCACCACCAACAGCACCAACTCACCACCAACAGCACCAACTCAACACCAATAGCACCAACTCACCACCAATAGCACCAACTCACCACCGACAGCACCAACTCACCACCAACAGCACCAACTCACGACCAACAGCACCAACTCACCACCAACAGCACCAACTCACCACCAACAGCACCAACTCACCACCAACAGCACTAACTCACCACCAACACAACCAACTCACCACCAACAGCACCAACTCACTACCAACAGCACCAACTCACCACCAACAGCACCAACTCACCACCAACAGCACCAACTCACCACCAACAGCACCAACTCACCACCAA
This sequence comes from Ashinkailepas kermadecensis, assembly GCA_034440615.1. NCBI lineage: Eukaryota > Metazoa > Arthropoda > Thecostraca > Neolepadidae > Ashinkailepas > Ashinkailepas kermadecensis. Next base: position 155,930 of record JAOTOM010003794.1, on the reverse strand, counting down.
CAGCACCAACTCACCACCAACAGCACCAACTCACCACCAACAGCACCAACTCACCACCAACAGCACCAACTCACCACCGACAGCACCAACTCACCACCAACAGCACCAACTCACCACCAACAGCACCAACTCACCACCAACAGCACTAACTCACCACCAACAGCACCAACTCACCACCAACAGCACCAACTCACCACCAACAGCACCAACTCACCACCAACAGCACCAACTCACCACCAATAGCACCAACTCACCACCAACAGCACCATCGGCAAAAAACATTCTCGCTCTTATGACGTCGCAAGATCGAGACCCGTGACGCATCTTCACACATTGTGCATTATGGAGTGAACACATTCAATATCTGGCTACTATAGCAGCATTGTAGTTTGTGGACACAATTATCTGGGTAAAATGACTGGCAGTCGACCCACCGCTAAGCTCCAGATGATCATCATCATCACGGAGTGGACAAGTGCTGTCGCATCGGACGTGCCAGGCGGCGCCGCTCCGACTCGTGCTCTGTAACTTTTTCATGATAGCGCGATGAAATCATGCTGGGGTGGGAGGATTGCATTAATCCGCTGAACTGTCCAGGCTGAATGTTAACTCCGAACTTGGACGCCATCATTTCAGTTTCGGTATGATAAACTTGAAGTGTATTTTAAGTTCATTAAATTTGATATTGTGTTCTTCTTCACCCACTTTTGTTATCGGCGGAACATGATACAAATAGTGGACGCGCGGTGAATCACTAATCCACCACCACCATCAGTTACATTTAGTTCACCTACAACTTCTGAAATATATTCTGAAATATATTACATAATATAATTATTATATACTAAATTACGTTCGCTTAAATTCACTCCCACCTAAATTTAAGGTGGAAGCTGAGACTTTATAAAGGTCTGTTCGACCACGCGTTAGCGAATTTTCTTCCGTCATGAATTTACTTCCACGAGATGTGACAAAATATCACGGCTAAGCACGCTGAATAGAGTCGTCATTGTCGATCATGGCCAGGATATCATTAATGTCATCCATGTTTCGCCATCAAGTGCTACTTCTCAAACTTTGCTTTAATGTTATGCTTGATTATGATCAGTCGCCATCCAAGTATTTTTAGCGACGATGGTTTATCCTCCTAAAATGCGGCTCGGAAAAGTGGATTTTGGTGCTCTCCCAAAGAAAGGTGAGTGGAAAGACGTCCAACAGCAAACACTAGCTGGCTAATTAAACGCAAGCTGGTGGCTAGCGAATGAACCTGCCCTGCCCGTTTCTGTTCGGTCATTTCAAGACAGCAGGCATGAATATTGGGAGTTATTGTACTCGCTTAAATACAATGTGTTGCATGAAGTATCAATTTTGTACTTATCCATTTATATTCTTATCAGTGGGATTCCAAAGTTCTGAACGAATTATGTTATTTTCTCACTACTCAGACATCCAGAAGTATTTTCTTCTTTGACCTAGCTAGTTGCATGGACCCTACATGGATACATACCCTGTTTTGTGCCTTGTGTTGTCGATTATATGGACGCCGTTGTGGGTTTTTACTTTTTGTTTCGATTGATACTCTCCATTCTGTTGAAATATACTGCTAAGCCTGTAGTACGTCTTGTACTACATGCTTAACTACTGCTAAATAGCTTGTACTGCAGGCTAAATATACTGCTAAGCCTGTATTGCACCAGCTCTAATATTATTTTGTGGTAACTCCTAAGCTGCCCAAGATGTAACTTTGTACTGGTAGCCTTGTACTACAGGCTAAATATACTGCTAAGCCTGTATTGCACCAGCTCTAATATTATTTTGTGGTAACTCCTAAGCTGCCCAAGATGTAACTTTGAAATTTGGTTTAACTCTTGATAGCAAGATCGTGGGTTCGAATCTCGCTACCGGTGGGATTGCCATGTCCGTCCGCAACAAATCGGCACGAGAGGTAAGCGATGCTGTGTGGCCCAGCAGGCGAATTGGTCGCTAAAAAGTTTCTTCGTCTTTGAAATGTGTTTGCTTTCCGGCAGTTGATGAACGCACATTGTATGAACATGTGGGTCCAGTCTGTTAAGGTCTCTCACCAAGGGCATGTCAAATTCAGGTTACGGCCTCGTCTCAATGCGTTTTTAGATGCCCATTGACACATAGGTTAAATACGACTTCATAGAAACATTATGATCAACGGAGAATGTAGAACTCCAAATCTGCTCCCTCTGATCAGGTCACCATCCCAGTGGGGGGGGGTACGACACATCGACCGTTGAGTCATGCAGCGTCGTCAATCTCTCAAGCCGATTGGCCGCGGGCGAAGAGTAGCGGGAGGTGAGATTCGAACCCACAGCTTTTCGATTGTGAGACGGGCAACTTACACTAGACTACTCGTCCCCACGTCACCATCCCAAATGGTTTAAGCTTAAAACAAATGTTTTTCGTCTATAACCTTTGTGCTAATTAATATTTTTGAAACCGGAATATGTTTGATGGTAAATTATGTCTTCTGTGTGTTCCAAGTTGAAACTTAAGATCAGGTCAGGCCAGGAATGTATGGCCTGACAGGCGCTCTGGGGATTAAAATACAAATGTTTTTGATGAAAAAATGACTCAAAGAAGGCAATTTTCGCACGCTGGTTTCGTGTTTCATGTAGTTAGGGTTCCAAATCTGATTGCAAATTTGAGAATTGAAAATTATTTGGGAAATGTGGGAATTGAGTCTTACGACTAAGAAGCCGACTGAGTGACGCACTGCGCTCAGACCTTGACCTGTTTGACCTGACCAGGAAGGCAAACGAAAAGAGGTGAAGAATGTTTCAAGCAACATCGGAAGTTCAAGCATGTAGCCACATCACGCCGTTTAGCACATCTCTATCTACCCCAGGAAAAAGATTAGTGCGAATAGAACTACCTATTGTTTGTGAGGGGTAGGAAATTACGCCACAGTGCGTGGGTTACCGTACCCACATTTTCCCGTTGTGGTGCACACATGCCCGCTCTGACTCGGCGCTGCCCGCCCCGCCCTGACCTGGCGCTGCCCGCCCTGACTCGGCGCTGCCCGTCCCGCCCTGACCTGTCGCTGCCCGCCCTGACTCGGCGCTGCCCGCCCTGACTCGGCGCTGCCCGCCCTGACTCGGCGCTGCCCGCCCTGACTCGGCGCTGCCCGCCCTGACTCGGCGCTGCCCGCCCCGCCCTGACCTGGCGCTGCCCGCCCTGACTCGGCGCTGCCCGCCCTGACTCGGCGCTGCCCGCCCTGACTCGGCGCTGCCCGCCCTGACTGTACCGCCCGCCTCGACAGATCTACAAGGAGCAGCTGTACGACCTGCTGTCGTTGAACGACCGCACCAACTGCATGGTGGACATCCGGGAGGACGGGCGCGGTATCCGCGTGGCCGGCCTGAGCGAGGTGTCCGTCACCACAGTTACCGAGACGATGGAGTGTCTGGAGAGGGTCAGTTGTGGCGCCGTAACATGGCCGCAGGCCGTCACGTAACCCCGCTCTGATGGGTGCCATTGGAGAATCCGTTTGTACCTTTTGTGTAATGAGCGGTAAGCAATGATCTGGATCTGGCTTTGCCAAAATTACAATACCAGGGTACGAGCAGACGAGATTCCTGATGTTCATCATCGGTACCACAAGCTAAATACGAGGACCATTCGATATAATTGGTGTGCGATCTATAAGACTTATAACCAAGGTAATTGTTGCGTTCAAAAGGTCGCTCCTTGCCCTCGCTAATCTGGAAACTATTTAAATAGCGATATACAACTTAATGTTACAGAGAGTATGTTACACAAACTACAGTATACAGGTATTGGTCGTTATGCACAACATATTTTCCGGTACTGTTGCAATGGAAAATCTGTGAAATGTTTACACCACTTCACCTGTGTATTTTATCTGTGACAGGCAGTCCCTGACAAGCCTTGACCCCAATCCATATTTGCTAATCCGTGACACGGACCTGGTTCTTGCAGCTACACCCCTCCCCCTCCCCACTCCCCATACGATTTCGAAAGCCATTAGCTCGATTTGTTTGCATGGCGCTCAGTGTTTCTTGCGATAGCTTTTCTTTTTCTAGAAGATAGTTACTAGGTTAACAGCATGGACACATAGTGATCCTGTTAGCTTAAGCAGCCAACCATAACCCACAAGCCACTGCCACCATCACCATGAACGCTGCGAAATGGACTGACGGGTAATGCAAGATGAGCGGGGGGGAGTAGTTTAGGTTATCGAATTGCCGTTGCTACATTTATGGACATAAATAGACCCGGACATAGACATAGGATATAAACTGGACTGGTCCTGTCTGGCGGTCATCTTTCGGAGTCGTAATAACTGTCCTTTTTGTTACGGCTTGTCATGTTATAATGTCTATAGTCACAATCGGGGGACGAGTGGTCTAGGGGTAAGATGCTCGTCTCACAATCGAAAGGTTGCGGGTTCGAGTCTCACCTGTCGCTACTCTTCGCCCGCGACCAATCGGCGTGCGAGATTGGCGACGCTAAATGACTCAACGGTCGACGTGTCGTAAAACCAATAACCAACTATAGTCACAATCGGATGTGCTCTTTTAGTTTTATTTTACCATTGTCTACACCAATATCCTTCAAGTGCTCTCGATCTTTAAGCCGTTCCTGTGGCATTTCGGCGCTCGCGCAGCTCGACACGAGCCTCGTGTCGCGGACGGCACTCGCTATCCGTCCTGGGTGGCGACGGTGCAACGTGCCTGATTTGTGATACGTGGTCTCCCGCCAAAAAGCATTTTACCCGCCTTTACCTCGGATTTTGGCTCCCCCTCTAATTAAAGTCGTATATGGCAAACTAATTTGGCAAACGAAGTGTGTAAGAACTAAATCTCCAGTTGGTTTTCACGTATTGCCTTTGCTGGCATTGTGATCCCAGTAATTCAACGCGTTGCAACACATCTAAGAAACTGGTAAAATGTGGAACATTATTCCATACTGCTTACTCTGGGTATGCCCCTCGTACTACGATTAATTCTTCGACAAGGTGTAAACCGATAGCTGGTAAACGTTACTAGCCTGGACAAGTTACCAAGCTTCAGTTTCGTAACGGGTGTGGCTCGTATGAGGCAAGCGAAAGATAACTTTGGCAGGAGGGTGGAATCTGTGCTCTGCACGAATTACTGTTGGTGCACCGCTTCGACGAGGGAGATTTCCAAGGTGTTGCCGTTGCCACATTGTGTAGCCCATTTTTGTCCAGTCTCCGTTGTTTCGGTACGCATGTTGTAATAGTGCTTTCCCGGGCCGACTTGCGTAAGCGCTCTTCATTGTAGAGAAGACACCCATCATAGGTTCCACGACCGGCCTGTGCCCGGATTTGGAGCATACGATGTGACCAAACATGTTACCCGCGAAGTGGAGTGAGTCTCGTTATAGTCGCTTAGACTGACTTGTGAGGTGACCTATGACCTGAAGTTCACAGGCAGTCCTGGCTTCTAACAGGACATGTGATCTTCATGTGATCTGCGATGTGGATGTGATCTGCGTTGTGGATGTGACCTGTGTCGCATCACAGTTGCCATCGCTGTCGTTTGATTTAGCCTGTGACCTGACCTGTGACCCGCAGGGTGGGCTGTGTCGCATCATAGTTATCATCGCTGTCGTTTGATTTGGCCTGTGACCTGACCTGTGACCCGCAGGGTGGACTGAGTCGCATCACGGGCGCCACGGCGATAAACACGAGATCGTCGCGGAGCCACGCTATCTTTACAGTGCTGCTCGAGCAAAAGATGCGCGCTTCGGGTCAGGCGAGATGATCGCTGGGCCAAGAGTTATGCTTAGTTTGGAAACTGGATGGGGTATGAAATGCCCCCCCCAGATGGGGTGTGAGCATCTGGCCAGGAAGACGGCGCGGGTTAGGAAGCAAGCAAGAGCAAGAGGAAGCAAGATCAATTCTTGCAATATATGGACCTATGACTTAGATCCATATTGTTTGCAAGTTTGCTATTAGGTTGCTGGTTGCATCGACACAATTATTGCATTTCTTTTTCGTGGTACTATTTTTAGTGCTGAAACGTCTCCACATTTCCCTTTCATATCCAATCCTAGTCAGGAGAAATAACACTAGGTCAGGGATCTGGTCAATCAGACTAGAGCCAGTGCGTGGTCGAGTCGATGCTTGTATGTGTGTATATTTGTGTGTGTGTTTGGTGGTGCGGGTGCCAGTCATTATCTCTGAGCGACCACTATCATCCCTTGTTCAACTCATTTTGGTTGTGCACATACTGACAGTGGTGTGCATCGCGTGGTAATCGTAATCACCGTTCACCGTGATCGTTGCCCTACCACCGAGCACGAGCCGCCAAACTCTGCCCCTGTCGCAATATCGTGCTATGTCAGCCATGTCGCCGTCATCTTCGCTGTCACCGCCACCATCAATTTTGACAACACCGTGAGCATCAGCGCATGACAAGTTATGTTGCTGGTATTTATAGTATGCATACCATTGGTATACATCCTGGTATAATTATTACGATTGTTATTATTAGGGATATTATTATTAACATTGGTGTTATTATTTATTGGCCTTGTTTTCGTATGTCATCGGCGTGATCACAATTTCCGTCGTCAGGTGACCTGCGCAAAGCTGCATCTGGTGGACCTGGCTGGCTCGGAGCGGGTCAAGAAGACGCAGGCTACGGGTGACCGCTTCAAAGAGGGAGTCAACATCACCAGGGGCCTGCTCAGTTTGGGCAATGTCATCTCGGCGCTCGGCGAGGACAAGCCGCCCAAACACGTGCCCTACCGAGACAGCAAGCTGACGCGCATGCTGCAGGGTAGGTGGTCGGCGAGCACTGCCATCGTGATCGAGTTGTGCTCGGCTCAGCAGACGCATACCAACTCCAGGTGTTCGGTGGTTGTCCGTGGGATGTGGACGTGTACGTGGATGTGGACCTAGACGTGCACGTTCGGTGGTTGATCGGCCAACGATCCGGTCTGAAACTGGATGAATCGCAGTGCTAAAATAATGATTTATCGTCAGGTGCGAGATGTCGAAGCGAGTACAGCAGGATGATCAAATCGCCATGGAAATAATGTTATTAGAACATTGTTAAGCCCTGGAAACCCAGCTTTGAGGCAATTGCGTACATATCACTGTTCCCACTTTGCATGTTTTGAGAGATACCTAGTTTGGTGACACCGATATCGACGATAACGATGCAAACACCCATGCTATAAACCGGCATTGCATAGCATAGCACATCACAGGTAATCCCTTCATCTGGAATTGCGTTACGGGATGTTCGTTATCACGATCCCAGATCCGTTATGGTGAGCATAAGCATGATACTTGTAAATTGGATGCAGTTAGAAACGAGGAATGAAGACTCCACAAACACGTGCCAAGAAGCACGATGTTGATGCTCCTTTGGGAAGGATGTCGATTCAGTGCTCAGTAAGTGGTATATTTCACCCTATTTCCCGAATAATTTATCAATGGCGCTGCACCACATTGAGCTGTATCGACGTGCTTGTTACGATTTGTTGTGCCCAGCGTGCTCAGCTGATCTGTTTGTTCTGATCTGTGGTCGCTATTTGCTATTGTCTGTCGTGTGCTGCAGTTCAGGACGCTCTGTTCTGACCCGCTGCCGACGGAGCGGCTTTGTGTCTGTGAAGTCCGTTGGGGGTGATTCACCCAGGTGGAGATATTTTTTAATCCTCGTCTCTCAACTTTCATCCTTTGTTGGGCCTTCCAACACGCCCACTGCCCGTCCGTCACATCACCCGGTACTCTCATCGTGTAGTGTCCCCTCTTCTACTCAAGCTATTGGTATAGCCCTTTCGAGCCGTTTGTACGTTGCTGTTTGTATCTCCATGACAGCGACTGTTTTACTACCCCAGGAGACAGATTGGCCATCTGGCACTCGGTCACTCCGAGATTGTCTGCACACTGCATGTCTGCACGCTCCCATCGTCTCGCGGTCTGTCAGTCACTCCGCCCGGAATTCGTAGTGTCCGGCAGGGGCGACTGACAGCTCGCCCTCAGAGTCGCTGGTCGGCAACTCGCACACCCTGATGATCGCCTGCACGTCTCCGGCCGACTCCAACCTGGAGGAGACCGTCAGCACCCTGCGCTACGCCGACCGGGCGCGCAAGATCAAGAACAAGCCGATCGTGAACCGGGAGGGCAGAGGCGAACTGGCTCGGCTGCGCCAGCAGGTGGGGGCCGTGTAGGCTGTGCCGGGTGTCCCGCGTGTCTTGACATTGGTGGACGGCACCCGGACCGAGGGTGCCCCACCTCAGCTGATCCTGTGGCGAGGACCGTCGGGCTGCTAACCGGCCCGTCCGATACTCGGCTCGCTTCGGGTCAGCTGTTCCACTGTCACCAACAATGGTTGCGATAATTAGTGTTGAGTAATCCTGTGTTTTGCACGATTTCAAATCAATTGCCGATATTGGATGCAAAGTCTGGGATAATCGTGGACGTCATGAGGGCCAAAACGTCGAGAAGAGCTGGGCATTCCATCACATTAGCGATGTGCCAAGAACTTGTAGCGTAACATCTGGTGCTGATTTATCGAATTCCGTATTGGAACATTCATCCCAGGTCACACCCTGCGCGGCTATTTCTGCGACGTGGGTCTGTCTAGAAACTGCAGATTATATTCGCCACCTCCCGTTCTGTTTGTTACCGCTCTGACACACAGGTGTACGCAGCTCTGACGCCTCAGGATCTGCCCCTCTGCACGTCCTCGCCGTGTGTAACCCGACCCCGTCTGCTCGTGATCAGGTGCAGGAGCTGATGGAGGCCCAGGCAGGCGGTGTCGCTCTTGTTGCCGGCTCTCCTGGCCCGGGCAGTGCTGTCGTCCAGCAGAACCGACGGCTGATGGAAGAGAACAAGCGACTCATGAACGACCTGCAGGTAGTCGGCAGTGGTCGCACGTTACCGCTGAGGTAGCTGATTCTCGTGTGGCGAATATGGGCTGGTCGGCAAGTTTGGAGTCCCTCTCCGCCACGCGATGCGTTACCTTGGTGATCATGTGCATGAAAGATCCCAACTGTCGTAGGTTTTCATCATGATAGGCATACGAAGCAGCGCTAGCATTTTGTCTAGCAGTGATTGCACTACTGGAAGGCAGTCTCCGCGAAACGTTGGGAAGATAACGGCTAAGAAAGAGTTTTTAGGAGCATCGGTAGCCGTCCTAATTGTTCGACCCTCAATAAGCATGTGTGGAACGGAAAACATGACCGATGCCCCATGCATTTTGCTAGGCCTTTCTCTGCGCCCGTCAATCCTTTTAATCCTTTTAATTTTCACTTCACCCATTTAGAAAATGGAACAAAATGTGCGAATATTAAGCTTGGTCCCATCGCAATTTTCCATAGTGAGGTGATCCGCTATATGTCGGCTTCTTTCACCCATTTTATCCCGTGAATATTGCTTGCGACACAGTTCACCCGAGACTCGTGGATTGTTGCGGACATATCCGTGGCACAGGATAAAACATTTGCATTGAGCTTTGTTTAGGCTTACGCAGCATCGTTAGCATCCTCCAAACCAATGCTAGTTATATACAAAATGTTTTTTTTCTAAGCTAACTTTTTGTCTTGTCTCAGAATATCGTCATTTTTGCAATGTAATTTCTGGCTGGTGATTTCGTGACCGTCTGTCCCAGCTAGGTTAACCGGCACAATACAGGTGATAAATTATTCGTGAAATGGGGAGGAATATACCACTTCCGGAACACCGAATCGATATCATTCGCAAAGAAGTGTCGACATCTTGCTTCTTGATTTGTGTTCAGTCTTCATTCTGATTTCTAACCGGATCTTGTGTATACATGTCAACCTCATCCTCAACATCACCGATTGTCATGCATGAACATCTCGTATGTTGTATGCAATTTCAAGTTGAGGGATTCACCTATGATTTGTGCTGTTATTCAATGCTACTTCAGTGTGTGGACTTTTTTGTTCCGTTATCGTTAGCATACTTATCTACAAATGAGGTATGTGTAGCTCTTCCAGCAGTTTTCCTAAAAGCTCAAACGAAGAAGTTATACTTGCTATTGCTAATGACTCAAAATTGCGTTTGTAGGGCATAATAGTTATTTGAAACAAAATCGTTTCCATGACATATTTCAACATCCCACTGTATTCGTTTCGACATCTCACACAGCGAAAAACCAGTATTCCAGCACTGACACAGTAGCAATTCTTTCACTTCGATTAGGCTTTACTGGGGTAATGCCCACAGGAAACCATGGGTGCAAAATGGTCACCATGAGCGGTGTGCCCTGAGGCCTAAATAGCCGACCAGCCCACCGCCAACAATCGGCTAACGCCGTGCCGCAGCGGCTGAAGCGGCGGCCAGCTGCGACAGCCGTCATGTCTCGCTGCAGCTGTCCGCCCGCTGGCAGCTGCTCTTAAGCTGTCTGTTGGAAGTGTGTACAGCTGCAGTTGACTTCGTATAATCACGCTTTAAACATCGCATTGTTATGAACGACAAATTACCACATAGCCGAAGCATCGGAAATTCAATGGGAGGTGAAGTGGGGGTGGCCGGGTGGGCACTCATCTCATTTCGAGCGCTCATCTTCTGCAAGTGTAACGTGCTGACGTCATCTGCTAACTACTGACGTCACTTCGCCACCATTTGTAAGTAGGACGAGTAAGCCTGCCGAGTCACAGCCTGTTCACGCTTGATGGCGTACCTTCACGTGACTTTCACTCGGCTCTGCACTACTGTGTCCAAGTTCGCATTTCTGGTGATAAGTGAATTCTTACAGGACACATATTTACACCAAAGTACTGACATATATGTCGGTACTTTCACTTTTATTTGCGTCTTTCGCTGGCTAACGTCTATGATGTCTAGAGATATGATTCATCAAATGCAGCTAGCATGAGCTTCCTTCAATTTTAGATTTGTATGATGCTGGTGAATACCACACATGCCTCATTTTGTAGTCTTCCAAGTGCATATACGTAATTCGATAATCCCTTATTTATATCCTTGATATGACAAAACAGGTTTATTGTTCACCTCCGAGGCCCAACTAAAAACGAAGCCGGTCCCGCTGCCCTGCACCGGTACCCCGCCCCAGTGATGGTGATGGTGGTGGGTTGCAGATTCCTCCATCTCCTGAAGTGTTTCGGATCATATCGACCCCTTCCTGGGCTGGGTTTCAAGGGGGCATCGACTGCACTGGTCATGTAGCCCCTTTCTGGGCTGAAACGCCGCTCGTTGACCATTTCCGGTTGCCGATGGTTGCTGCAAAGGCCGGATTATGTACTGACCTGAACTGTGCTGGTCTGAAATGACCTGACTTGACTTGATCTGATATATTCAGGCAGCGATCGAGGAGAACACGGCCATGTCAGAGGAAGCAATACTCGCTGAGCGCGCGGCCGAGAAGCTGAAGCAACGGTTGGAGGAGCTGTACCACGAGACGGGTGCCACAATGGAGCAACTAAACCAGTCGGCGGACCGCTCTGCACATGTCGCCCTCATCAGGGATCTGCAGGGACACATCCTCGATATACAGGTGGGACCGCGTGGCCTCGTCAGGGACCTGCAGGGACACATCCTCGATATACAGGTGGGACCGCGTGGACCGCGTGGCCTCGTCCGTCGTTGATAAATCCTGTCCAGTAAATGTAAATGGAAAAAAGAAGTACTAACACTGAAATGCACCAGGAACATATCTTTTCAACAGGCCAGGGAAATATACGCGGATACCCATCCCAACCTGTCATACGCAAACAAAGTAAACAGCGCACAACCGGCCGCCACTCACCGAGATCCTTCCATCGTCTCGTAGTTTCTATCCCAACTTAGTGAGTTACCACGATGTTTCGGACTCGCCTTTACCACCTTGCCGGAGCGAGATCTGAATTATCGTACTGAAACAGTTTCTACCGCTTTCCGGCCCAAATCGCCTCCACTACCGGCCGACTTTCGGAGAAGCTTAATGTCTGTTGCCAGCTGCCAACGCCGGCAGATAATTGCCAATTCCGGACGTAAACCTCCAGGGGGAGGAATCCGAAAGACGTGCCCGCGATACGAAGCGAGCGCGTCCTGCTGGAATGGAGAGGGTCCGTGCGGCAGCCCGCCAAGGAGCGGACAAGTCTGCTCTTCTCAGACTAGCCACCCGCGAAGGCGTGTCGTGTGGAGAGTCAGTCCGGATCTCCAGCTGTGTGGAATAGCCCCCTCCCCCAACAAAAATGCACCCTCCCCTCCGCCCCGGTGTCAGACTTTGGTGTCTGTTGTTGGGCCGCCGCCGGGCCTGTCACGTGACCCGGTCACGTGACCCGGGCCGCCGGGGGTGGCTCGGCGGCGTGTCGTGTCATGCGACAGTGTGAATACAGGACTCGAAGGTGAAGGTCTGTGACATGGTGGCAGCGGTCGGTACGAAACCCCGTGGTTTGTGAGGGTCAACATTCCCTGTGTTCTATTGTTCGCGACGGTTTTCTCCTTTCAAGACCTGAAGTATAATTGCGTGCGTGAATATGGCCTCATTGAGCGTTTCGTTGTCCGACTTCCCGATTTTTGACGGCTCGAGCTCGCCTGAGTTATTTATCAAGCGGCTCTCTACCGGCACTTCTTGGTCGGCTTATCGGCGGAGGAAAGGCGTCTCCTTTCGCGTAAAGGGGCGTCTACTTTCGAGTCTGCAGTCAAGGAGTTAACTCGGGAGGAACTACTGGCCGAACTCTGCGGCACAGCGTCATCCGTCAACGAACGTGAGCACAGTCACCTGGACAGAGTATGCTGGGATCTCTGCTGAGTCTCCACACCCAATCCGAACGCCACAGAGATCTTCATCTCCTCCGTGGCGCCGTGCCACGGACGGAGACTGCACCAGGGCCGCGGGCAGAGCGGCCGGCGCAGGTGCGCACGGCGCAGGACGGGAGCGCTGGCGCCGTAGTTCTCCGGCTGCGCCGCGGAGTGGCGCTGCCGGCGCGGCTCATGCTGGGGGTAGAGCATGGGAGGCCAGCAGAGGCCGGGAGCAGCGTGGCGGCACGGGCGCGGGAGAGCGATGCGGGCACGGCCGGCCGGCCTGAGCTGAGAACAGCCGACCGCGGCCAATCGCGCAGTCCATCCAGTGCTGGGCTTGTCGCGGCTTCGGCCACCTCAAAAGGCACTGCCCAAACGGACAAGGGGGCAGGCTGGCGGAAGGTTGGTGAACCTTCCCATAGCTCGGGTTGCAATCAATGGATTTGCGGTAAGTGATGCCTTAATAGACAGTGGTAGCCAACTGAGTATGATAGACAGCCGTGTTTTTGGCATCATTGCTCCGAACTCGCCATTGAAGCCGCCTGCCCGTCTTGTTTCCGCCTCTGGGCATGCTTTGAAAGCTCTGGGCACGTGTAAACTTAGGGTTGCGTTGTCCGGGGAAGATCACTGGGAACTTGAAAGTGAATTTGGTAAATTTTTCTTAAACGGTGTTTTAGGAATTTTAGGAATTTTTTTTCTCGGAATGCTATGTTTATGAACGTGATTCGGAAGATGCGATCACTCGTTTTCTCCGTAAATGCTTACTTTTCAATTTGAACGATGACGTCATAGTCACGTCGGTACGGTATGATGTCATAGGCATGGGACTGAGGCTTCGATTGGCTAACGCTACAAACGTCCACATACCTTAATGAGATGGTCCCGGCTTTATCTAACCACAGATTAATAAAACACACAACTTACCACGGTTCCAGGCGGGTTCCGTCGAGAAAAGTTCCTTTGTAGTCGCTTGTGACGAACCCACACCTCTTCTTCTCCTTCCTTCTGGCGACACGAAACGTCTGTGCACTCCCACCGATGCCTACTCTCCTGCAACCTGCAGGCCTTGGAACACTTAGAGCAGACAACTACGGCAGGAAGAACTCCGTGGCGTCTAAGGAAGTCTAAGCTCGCTTGGTTGTCCTTATAACAAAGTTTGATTATATCATATGGCACTGGATCACAACCTACACACACCGAAGCCATTTTCGAACTGATGACCTCAAAGTGACCCCTGTGACCCCGGTCTCGTCTATCCTCACAACTTCCAACAAATAGTATGATAATTCATAATTAAATAGTAAAATGTAACCTAACCTAACCTAACATAATACAATCTACTCTTATCTAAACTAATATAAACTCATATATTTTAATTTAAAAACACAAGCGTAATGTTTATCGTGACGGACCGCGAAGTGATATTTAAAAGACACGACTTCCAGCAAGCAGTATGATAATTAATACTTAAATAAGAAAACCTAACCTAACCTAACCTAACCTAACCTTACGTAATACAATCTACTCTTATCTAAACTAATATAAACTTGTATATTATAATTTCAAAACAAGCTTAATATTTATCGTGACGTCATCCGTACATCACGCCCGGAAGCCGTGCTCTGCTTAGTTTTTTTCCGGCGTTGCGGTGAAATAATTGTGGTGTCATCTATGTGTCAAAGAGGCGGAAATTAAGCATTTTCGACGTGAAAAAGTGTTGAATCAACTGCGTGAAGTGTTGAATGTCCCTTTAATCACGTCTGAGAAGTGCCAGGTGAGGGATGGATAAATTATGCAACAAACAACAGCGGTGTGGCATATATGGCGCATTATGGATATTATCGCTAAGATTAACCGAGACGTAAGCATTTACGGAGAAAACGAATGATCGCATCTTCCGAATCACGTTAATAAACATAATATTCCGGGACAAAAATCCGAAAATTCCCAAAACACCCTTTAAGACAAAAATACCGTGAATTTGTCGTTGTAGAAGATTTGATTCATGATGCTGTCTCGCATACACACGGACCAGGAACAGGAGATCAGCGATGCGGCCCGGTCGGCCGACGAACCATCACATGGTTGTGATACGGCACGGGGACAGGAGACAGTCCCTGACACGTCCGGCGACAGCGGACCGGTGAGACCGGGCGCGGGTCAGTCGGATCCGCCGACTACAGAGCGTGCGGACGGTCGCGCCGCCCCTGACCCTGGTGGCGGAACTCAGCAACAGTGCACGGGCAGTGCACGGACGACGCACGGCCGACGCGCCGATGCTACCCCGGTACGGGGGACGGATTTGTACCCGGAATCTGTACGTACAAATTCGACACCGAAGTCTAACGGTTGTGAAGTCGCTAGCGAGGGGGCTCGGGAGGTTTCCGCTGTTTCACTGGTTCCTCTCAAGCCAGATACCCTGCGCTGGCACCAGCGGCACGACAGGAATTGTAGAGCCATAGCACATCGCTTGAATCATGGAAAGTGGCCACGTTTCGCCCCTCCCTGTCTGAAACGTGAGCCGTCGGAACATTTCAAACTAAGAGACGGGATTGTGCGCCGAATGGCGGCAGGGTCGGCGGGCCCCGAGCAGGTGGTCTGGCCCTTGGCAAAACGATATGAGCTGTTTCATGCTCACCACGACACCACACACCACGCCCATGGTGGCCCTGAGAAAATGTACGAGCTGATCAGTCGGCACGCTTGGTAAGACAGGATGCGAAGACTACGTCCATACCTGCGAAAGATACAAACAGCAGTATGACAGGCGGCACAGAGTTGCAGAGCCAGCGATCAAAGTCGGTGACAGGTTGTTGTACAGGAACTTTTCCGCTCGATCCAAGTTTTATTATCCTTGGATAGGACCTTATGTTGTAGTCGCCCTACGAGGTCGACGGCACTTAGATTTTGTTGAAAAAGGTGGAAAACTTCGACGCACCCATGTGAAAAATGTAAAAGTTGTGCGCGATCGTGATGTGTAATTGTGTGACACGTTTCACGTTTTCAGTGCAAGGTGCGAGTATTGTTGCGCATTGCGGCCGCGGGTATCACTTGTTCAGTGCCAGACTTGACGTTTGTACAGAAGATACATGGTACTTACTTGGTACGTCGACATAGGTGGGGTCAGGGTAGCCGTTCAGCGTTATTTGCTTCAAACGCGGTGTATATACTGAGCTGAAACCCGTTTTTTTTTTTCAATTGCGATTACCCTCGCAATTTGAATGAGAGGGGAAAGTGTCAGACTTTGGTGTCTGTTGTTGGGCCGCCGCCGGGCCTGTCACGTGACCCGGTCACGTGACCCGGGCCGCCGGGGGTGGCTCGGCGGCGTGTCGTGTCATGCGGGAGTGTGAATACAGGACTCGAAGGTGAAGGTCCGTGACACCCGGGCGAACGCTCTCCATGCTTCCTCCTCGCCCCACCGACGAGTGGAGGCCCCGTAGGGTCCTTCGCTCGTCGTACTTTCGCTTTGAAACGAATGGATGCATTTTCGCTTTAAAAATGCGTACTTCCTTCACACAGGTCGCGGCCGCAGACATCCTGGCTGGGGGTGAATCCCGGAGAAATTATCTTCGTGTGACGTGACCTCTCATTTAACGTGCGTGACGCCGTGCACGTGGCAACGTAGTTGAAGCGTGGTGGCGAGTCCAGCCTGTTCCATGTGCTGGGTGTGTTGTGCATGGTGTTGGTGGGCCGATGTGATGCGTGACCTGCACACGTCTCAGGCGCCAGCTGTGATGTGTCCTGAGGTGATGGATGTGTGGTGTTTCTCCAGGTGCTGGATGTGCAGCGGTCGGTGCGCGAGCAGCGCAAGGTGGCGGCCGGCTGCGGCCCCATCTCCAGCTCGGCTGCCGCCGCTGTGGCGTCGCAGATGGACGAGGAGCTGGAGCTGCTCGTGAGCACGCGGCTGGCGCAGCGCTCCCTTCAGCAGCTGGTGGACGACCCCCGCCGCCTCACATCACAGCTGCAGAAGGCCGAGGTGAGAACTGCTGCTCACCGCCTCACAGCTCTGCTGCAGAAGGCCGAGGTGAGAACTGCTGCTCGCCACCTCACAGCTCGGCTGCTGCCAGTCCCAGGCCTGTTAACTCGGGCCCATAGCCGATGTCATGCGCCCCTAAACCACAATAACCTAACCTAACCATAGCCGACGTCTGAGCGGAGACCTGTGAATCAGCAGAATTTAGTCGAGGTCCGATGCCGCTATCCGAAATATTTCCACCGATACCGGGAGCGGCCAGGTGGATTCTGCTAGCTGCTCCGTAATTGTTGCTGAGTAGGTGCCCAAGCACCGGAACTGCCAACTTACGTCGGTACAGAAGAACCTTGCCGCGGATATCGATGACATTGGCTGGTGTTGTTGATACGTGTACAAAGTCCGATTGTCACACATTGTGGCCGGATTCACGTGCTTGGCCACCACAACGCTGTGCCTGTGACAGTTGCCTTATGTTTCGTACAACTTTTGTAGAGATACTGGTCTTATAAGTGCTGCTTTTGCCCTGCGCATGTCGCCTCTGCCCCAGGCCGCTCACTCTGTCAGGGTGTCGGCTGGCCTGTCCCGCACTGATGCCGCTCCTCTCCACCAGGAGGCGCTACAGTGCGACTACGTGGGCGCCGAGGAGGTGGCCAAGCTGACCCGCACCAAGCGTGATCTGCAGCGCGACCTGGTGGTGCGCAACGACCAGATCTCTGACCTGCAGCACCGCCTGTTGGAGACTGAGCGCGGCTCTCCGGCCACCAGGCGCTGGTGCGCCGTCACCAGCATGGCCGACGCCAAGCAGACGCCGACGCACCTGTTCGGCCAGGTGGTGACCAGCCGCACCGACCTCTGCGCCCGGGAGGCGGACGCCGTGGAGCTGCAGGTGAGCCTGCCGACGCCGCAGCTGCCAGAGGCTGTGGGGCTGGGCGGCAGTGCCGATGCATGCTGTGGTACTGTGGAGTCAGGGGTCATGTTTAATAGGCTGGTGGCGAAGCGATGACCTCCGGAATGTAGCTTCCTACGTACATGTTTTGCCAAGTTATGATTATCATGCTGCTTTCGCTAGGACCTGCAAAGGTGACGTTATCGACCCAATATTTGGAGCCATGTCTATGCTATTCCTAGGTCTATGCGGTGTTGAATTATCGCAATATTCTAGCATTCTATGTGCTAGTCACAGGCATAACTCAACCGTCGACCCTTGTATTTCAGATTAATTGCATGCTAGTTTAGGCCATGATGGTGAAAACGAGTTGTATGTGATTTACGTCAGACGCATCTTGCTTCTCCCCATTAAAATTATTTTTAGTGAAGCTAATCAGCGTTGAAAAGTGGAGCCTTTCTTGATTTTCGAACGCACAAATTGAACACTTTGAATATGTTGAACTTATGCTGCTGCTGTCATGTTAGCATCAATTTACCAACTGTGTTTTCAAACATGATTCTTTAAAGGAATCATGTCTACTGAATGTACACCTTAATTTATGGTTGTGGTTTGCTGACTTATCGTGTAAATGCGCCATAAATTGCGTTTTCTTGCATTACTCGTTACAATTATGCACTCCGCCCGCATGTCTTGAAACTGAGTATTTTGCCCTGACACCTGTTCCAGCTCAATTGGGCCTTTGACACGAAATTGTCGCTGGAGTTAAGACCGGTGTAGTTGTATTTTAACGGCGAGATTCAATGCAACAACGTTTCCTTGGACACCGCTAAGTGATTCCTATGAGGAACAATATAATAATGGTCTAACCCTGTGATCTGCGAACCATTCCATATGCGACTTTCGTGCGTATTTTCAGCCTGGCAGACGCCTCCTACAACGTAAACCGATGACTTCTGATGACCTGAAATAAAGTATTGACATGCTGTTGGCGCCATCGTTAGGCGTCATGAGCGGACTTAATACCAGTGGCGCCGCTCTGGTGGTGGGTTTGTGAAGGAACACCACCAGAGTGGGCTGGCGCCGATTAATGCTATATTCCGGTTTCTAGAGAAGGTGCAAATGATTTCCAATGGTTAGATTTGAGGGACATTGAAACAAGCTCTCTTATGATGTGTAGTTCGTTTTATTATCAAATCATTTCACCCTGTTGAACGGCGGCGGGCGGTCGGGGACGGGCCTGGGGCCAGCGGCCGGCCGTCTATGGTGGAAAATAGTTCCAGAAGGCAATACGCAAAATAACAATATGCGCAATATATCACTATAAGTGGCAATGAAATTGACGTCTGAAGGCAAGCTAGCTTTCATAAATGCACTTCGTATCATATTTTATAGAGACAGGCTCATAAATTGTAACTATATTATTTGCGCACACACTAGTGAGCATCTGGGCGCGCTTGTCGCGGGTGCATGTTTCAGAGTTCTTGAATGGCATCAGGAACCTACCTGTTTTCTTTCTTTACTGGAGATCCCCCTGGTGTCCGCATTAACATTGCGTCTGACGCCTAACGATAATATCAACATAGGCATAAACCATATGCTCCTCAGATTTGCCGGTTGACGTGAAGCCATTTTTAGTTCCAATTTTGGAGTGTGTGTGATGCCCAAGAAATAATTATCTTGCCTGCCCTCTCCCTCGAATGAAAAGCGAATTTTTTAATATGTCTGGTCATCCTCCATGACTGATGTTTCTCTATAGCTCCAAGTGTATGGTGTTGCTGTATGGTGGCTGTCAATGCTGTATGGTGACTGTTGACTCAACCACCTCGGCAGAATTTGATTTTTTAGCAGCGGAAGAGGTGGAAGGAGGCTATGTAAAAAAGACATCTGATGTCAAAGCGATGTGCACATGTCCATGGATGGTACGTGTTATTTTATGTACCCTTTTGTATTCTATCTACTTCCACGGAATCCAACCCATTGATCAACAAACCAGATAATTTCATCTTCGGAACCCAGAGATTGCAGATGGCAGGGGTCTTGTGCTATCCTTCATTTTGAGTTTAATGTCCGATGTAAGAAAGCAATGTCGGTGATGAGGAAAAATGTAAGATGGAGGTAATTGGACGTACATCTTGGGACAAACTAAATGTTGAATGGAAACTAGAACTGTTGAATTTGGTTGAAGGAAGGAACTATTTTCATGTTGAATCAAAAAGCATAGGCAAACATTTGTAGATGTAATATCTACAGATAAGTAAAACTGGATGCATAAAACAGGTGCTATACGGTATACGGTTGTTGCGCAGATGGGTTTGTTGTGGTCTACGACAGTTTTCTGCACCAGAGCAGCTCACAGGCTGGTTTGAGACGTGAATGGGAAATACTATGAGGATATTTGGTATGTATCTAGTATGCAACGCTGAGGGACGTTTCTGTATGCATTTTCTATCGATCTTTGTAATACTTATAACCAATAGTGGGGTATATCGGTGCTGGGGTACGTGACGGTAGCTTGGCGTAAGGATGCCGATAATAATATCAGAAGCGATGTAAAAAAAAGCTGTGACGTGGCAATGTGCACCTAACTATGAATTTGATAACCCTGACAGGAGAACTATGCATATTTGCTACTACCACTATTGTATATGAATAACGCACAAAGTTCTACTCCACAGACAGCGCATGTCCATGGACGCCACAAGTATATGCACAAGTGCATCATTGCATTGTGTGAAGGTGTTGAAGCTGGTCATGATGATATGTCTGGTGTGTCTGCTGCCTTTACCAATCAAGCCAGTGCTGCTGCTAGAATCCATAAGGGTTGCCAAAGACGCTAGGTCTCATTTATAGCCTATAATAAAAGAGCAAAGGTGATACTTAGGTGATGTCATCATAAAGTTCAGTCGCCTGTCAAATTTCAAAATGTCAGGACACTGCATTTCAGACACGCTCTGTACATACTGACGCACCTGCCATGTGCACAACGTGAAGCGTCCGACAACTGGATGTGTGCGGTGTAGTATGTAACCTCCGACGCGCTGCCGGTGTGTGCACTGCACACCGCGTACAGCCTTTGACACAGTGTCGCCCATGTGTACAGACACAGCTGGACGAGGCGCTGCAGGAGCTGGACGAGCTGCTGCGTGAGGAGGCGCGCCTGCGTCGCCAGTGCGAGGACGACCAGAACCGGCTGACCCTGCAGCACGAGCAGAAGGTGCTGACGCTGCTGCGTCACATGTCGCAGCCGCAGCAGTGCAGCACGCCAAACTCCAGCTTCCAGCAGGTCGGTGGGCGGTGGTTGCCAGATTTAGAACATCCAGCGGTGGGTATTTCGCGCACAAACTCCAGCCGCCAAGAATGTGTGCGGTCGTCCTTTAGTGGAGTCTGACGTGCCTCATCTTCTTAACCGGAGGCACCGCTCGAGACTTCGCTGGTAGAGTGCTGCCACAAACTTGTACAGATGCGGACGACTGCTTGTATTTTACTGAGACAGTGATGTGTAGTGAGCGAATAAGAGCGATGCTCGATTATAGCGCCCTTTAACGAACCCATGCGACTAGCCGTGTGGAGTACGCGCTGTAGCGATGTGCCGCCGCCCATACGTTGTACTGATGAAAAACAATGTCGAAAGATAAACTGACTTCTTAAACGTTTTCCAGATATTTAAGTAAATGTCCGTATGCTGAGCTAACATGACATGGTGATCTTATTATCAGTTGGAATGCAAATCCACGGTATGCCTGGGGCTCTCCTTGACCAGTGCTTTCGATGTTTTGCATCTCATCCTAGCGTACTTAGATCGGAAGTTAGATGGCGTCTTTCAAGAGCCCCCCCCCCGCCACTCCCGAGACTGGCGAAGGTAGACTTTTCGGTAGGCCCGGCGAGCGTCAAGGAAGATAGAAGGATCGGACGATTCTCACTGAAGCGTGGCGTCATAAATATCCACCGGCGGTTACCCTTGATCAATATAAGTATCTTTCGACGACGCCTTGGCACTATTTTTTTCTTTGTCTCCTAGCATTCATTTTTGAGATTTGGACGTTCTGAATATATCACCGAGATAGATATATATATATATATATATATATATATATATATATATATATATATATATATATATATATATATAAAAGCCGCTTCTTAGCTCTTGATGGAATTCTGTATTTTGCTGTTGGCGCAGATATGAGAGCGATGCGAAATAATAGCCTCTATGCACTTTCATAGTTATTCTTGGGAGCAGTCCAGGGATAGGCTGCATATGTTAGCGCATTTTTCCTATCAGTTCATGTGGGATCACACATGACATCATTGGCCACGACCAACTAAGCATTAACGCTACAAGTGGTTCCAGGGTGGGGCCAACCGGGCCAACCCAGCAGGGCTAAGATCCCTGGACTCCCGTTCCTCTCAAGGACCCCTCAAGAGCTGATTGGCACACTGCCAACATCATTGGGAGGCCCTAGCACTCCTATGAATATTTTGGTTCCCTTCAGGACCCCCTTTACCTAACGGGATGGGCATGTGCCCAAGGGCGCTCTACTCGTTGCTGCGCCACTGCCAACAGCCATGCTTGCTAGATGGAGATAAAATATACAAATTAGATAACGTTCACGCAACGTAGTGCAGCACATGACCAATATATGAAGGCTTTGACAGTAGTACGAAACTTGATCAGTAAATACAGTAAGCTCCATATATCATTTTGTTAATTAAACAAGTTTTTCCCTTGCTGTGAATTATGACTTCATGGTTCGTTGGTTTGCCATGAATTTCGCTGTTTGATAAATTTGGATATTGATTCAATAGCGTGTATATATCTGACGCATGGAATGGCGTGGATCTGAACACATTCTGGTTTGGCTCATAGCAAGGACTGCGATCTCACAGCGCATTGCATATCGGGAATGGTTTGTGCTGTGGAATTCGAATATCTGATATTTTAACACTCTAAGACCGCTAAGACCGATTGTATGGTTTTGGGATATGTCTGTGCCTCCACAGAGGCATGTTGTGACGCTGTTATTTATTCTGGCAGGATCCGCGTGGTTGGTATATGGCTTAATTTTGTATAATAATTACGCTAATCATGGCGCAAATCCACGCTTGCGCTCTAGCACCACGGGCCGTTTCAAGGGGCCGTCGGGTCATGCCCCCTGCCCCAATGGCAGAAAGACCAAGATGTCTCAACCAAAATAAAATATGCTGTACCAATGCCATCGCAAAGACCAACCCCCCACCCCCTCGACAACTTTTTTACTAGCCTTGTTATACACCCGCAAGGATTTAGAGTGATTTGGTAGCCTGTCGAAGTTTGCGGAAAGACGATCTGAATCCGCCTCTGTTCACTCTCCTCCCTTGGATGTCGGCTGGATCCACCAGTGACGGTCCTGACCCTTGACAGCCCATGTGTGACGATGTGTGACCCCTGTCACCCTCTGCCTGACGGCACTCTAGGCACTCTTGCGCCTCCCCCCCCCCCACGCACACACACACTCTGTGATGACACTGACCTTGGCGCTCCTTGTATGACAATGCTGACTCTTGGCGCTACCTGCGTCGATGTTTACCATTCCCCCACCCCCACCTGCGTGGCGGTACTGACCCTTGGCGCTCTCTGTGTGTTGATGCTGACTCTTGGCGCCTTTTGCGTGACTATACTGACCCTTGGCGCCCAATGTGACGATGCTGATCTTTGCCACCTTCTGCGTGATGGCACTGACCCCTGTCGCCCACTGTGTGAAGACGCCCACCCCTGCCGTCCCGTGTGTGGGGACCCTGACTTTTCGCGCTCCCTGTGTGACGGTACCGACCTCTTGCTCCCCTTGTGTAACGGTACCGGCCTCTAGTGCCCCACTGTATGGCAGTGTTGGGCTCTAGCGATCTCTGTATGACTATGCTGACCTAGTGTGCCCCTTATGCGGTCGAGTGTGCTGCAAGACCAGCTGGTGGAAACACATGAGCAGATCGCTGCGGTACAGGCAGAGAACGAGCGGCTGCGCTCTCAGCTGGTGAGCCGTTAATGTGGCGACATCCAGCTGCTGGGCCGTTAATGTGGCGACATCCAGCTGCTGGGCCGTTAATGTGGCGACATCCAGCTGCTGGGCCGTTAATGTGGCGACATCCAGCTGCTGGATCGTTAATGTGGCGACTTCCAACTGCTGAGTCGTTAATGTGGCAACATCCAGCTGCTGGCCGGCACTCTAAGCACCCGGCTACAACGTGCCTCTGGGCCGCAACGTCACTCGCCAATCGAAAATTGCACACCTTGGATGTGTTGCATTGTGCTAATGTTGCATTTCTATCTTCAGTTTCAGTTTAATTCATATTAACCAGAATAATGATGCCGCCGCCACGAGATGGTAGCATCTGGCATCACCATGACATCTCGTTACACTGTGGATGGTCGCGATCGTCGGCTTCCTTGTGAAATTAACAGGAGGTGAAATGTTCCAGGTATTAACTTTAAGTTTGAAATTCTGGATCTGTTCTCGTTGTACAACTAACAGTCCGAGGAGCGTGTGTTTGCAACGTGGGTCTGCAAATTAGCACCAACACCATACTACGTTATATACAACCTTAGCCATCGGGCCACTGGCGCCACCCGTCCTGGTACCGGTGGCCCTGCATCAGCTGGCCTGAGACGCTGCGCCAGCTGACCTCCAACCCCGCACCAGCTGGCCTCCAACTCGCGCCAACTGACCTCCAGCCCGCGCCAGCTGACCTCAAACCCCACGCCAGCTGACCTCCAACCCCGCACCAGCTGGCCTCCAACCCGCGCCAACTGACCTCCAACCCGCGCCAGCTGACCTCCAACCCGCGCCAGCTGACCTCCAACCCGCGCCAGCTGACCTCCAACCCCGCACTAGCTGACCTCCAACCATGCACAAGCTGACCTCTATCCCCGCGTCAATTGTCCTCCAATGCTGTGCCAACTGACGTTCGACCCCACGCCAGCTGACCTCCAACCATGCACCAGCTGACCGCTATCCCCGCGTCAATTATCCTCCAATGCTGTGCCAACTGACGTTCAATCCCACGCCAGCTGACCTCCAACCCCGCACCAGCTGGCCTCCGACCAGCGTCAATTGTCCTCCAATGCTGTGCCAACTGACCTCCAACCCCGCACTAGCTGACCTCCAACCATGCACCAGCTGGCCTCTATCCCCGAGTCAATTGTCCTCCAATGCTGTGCCAACTGACGTTCAATCCCACGCCAGCTGACCTCCAACTATGCACCAGCTGACCTCTATCCCCGCGTCAATTGTCCTACAATGCTGTGCCAACTGACGTTCAACCCCACGCCAGCTGACCTCCAACCCCGCACCAGCTGGCCTCCAACCCGCGCCAACTGACCTCCAACCAGCGCCAGCCTACCTCCAACCCCGTACTAGCTGACCTCCAACCATGCACCAGCTGACCTCTATCCCCGCGTCAATTGTCCTCCAATGCTGTGCCAACTGACGTTCAACTCCACGCCAGCTGACCTCCAACCATGCACCAGCTGACCTCTCTCCCGCGTCAATTGTCCTCCAATGCTGTGCCAACTGACGTTCAACCCCACGCCAGCTGACCTCTAACCATGCACCAGGTGACCTCTATCCCCGCGTTAATTGTCCTCCAATGCTGTGCCAACTGACGTTCAATCCCACGCCAGCTGACCTCCAACCATGCACCAGCTGACCTCTATCATCTCCGATAGATATCCCCGCGTCAATTGTCCTCCCATGCTGTGCCAACTGACGTTGAACCCAACGCCAGCTGACCTCCAACCATGCGCCAGCTGACCTCTATGCCCGCGTCAATTGTCCTCCAATGCTGTGCCAACTGACGTTCAATCCCACGCCAGCTGACCTCCAACCATGCACCAGCTGACCTCTATCCCCGCGTCAATTGTCCTCCAATGCTGTGCCAACTGACGTTCAACCCCACGCCAGCTGACCTCCAACCATGATGAATGTGCGCAACAATCGTTGAGCAGCATAGCAGAAATGCACGGGTGGCATTGGACCAGGAACTAAGGGGTTGCGTTTCGAAGATCACGGAGTGCACGAACCTCCGGTGCTGGTGCAAGCTTTGGTAGGTTTCAGAGGCTCTTGAACCTAGGGATGTTTGCTCTTCCAAGTGGTGACTTGATAAAATGGATTATTTATATCGGACAAATGTGGGGGAAAATGTATCCGAACTCGAATGTGCCCAGACAATGATCTTCCCTTGTTTAGTTCACAATGATTACCACCATTCAGTAGGCATTAATTTAGAAAAATAGTTGATGATACATATCAAATTGAGAAACGGGCTTTATGTATCAAAATATTACATTGCTTTGCAGAACGATTCAGATGTTCTGGAGTGAGATTTTTCTCCCTTGGCTAGAGAGAAGAAACATTTTGTTCTCTATCCTACTTCGAGTCTTGCAAATACAATTTTTACCTGGGACGAACATAGCCTGTGCTCCAATTAAGCTTATCCTAGCCCAACCTGAACTCATTAACATTATCTGTTCGAACCTATCCTGACGTATGATGATATAACCCAAATTGTACCGATCTAATCTAGCGTAGCCCGGCCCAGCGCAATTTAACCTAAGCTCCAACCATGGATGTTGCAACCTTGGTGCAGATTGGGTAACTGCCCTACCATCTGCATCAATTTCAACATCAGCCCTGTGGCTCCGCGTAACCAGATAGTCTCAAACGGTCTCCAAGGTTGATCGATCAGTGAAACCCAGCCTAACCTGACGTCCGTGATGTCGACAGGAGCGCGCCTCGCGCGTGGCCCCTCGCGCGTTGCCACCGCGACGGTCCCCCCGGAACCATCGCGGTGGCGACGGTTCCGGGGGTGAGCCGGAGCTGAAGTGTCGGGCCGACACGGGCGTCAAGCGTTTGTCGGACGGCACAGTGCGCTGCTCGTGCAACAGCAAGTGTCTTCGGAAGTGCCCGTGCCGCCTGGGCGAGCGGAAGTGCGGCCAGAGCTGCACCTGTCGTGTCAATTGCTGCGCCAACCGTCCTGACGTCGCCGACCAGGCGTTCACGCTGGCGCCGTCGGGCAGCCGATGAGACTTTCGTGGTGCCGCCCGCCGCCGAGAACGTGCGCATCGCTACAGCTACAGCGCGTACTCCACACGGCTAGTCGCATGGGTTCGTTAAAGGGCGCTATAATCGAGCATCGCTCTTATTCGCTCATCACTGTCTCAGTAAAATACAAGCAGTCGTCCGCATCTCTACAAGTTTGTGGCAGCACTCTACCAGCGAAGTCTCGAGCGGTGCCTCCGGTTAAGAAGATGAGGCACGTCAGACTCCATTAAAGGACGACCGCACACATTCTTGGCGGCTGGAGTTTGTGCGCGAAATACTCACCGCTGGATGTTCTAAATCTGGCAACCACCGCCCACCGACCTGATGGAAGCTGGAGTTTGGCGTGCTGCACTGCTGCGGCTGCGACATGTGACGCAGCAGCGTCAGCACCTTCTGCTCGTGTTGCAGGGTCAGCCGGTTCTGGTCGTCCTCGCACAGCGAAGGGATTATGGCATAGATCAGGAAGCCTTCCCTCCTCAGTTTCCCATCCGGGAGCAGGCAGTCAACATAGATGACACTCCAGTCCATAACATTGGAATGGAGAGGATCTGTGGTAAGGTGGACCACAGGCTGGAGAAGCTCAAGGACCTGAACGCAGTGAGCAGGTCCATCATACTCCAGAAGACCCAGGCCCTGAGAGAAGGCAAGCCGGACAACTTCCGAAGCTACAAGGAGGAGATGGAGGATGTCAAGGAACTGAAGCTGATGTGGAGCGAGAAGATGAAGAATCAGAAGAAGGGATCTGATGAGAAGCAGGAGCTAGCCAAGAGGAAGGAAGAGAGGAGGCTGGACATCCTGGACTTCCTCAAGTCCAAGGGGGTACCTTTCACTGACGCCAGTGAAGTGGATACGTATCTGGCCAGGGAGGATCTGGAGGACAAGGAGAAGGTGAAGAGGATGAAGTCCGAGATGCTGTTTGCCAGGGACAGCTCCACCCTACTCCCCAAGATCCATCCTCTCTTCAAGGTACAAATCACCGTTCCTGAGACAGGGAAGAGAAGACAGAAGACCGCTGCTGAGTACGGCGAGGCGCTGATGTCACTGCTGGGAAGAGGAGCAACAGGGCGACGATCCAGTACACCAGCTTCCAGGGGACCCCAGAGAAGATGGTGAGGGGGGAGGGGACGTGAAGAGGATGGCTAGAAACTAAGTGTATGACAACCTCTGTATGTCCGTTTGTTACTTTTGTGTAGATACATTGTTCTGGATCCGTCGTTTGTGTGCAGCCGTGGTAGGTGCTGGCGGCAGATGGGCGGAAAATCTAAATTCGCGATACCTGAATGGCGGACCTTTTTTCTCTGCTAGAACCCAGCGGTTAGGCTCAAATGGCTTATATATGTTGGGGGCATAAGCCAAGTTTACTCACGTCTCTTAATTTTACCCTTCCAATTTACCACCTTATTCCAACTTATAGGGACCTGATTAGATTTCGCGGGAGCCTCGTTGTCAGTCTTGGGGCCTCCTTGACAGTATGATCTTCTGTCTCGTCGGCCTCCTTGCTCACCTTTTTTTCCTATGCGTTTCCGGATAGGGGCCTCCTCAAATTTCAGGAGGGGGGGTTCAGTTTCACGGCAGGGGGGGCGACTGCCCCCTCTTCCCCCACGGTGGCGACGCCCCTGGCTCTGAAACGTGTTGCGGCTGTAATTTGTGGTGTTACCGTTAAATTTAATGTTTGTCCAGCGCGCTTCTGAGTTGCCTTTGGCTTCGCGCCGGACAGGGACAAGTGACGTCACAACAGAATGCTACGTCACAAAGAGCGGGGAGCGCATGTAGTCCGGTCCCCCAAGTCAGTAGTCTTGACGACGGGAACGATCCGGAACTCTTCAGGAAGAGGGAAGTAGTTAGCCGAACGATGTGATTGTGCCGGTATGGTATGAATATTTATGAGTCGCCGTGACACGTTCGAAAGTGAAAACGGAAGAAAAGTTTTTTTTTTCTACTCCATACCAACTTCCTCTTTTAATTGCAATACAACCTTTAACCATCATGTTAATCGTAGACTTGTTTCCTACCTTATGGTATGGTAGGAAACAAGTATGGTATGAAGTATGAAAAGAGACAGTATGGTTAGTTAATCAGTTATTTGAGTTTTAGGGCGCATGGCAGAGACGGCGTAACCCATATTGTCTCGGCGTAACCCATATGGAAGTTCGCGTTCGTTGCGGTTTGGTGTGCTCATGGTGGTCCTTGCCGTGGCAGTTGCCTGTCCTCTCCACCACGTCAGCCAGCCAAGCCCGCCGCTGACTTTTGTATTCACACTGCCAAGGCGCACAATTGGTACCCGCTCATCACGACATTCATCGGCGATCGGTTTGACTGACTTGTCTACCCTGGCTGCTGACACACGTGCGCACGCGCCTGAACCCGCCCCAACAGTCGCACGCACTGCTTCCGTGCGCCACCGACGAGCCGATCTCTGCGGCGTCTGCGCCGACACGACGCGCCGTATTGCACACCACCGAGAGCCGACACCCGGCGCCGTATTGTACACCACCGAGAGCCGACACACGGCGCCGTATTGTACACCACCGAGAGCCGACACTCGGCGCCGTATTGCACACCACCGAGAGCCGACACCCGGCGCGGTCCTCAGCGCCGCCTGCGTCGCGGCAGCTCTGACAAGGTCACACTGCGACCCCGCGCCCGGCCGCCACGCACGATCCAGAGCCGCTGACGCCGCGCCGGCCACACCTGCAGCAGGGCGCGGCTGCTGTCTTCGCACCGTCGTTGTCGGCGTGATCACCGTCTGCAGTGCGCTGAAGTGACCCAGCTCTTTGCAACTGCTGTGTCACTGTCGATCGCGCCCGGCTGATGGGTCAGGTCACTTCAGGTGGCACTGGCGCCATGTGTGCCGCCACCGTGCCAGTACAGGCGTCCTCAGTTGTAGGGTCGAGGCTGACCTGCTTGACCAGGTATCTGCTCAACTGACACCTGGTCCACCAGTCACATCACTATTGGGCAGCGCACGAAGCTCGCGTTGCAAGATATGCTCCTCGTGCTACGTATTTTTGGCTTGGCATTGGTTGTATCCCTTCGACCTCCATTAACCTGAAGAAGTCCAGTTGACTACAATCGTGAAGTTAAACTGTCGAACACTCGACTAGTGATAACTCCGTTGGATAATATCAGCTAGGGGCGTACGGCGGTGGCTGGGATTTCTGGGATCGATCTATATCGGATGCAATGTAAATGAGTCGTATGGTACGATCCCGAAAGCCTTTAACCCTTACCGGTTCGCTTTTAATTGTGACATAGGTGCATGGCGCAACTAACGGATTGCTTAGAAACCTTGATTTGCTATCAACGCTAGGTTGGACCGGTAAGGTTAATCAAACTCAAGATAAGTATCACTGTCAATATCGAGGCAAATTCTGGGACCAGAGGAACATTTGTCATTATCACTGCACTGGCATACAAATACCAATTTCTCCTTGTAATGTTCTCACAGTGACGCCGCTGTTGTTTGACGGGCATGTCTTCGTCGGGTTCCGAGCAAACCTGGAAGGCGATAACTGCATATGGATTACGACAGCACCGTATTGGCCTGGGATCGGCGCGTTTAGCATGGGATCAGGAGCACGGGCGAGGATGCTGGAGGGGGAGGGGTAGAGGCACAGGCGAAGCATCCATGCCAACTCTGGACGTGTTTAACATTAACCATGGGCAAACCTGGGCGTTGCATGGTCATAGTCTACTTCAAAATGGCTCTTGTCCTCCAGCTGTAGGACAGTACAGCCCTTGATCAATTAGTTCAGCACAATGTGATTTGTGGCTGGCTGTGCGCTGGTAGTGCAGCTCGTTAGGGAAGAGACCCGATAGTGATGTGGCCATCAGGGAGATAAAGTAGAAGAAGAAGTAAAATAGTACTCGGTATTATCAAACGCAGTACAAGTTGTGGCTCAATGTGGTTTGTTCGTGACGTAGGTATCGGTCTGATTTTCTGCCGAACTGTTGTTCATCTATAAAAACAATTCATGTTCATATGGCGATATATACTCATTAGCATCCGTACAATTCTATGCTGGTATTGACCACATTCTGCAAATAATTGTGTTTGTTAACGAGGTCATTAACACATGTAGATTGCTGACAGAACGAGGTTATATAGGTTTATACAGTACGCATACGCGGTGATGCGGTTGGGACCATATGTGGGAACAGGGGGAAGGGGACAGATAACCCCCCCCCCACACTTTGCATAAAGTTTAACATTAATGCTATTGTGATGCATGGTAAGAACTAACTTCAAACCCCACACTTTTTGAGACGTTTCTACGCCTCTGGTTGGGGAAGTTCAAATATGCCCATCCCGTCGTCTGGCGTCGGGCGTGGGTGTATTTCGTTTGTAATTTGAATCGTTAATTTCAGTGCAAACGAGATATTCTACAGATTCTAGAATTAGCTCGCCATGAACCCTACCTGCCAATCCGTCTGTGTCACACGAATGCCATGCCTCCCCGGGCTTTGCTACAGTGGATTCTTCTCCCAGCCCGAACCCTTTCCGTCGATTCTCTTCTACAGCCGGGACAACTTTCATCTTGGTCGCTCTGGATCCTTTTCACAAAATGTCTAGTCCTAAAATGTAAAAGCTCTTAGGACTTCAACGAATTGTCATTTGCTATTCATATCTATTTCTGTATAAGATAAAAAAGGTAACAAGAAGGCACAGGTGGCGGAACGTCCAAACATGGGGGGGGTATCCGATAGTTTTGGGGTCGTCTTTGAGCCATATGAGCGTGTCCCTAGTATTTAGTAGGGACAGGCTCATGCGGCGTCCATAGTTTTAGACCTGTTTTAATAAGGGCTGAGGTGGGAAGGCTGCAGGCGATTGTTTGCATAGCTACAGCACCTACTTTATAGAGAGCGTCTTGTCATCACCTCTGTTAGCCCAGCCTTATGAATTGAAGTGTGGTGCAAGCTGAACTTGCACGTGAATTCCCGGAATTTGTCCTCTTAACACTTAAGCTGTTGTAGAGTATGTCAAATGGTTCAAAAATGACATAAAAAGTTACCAGAGTCACCTTCCGTACTGGAAGGTAAAACAAGATGTACCCTTCACCAGGCGTAATATGTCAGTCACTTTTCAAAACCATGTCCAAAGATTTTGTGGGGAAGCTTTCGGAAGCCAAATATACTTCTCGGGGAAAACATTGCGAGAAACGGAAAACCTGTTCATGGTGTACCCATGCTGTATCCGCTGTAGCTCAACATAGATTGAAATATGTTGCACCTACGAGTTTCCAATAACTGCCATGAGTGTCTCATGACTGTCAACGAGTGTCCCATGACTGTCCCATGACTGTATCAGGATGTGATTGTCCACATCATGCTATCAGCCACCTGCCCACTATCCACCAAGACATTACCCGTTGTCACTCGCAGCGCGACTTTATCTTTAGTAATAAGCGACTCGGCAATGGGCACTGACACTAGAGACCTCTGCATCTTTGGATCGCCTTCAACTCCATCGCGGGGCTTTACTTCGCCAAAGTGAGTTTAGCTCTCCTATTCATGGTACGATGAAAACAAAAGGTACTGAAGCACACTTGAAATAATTCCACAATTACTCGGTTTCCTCTGATCCGCGTTGATTAGCCCCTTTGGTTGGGTGACACCAAATACACCACTGGTCCCACCCACCTGCTCCGCATCGCATCAGCGCAAAGTGCAGCTAGGCTGGCGCCGGTGCTGCCATCGTTTGGCCAGTTACCCAAGCACAAGCACTGGTCTCTTGCCACCAGGCGGGCTGTCAGTCCTGTCCGCCTCGAGACGACCACGTTACACCTCTAAAAATAGCACGACGGGGCGGGCGGCCCGATTCGGCGCTGCTTTCGTTGCGGTGCCGCGAAGTGGGTCCGCATGCGCCCGGGCGGCAAGCTCGTACTCCACAGCTATCACAGGCGCGCGGGCGGCGGCGGCGTCATATGGACTTGCGCGGCCGCGCTCGCTGGCGGCCGAGCCGCGGGCTGGAGCGGCCGTGGCCGTGCGTCGGAAACGTGTCCTCGTCGACGTCGACGTTGTCGCCGCCGTCGGGCGGCGGCAGGTCGGCGGCGGCGGCGGTGGCGGCGGCACGGCGAGGCGCCGCCGGCACGGCCACGGCCGGTGTGGCCGTGCTCAGCGGCCGGCTCAGGTCCTGCTCCGACTGGGCGGTGGCGGCCGCCGTCCGGCCCGCCTTGCTCACGACCGTCTGGTCGTCGAAGTTCTCCTCGTCTACTTCCTGCCGAGAGGTGCAGACGGCGGTGGTGAGCGGCACGACGGCCGCCGCACTGCATGAGGGGTGGGCAACGGTGGATGCTACGGTGACACAGGCGATTGCCGACATTAACATGGCAAGGGTGTCTCATCAATCCCGTCCTGCTCCGCAACAGGAAAGTGCCAGAAGCTCAAATGAAGCATACCTGAACAATATGCCATTATTGTGATGATATTAATTTACTTCACAGCATGGTAGATCACATGACAGTGTACTTTGTCCTTGTTTTCAAATTGTCCTACGTTCTGTTGGCGAATAACTGAATACATGCAATCAAATGAAACGGTGAGGGTAGCTTGGCTGTGCTGATTCCTATGTTCTATATACTTACGAAGGAAAGTAGCAGTGACGATCCAGAGGTGGAGGGGGGGGGGGATGGACTGGGCCATGACCTCCAAAATGGTCTGATTTAAAGAAAAACTGACCTTTATCACAATGTGCAGAAAAACTAGACACTTGCTGCGAAAATACTATTTGAAGGTAAAGTTCAAACCCCAAGCCGTCTACATCTGTCGGATTAAAAAAAAACGTTGGCGGTCCTTTTTATATTTTCAACCCCTGAAGCCAACCCAATATTGTTTCGCTGGATTTTCTTCTGGGCATTTGCATGCACATACATGCAATCAATAATTACGAAATCGGTGTTGCCAGGTTTTGTGCAAGATATTTGTATTTTGCCGATGGTAGTTTATTTAACCCTTGCAGTAAAGGAGTGCCTTACTCGCAATACAAAGCTGTGCCAATTTGACACCCACTTGCTTTTCCGCCCATCCACTCATCCAAGTTCTGGGTTCGATTGGTTTATCATATAATTTCGAGGACCATTTGGAATATCTGCCTATCTCTTGGGTAGCCTACCGAGACAGGTCAAAGGAGACATTGTTGGGGTGCTGCTCTCATGTCAGCTGATGGCATTCGTAGTGCAGAATCTGATGGCTGGGTAGTGTTGCGAGATAGGTCAAAGGGGACATTGTCGGGGTGTTGCTATTGCATCAACTGGTGGCATTCGTAGTGCAGAACCTGATGGTTGGGTAGCATTCCGAGATAGGTCAAAGGGGACATTGTCGAGGTGCTGCTCTCGTGTCAACTGGTGACATTCGTAGTGCAGAACCTAATGGTAGAACGAGGCGACTACGAATACTGCCAATGCGATACATTTTGGCTGGCGCCACGACAAGTGCTTCCGACTAAAGTAATCGGTCAGATAGAGTCTAGTTCTGAGGGATGATGAAGTTGATTAAAAAAAACAAGTTGTGATTAGGATAGGTAATGGATGATATCAAAACGAAGCCAAAGGTTTTTTTTTTTGGTTTTTTTAGACAGTTGTCAATTTTTTTTCTCGTAGCGTCTCCTTCCTTTTTCATAGGTTCCATTTCGCTTGATGCTCTACAGATTTAGGAAAGCAATCAGCGTGGGAATTATCGTACCCAGCCTTAATACAGCTACTCTACTTCGCATATGGTTTCATAATATTGATCTGCTCCTGTGATGTAGGTACCCATGGATCGTTTCAGGTCAAATCTTCGATACTTAACCTGCAGTTACTTGTATTATTTTGATGTTTTTATATCGTGCTTTGTCTATCTCCAAGACGTCACCTGATGTTACTTTTATTATGTTAGTATTATTCAGTTGTTGCTTCCCTGGGCATTCCAATATTTTGACAATACCTTCTTAGGTTAGTTCTTTGTAAATATTTGAAGACAAGCACAAAAGCTTCCAGCGCACGAAGCTCGTTGAAAACTTAGGGTTTTGCGTGGTGAAAATATCAAAAGAACTCGTTTCATCTGGTGTATTTTTGGATACTAAAGCGTGGGGAGGGGTCACTCTTGGCTGCGCATCTGTTCAGCACACCTGTCATCACGGTGCCGACAGGTACCAGGAGTTATGCTTGGTCCGTGTGTCGTGATGACACAATAGATGCCCTCTGATGAGGCACGCGCCGACCCGTTCCTCCCATGCATATGCATGTCTATCGGTGGTCAAGCCTGTGTTTGTTGGTCAGTAACATTTACCTCGTCTACATGAGCAGGTGAACTTCTCAACATGATGTGATCAGAAAAACCTACCAACATATTGTTCAGCTTTTCGGATGTTTTAGTGTGTTATAACCCCGCTTAACATGCACACCGGAAGGGGGGCGGAATACGCCAACCCCTCCTATTTTTCAACGATATCTCATAAACTGGGGGGGGGGGATATGGTAATGAAATGTCGTGACTTTGTAAATTTTTTTAGAAAAAAATGTTTTTAAAACTTGAAAGAAAAAAAAACGTACTGGTGGCCGAGCCACTGACAAACCTGTCACGTTGAAGCTTATCTCAAGGTTCTCGCTAGATAATGCTTTGTCTATATATAAATGTTCATGTATATATATATATATATATATATATATATATATATATATATATATATATCTTATATATATATATATTGGTATGTATGTATGCATATATGGATGTATGTATGCGGATGTTCTGCTGAATGCCAAGCATTTGGTAGGTCCCTGTACCTTAGGCGACACTGACCCGGCCACCAGTACGCATACATCCCATCCCAGTCTGGGTGATCGCTCAGACTCTCACCAGAAAGAAAATGGAAGTGAAGACGGATATCACATTCTCAGCGGCCTGACCTGATCAGTCAGGTCAGATCAGTACCGCCACTACCGGCCTTCATTCGAGAGCCATGGGCCATGGGCGGTATCGCGGCAAAAGGTGGGGTCTGCTATTTCAGAAGCAAGTAAAAACCAGTCCTTGCCACTCTGCCGATCGCCCAGCTCGCCCGTGTCCGGGAAGCGGTGCAGCGGCGCAACCTTGACGCCTCCGACCGTCCTTGGCATGTCGGCAGATGTTGCGGCTCGACGCGCTCCATCGCCGGTGCTGGCTGGCGATGGAGCGTCGGCACCGACGCGCCCAGAAACGCCGACGGCACTGTCGGTGGCTGGTGCCAGCCTCCCATTCCTCCCGTGCGCCCCATCTCTGCCGATAGGCAGAGTTCCGGCGTCGACCCAGTTCGTCGCTCTGTTTCCGGCGACGCCGCGGTCGACGGTGGCTTGGTTTGAGACACCGCGGTCGACGGTGGCTTGGCTTGAGACACCGCTCGACGGGCGGCTGACTACACTAATCGATCACAGGCGCCGGGGCTGGTGTGTCCTGTATGTCACCACATCATAGCCGGGGCTGGTGTGTCCTGTATGTCACCACATCATCAGCCGGGCTGGTGTGTCCTGTATGTCACCACATCATCAGCCGGGGCTGGTGTGTCCTGTATGTCACCACATCATCAGCCGGGGTTGGTGTGTCCTGTATGTCACCACATCATCAGCCGGGGCTGGTGTGTCCTGTATGTCACCACATCATCAGCCGGGGCTGGTGTGTCCTGTATGTCACCACATCATAGCCGGGGCTGGTGTGTCCTGTATGTCACCACATCATCAGCCGGGCTGGTGTGTCCTGTATGTCACCACATCATCAGCCGGGGCTGATGTGTCCTGTATGTCATCACATCATCAGCCGGGGTTGGTGTGTCCTGTATGTCACCACATCATCAGCCGGGGCTGGTGTGTCCTGTATGTCACAACATCATCAGCCGGGGTTGGTGTGCCTGTATGTCACCACATCATCAGCCGGGGCTGGTGTGTCCTGTATGTCACCACATCATCAGCCGGGGCTGGTGTGTCCTGTATGTCACCACATCATCAGCCGGGGCTGGTGTGTCCTGTATGTCACCACATCATCAGCCGGGGCTGGTGTGTCCTGTATGTCACCACATCATCAGCCGGGGCTGGTGTGCCCTGTGTGTCACCATGGCATCCTGCAGTGGCGCAGCCAATTTTTGTTTCTGGTGTAGGACGGCACCGGAGGAATACCCCTCCCCCGGAAATCCCCATTTCGCCGACTTCAGGGGCACCCCTATAAACTGCCGGGTGTTCCTCTGAAGACTGGTGCCCCGTAACTGTTGCCCTCTCTGCAGAATACAGGAGCGCCCATTCATCGGCTGGAGTGCCCCTAAGAATTGTACTGCGGATCTCCTTCAACACAGTGGAAGAAGTTGCGGACATTTCGGGCAGTCAGGGGAGGGATATATACAGACTGAAAGGGATGGGTGCGTACATTATATGCGCAAAAAGTGCTGGAACACTATCTCCTAAAAATAGTGCAGAGGGATACACACCAGAAGAAGGTTCTGCTTACTGGTAATACATCTGTTCATAACCTCGTTCTTACAATCCAGCTTTAGCCATTCCTGTGCGGAGCCACTCCGCCTCTCCTAACATTTTCTCGCCTGCGATTCTCAAACCATTCGCGATATAGTTCTGTTTTTTTTCTCGAAGTTTTCCTAACTGTTTGCTTCATACATCAGAATAACCAAAACCGAAGCCTTCTTGAACAGATCCAGAGTGAGGCTTAAGAAGCAATGTTTTATGATCAAATTTTAAATTGTCTAGGTACATGTCCAAGTTCAGAACAAGACGTGACAAACGAACATATACTAGAATCAGGGGCGCTGATTTTTTAAATTGATTGGGGGGGGGGAGCAGTGATAAATTATTCATGAAATAGGGTGGAATATACCACTTTCTGAACATTCAATCGACATCCTTCTCCAAGAAGTACCGACATCCTGCTTCTTGATGCGTGCTTATGAAGTCTTTGCGTCTCCTTTCTAACAGTATCTGGTTCATAAGTACCATACTCATGCTCTCATAAAGTCATAAAGTCATAAAGTATTAAGGCTTCATAAGAGCCACAGGGGCCCATCTGGGTTAAGCCTATCTAGAAAAGGTACTAGAATGTACATACTCCCACCCCAATCAATCCCTTATCCCAAGTTCCTAGGAAGCTATATATCCCAGCCCATCTAACACCACTCACTTGCTACCGCCTAACACCCTCAATAATCACAAGCTCCTCCCATCACACCCATCGTGCCACCATAGACAACCTCATCAGCATCACATCCCGAAGGAAGGTGCCGAATCCACTGCTAGGCACATCCCACAGAAATTCATAAAGCGTTCAGACTTAATAAGAGACTCACTTGCTATTGCATAATACACTCAACAATTACAAACTCCTCCCATCATACCCATTGTGCTACCATAGACAATCTCATCAGTATCACATCCCGAAGGAAGGTGCTGAATCCACTGCTTGGTACACCCTATATAAAGTTATAAAGCATTTAGACTTAATAAGAGACTCACTTGCTATTTCATAACACAGTCAACAATTACAAACTCCTCCCAACTCCCACTCCTCCCTGTCGATCAACCTTCCCTGGAATACAGAAAAACAATCCCCCTATTCTTATAATGATTGTCTATGCCGTTTTTAAAGATGTTCAGTGTGTTGCTACTGACAATGGTTCCTGGCAGCTGGTTCCAGTGTTCTACTACCCTGTTGGTGAAGAAAGACTGTCTTAACCTTGTCCTGCTGTGATTAACTTTAATTTTGA
Source organism: Ashinkailepas kermadecensis (assembly GCA_034440615.1). Taxonomy (NCBI): domain Eukaryota; kingdom Metazoa; phylum Arthropoda; class Thecostraca; family Neolepadidae; genus Ashinkailepas; species Ashinkailepas kermadecensis. The sequence continues at coordinate 117,542 of JAOTOM010003794.1, read as the reverse complement.
ATTGATGACCTCTAATTGCATCATTTCTGTTAAATTCAAACATTTCCCTGAAATATCCCTGTTCCTGACCATGAACAAATTTAAAAACCTCGATGAGATCTCCTCTCAGCCTTCTTTATCTAAGTGAAAACATGTTCAATTTCTTCAGTCTTTCCTCATATTCCAGGTTGCCTATACCATTAACCATTTTTGTTGCCCTCTTTTGTACTCTCTCTAAAAGCCAACAATCTTTCTCATAACTAGGGGACCAAGCTTGGACACAGTATTCCAAATGTGGCCTGACATATGCACAGTAAAGCTTCCTGATGACCTCCTCACTTTTGTATGACACATTCCTCTGTATTGCCCCAAGCATTCTTAGTGCCTTCTTCCTGGCTTCTTTGGTCTGTTCTGATGCCCCCAATTTTGTGTTCAAAATAACACCTAAGTCCTTCTCCTGCTGAGTCACAGATAGTACTTGGCCACCCATCAAGTCTCTCGATAAGGTATGGTGATACACGAACATTTGCAACGCAATTTCAGATAAATGGATTACCGATAATGTGATATGGAATACATTACCAGTTTATTGCAAGGTATCTTTCTCGTTACCCAGAATATAGCTCTTCATAAATTATGAATACCAAAACCAATGATAAAGGTACAGTAATAAGTACGCCATTGGCTCAAGTTTGTGTATAAGACATAAAAAGCATTTTAAAGGACACCAATTCCATGAAAAATTTCGACATTCTACTGTGCCCGTTTTGACATCTAACACCTAACGAAAAACCATTATTTTAATCCTGGGGAGGGGGGGGGCACAATGCATGAAGGCAGAAGGCGGGCCCAAATGGGCCGGCCTACTGCACACTGGGGGGGGGGGCACTCCATAGGGTCTCATGTTAAAAGTTGAAGTTATTGGGGCGGGGGGAAACTAACACTGAGGAGCACTTGCTCCCTTAAAAGTATATAAAATAACACCCATGACCAGAAAGCACCTAAATGCAGCAAAACCCGGACTGTAATGACTCATTTTCACAAGGTGTTTGGCCCGGCTTTTTTGCGCGTCAGTATCCCAATGAACACCATTTCACATTCACAGACATGTCCATACTGGTAGCAGGACATACCGATAGTAGGGTATACCGGTAGTACGACATACCGATAGTAGGGTATACCGGTAGTACGACATACCGATAGTATGACATACCGATAGTAGAACACACCGATAGTAGGTGTACAGTTCATGAGCCGTCGAGATATTAGCGAAGATGACCATGAGATATTGAATCGTCACTATAACTGAATTTTAAAATGCATGCATACTAACAAGACTTCATAGTGACTACACTAAACATTTTGTCAAAACATCGACAGCGTGGCTGATTGTATCCGATATACTCCTCGGGAATTTCTACTTTGAAGGGAAGGTGACCCCGTGATTCATCTCCCCAGAGAGCGGACATCACGTCAAAGTCTTTCGTCCCAGCTTAATCCCACTGCAGGTCATGACCTGCGCCGCTCTATCGATGTCGTGATGCTCAGGTCGGCCCGTGCTGGTCCCACTGGTACGCTGTGTGATGCTCAGATCCGCTCGTGTTGGTTCCAATGACACGCTGTTAATATTGTGCCTCTTGTCATCACCGCGGCCCATCTCCGCGGCCCAGCTCCGCGGCCCAGCTCCGGCTGCAGTCAGCAGCAGCTCCAGTGCAGTATTTCTACTGCCGCGATCCAGCGCTTGTTCAAGGTCGATTTGACTTGTGCAGGCCGCGGCCAGTTGGAGCCGTGGCAAAACAGTGATGACGTCACCATCACGTGCGTCGGCTGACACAGGCAATTTCACTGCAGAGCCATCACCATAGTACATTTGTAATGAGTCCTCGAGGTTTGCGAGCAATTCGTTCTACATACATACATACAACGGAATATGAAAGAGCGTTAAATTGGAAGGCATGTGACGCCAGTCGGACATTTTCAACATAATGTAATAATCGTTACTTTCAAACGGATTGGTACTATTCAAGCGCTTATTACCTGCTGCCGAAGCTCGCTTATCATTCAGCTTTGCCAATTATCTCGATTTATTTCTGATTGCGCGGTTTTTCTACGTTTTATTTTCGTGGGCGACACCCGTCTATCTTTTCCACAGTTCGTTTCTAGTGGACTCTAGTTCAGTTCTAGTTCGCAGCATGATCTCCTTCAAAGATGGCCATAAATGTGACACGAGCCTCCTAGTCCTTACCTTTAACTCTAAAACTGACATGCTTCCCGGCCTGGCACCCGTTACCAGACTTACACCAATCATCAACACCACACAGACAATCCGTCTCCAACAACCTATTCCACTCCCGCGGGGAGTGGCCGACCCCGCAGCCATTCAGCCGTTGAGCAGCCACGCTCGAACTCAGCAGGCCGTCGGGAAAGCCTCGCGCGTCCAGCGCGGCCAGCGTCCAGCACCTGCCGGTTCCCACGTGACCTGGCCGGCTCCTGCCAGCCGGCGGGCATGCCCCGCGGCTATTGCCGGCCGCCGTGACATCTCCAAGGTCACCAGTTCGGCATCATTCGACATTTGCAAGCCGCAGCATGTACCTTGCGTTTTCATGGTCGGAACATTGATGTATGTATGTTCCATTGAGATTCCACCACACACAAATAACACAAACATTTTGACACACTTAGATAACTGTAGGGCGGCGAGGTCGGGGGCGGGGTCGGTGTGGGGGGGGGAGATAGGTGGGGGGATGGGTTGGTAGGGATGGGGGAGGGGTTGGTGGAAGTGATATGGGGGGGGTTGGCAGGGGGTGTCTAGTTAAATCTGGGAGGGGAAGTGGGAGGGGGTCATAGGGGTTGTCTGGTCATGTCTTGGTAGGGGAAAGGGGAAGGGGGTAATAGGAGTTGGTAGGGGTGTTGGTTTGGTCTTGAGTGGTTGGTCGGTCTTGGGCCACCGGCCGGCGGCCATGTTTGCTACGCTCACGGGCGCTGGGCGGGTTCTCCCCGAACCGTGCCGATCTCTTTTCCGGTGGGCCGGCTCCCAGCCGGTGCGGCCCACAGAGAGCGGTGACCCGTGAGTCCACCCTGTAGTATGAGCTGTCATCATGTGTCATATCATCATGTCGTCGTATAGTCCTCTTGTCGGCGCCCCGTAACTCGTTATCCTAACACAAATTTATATAGCGAGGCCAAGTTTCTCACTACACCACTTCCATTCGTGAGTGAACCTAGCTTGGTCGTCGCGCCAGGGAAGGATAGAGGAACCGCGTGGTTGGAGAGACTTAGGGGGGGTCATAAGAGTAATGGGCGGACATTGGAGTTGGAAATGCGTCCGTCACCGGCCCTCGTCCAGCTTCGGGGCCCTCTTAAGTGCTAGGGTCTCTCTCGTTTCCCTCCATGTCCTCCACCAGCATGCCCCCACGGGTCACCGGACTGGCAAATTGAGGGCCTAGGTAATTATCCTTGGTCAAATTTTGGCAACGAGGGTTTCTGACAGCTAGATACGTACGCAGAGTTCCAACAGCCCCCACTGGTCCTTACCTACCCATAGCTACTTCATGCATGCTCCCACGTAGTCCATTCATTTCCATCTTCCATTCCGAACACTCGCTCTCTACTAAAGTGTTGGCCAGATATTTCCCTTCCATTGGTACGTGCGCATTCAGCGAGTCTTACTTTCTTTGATCGCTGCTTAGGGCTTACTGGCCCAAAGTTAAATGTTAATTACCCGTGCTTAGGTCCACAACTGTGACCGGCTGACGCGACACTGTCGGTTGGGTATGATATACTATTTCCGTTACTGCCTTCAAGGCTCGATGACACTGGGCTACGACATTCCGTTAGTTTCTGATGATCTTATGTCTGGGCTTGGGTAATAGTGGCCGACATACCTACACTTTAAATGAGTCAACGCCTTGCCAGGACTTGCATGCTCGAACTTGTGGTCAGCGGGCATCCCCACAGGTGGTCCTGGGCCACAAATCGATCGGGATGGCCCCCCTATCGTCTTTCTAACCTATCCTGCCCGGGGTCATATAGGGAGACCAACAAATCCCCTGCCTGTCCTATCCTTGGGGGCTTACGGAACGCTAAACTTCATCTTCCCTGCCTGTGCCATAATCGAGAGGCTCAGGCCTACTGGAATAGCTGAGACGGGGAAGGAATACCAACCTGGCCGTTTTTGGCTGTTACCTAAACTGTGCGCACAGATTCATCCCGAACCAAAATTGGGTGCCGCTGCCTGCGAGCTTACCCATCGACCCCGTCGGGTCTTACCACCCTCGGGATGGCCTTCCGCGCTCTGTGATCACCAGGCCGGAGGGATTTGCGGCCTAGAATTACTCAAGTTATCCAGCTGCCCTGTGAAATGTCCAGTCTTTCCGGCACGCTTTCCCAATGGTTCAACCAACAGTGTTTCGTCATTTCCCGTCTTCTATCAACCATCCTCCGTCTCCTCTGAAGAGAAGAGGGAGGTGGCTATTTTTAGCTCACGTTTGGGCCCATGGAATTTCTCGCCCGTGGAAGAGCGGCTTGCAAACCGTCTCCTCGCTAAATGCGTAAGTCGTCTCACGTTTTCCGTCACAGACGGTAGTCGGGTTCGTCCTGTCCTGTCTTGCCGGCTAGCTTTTACATTAAGTAACGGACGAACCCGGAATTAATTCCCTGTCAAATCCCTCTTCGCACCTAGTACGTTTGGCCACTTAACACGCGCACTGGAGGGGGGGGGCGAAATCCGCCCACCCCTCCGGTTTTTCGCAAATAACTGGAGATTTTACCGGTCGATATACGCGATTTCCAGTGTACCGGCTTAAATATGAACGGCGCGTCGTTTAAAGCTAGAAAAATGGAAATCGCCCGAACATTTTTCAAGTTATGGGCCGCTAAATTCAAAAAATGTTATAGCGCCAGACCACAAAAATCGGCGCAGATGCGCTCCCAGTATACTGACAAACGGGAAGTGTTCTAGGCAACACTAGGGACTTGTTTGGCGCATATTGATATGCTGTATAGTTTCAAGGTCATGTTAGGTCACCAAGGTCAAGTCAGGTCAAGTTCATGACAGGTTAATGGAACCAAACTTGATCAACTAGAATGTTGCCATAAATGCACTACTGGTTGTCATTTGTACTGTTTGTCATTGCGTTTCCATACTTTATTCATGTACTTTACTCCCTTCTTCACGAAGCCGATTGCTCCGAGCTGCCCGACGGAGCAGTCGGGCGGGCGGCCGGTTCCGATAACTGGAACAGGTAACTGACCTGATAAAGTGGTGCTATATAGGTGACCTGAGGTCAAATGTTTGGTCTATCATCTGCATTGTATCATTAGTAATGTCCAAAACATCATTGATGCCCATTTTTGAGTATTTAAACACAATCACAGCGATCCATAACGATGACAAGCCAAGCCACGCAAAACCGGAAAATTTTGCCAATCTGACCTCGTTTGACCTTGAAGATATTGACCTAAGGTCACGAAAATTGCACACAATAGAGTTCCCTACCGTACCAATCCACCCTGCGAATTTCGTTCCTCCAGCTTTACTAGGAGCCGAGATCTTAGGGGGGGGCGGAATCCGCCCCCCCCCTCCAGTGCGCGTAATTCTCAGAGGCCCTCCAGGGCGCGTGTTAATGGTCAGTGCACTGTTCGTTCCTCAACTGCACCAACTTAAGGTTTTTGGACCTCCCAATAATTCCCCGGTCCGCAGCATTCAAGGATAATACATGCACTGACAGGTACATAGCCTGAGGGCGAGTTTCCAGCGATTTCCCGGTAAACGTTGTTTCCCCATCGTGACTGCTTTGCGATATCTCATGGACATTTGCCATGGTGAGGAGTTCACATAACCATTCATATAGTGCAAAATGTATGCCGCAAATGTGCAACTTATTCATCTGGTAGCAGCATTTAAAGGGAGGTGCCGTGTCTCGGATCAAGCTTGGTCGACCTGAGTCAGCAACACTACAAGGTCAACTTTCAACTTTGAGTTCCCTTTAGCAACCGGTAATGTGATGAGGGGCTCTGTATCACCGTGACGCAATGCAATTGACAAAGGGCGATACAGGGGAGCGTGGGCGGCCTCGTGTTGGGTCACGGGGTTTGTTTTTAGTCATAGTTTGCTACTTGCTCGCTTAAAAGTCTCTGGCATATCTCGGCGTAACATAAAACGCTCACAACGGACCGCAGGGTCCTCTAAAATTAACTTGAATCTCAAGTCCATTCCTTTCTAGGTGAAATGTTATCCCCGGTTCCATATATAAATCAGCTTCCTGGGTTCAGTTGCGCTGTACTATTACCCCGTACCATTTAAAGCAGGAGGAAGTCCCGTAGACACGTGGTGCTATGGTTTAGTGACCCAGTGCCCGGGGAGAATTCACGAGTTTACCCAAGCTAGCGGTTATTGCCGCATCACTTCCCAAGGTCAAGAACCCTCGACTCGGCGCCTTCGGCCGGGTGACAGGTTTGATTTGGGAACAGGTGTTTGGCGTTTGATTGGAGAGCGAGGGAGAGAGAGAGAAAGAGAGAGAGAGAGAGAGAGAGAGAGAGAGAGAGAGAGAGAGAGAGAGAGAGAGAGAGAGAGAGAAAGAGAGTGAGAGAGAGAGAGAGAGAGAGAGAGAGAGAGAGAGAGAGAGAGAGAGAGAGAGAGAGAGAGATGGAGAGAGAGAGAGAGAGAGAAAGAGAGAGAGAGAGAGAGAGAGAGAGAGAGAGAGAGAGAGAGAGAGAGAGAGAGAGAGAGAGAGTGGGAGAGAGAGAGAGGTGCTTCTATGTGGATGCTAGGACGATCCAGTCCCCTTTCCCCTCCACATTGACGCTCGATTAGTGCCTGATATGTTTCTGGACGAAAGCACCTTCTCCCTGTCCCTGACCCAGGAAAGGTCGGATCAAGTCGTGTAGTGTGCCCCCTTCCCCCAATGATTTAGCTGCCCTTGACCCGTGTTTATTCTTCGTTCCAGTGAGACCAACCGGGTCGCCACCTGTACTGGGACCCTAGATACTTTTCTGCGTGAAGGAAGAATGATAACCTGGTCTCTTTAATTTGCTTTTTTCATGCCCGTTTAAGGCCTGCCCTTATGAGAATAAATGCCTGCACTGTCACGTCGCGCTGGTCTCTACGTCGGAGGTGTCAGGAAGTTTCGTGAGCATGGGAGGATGAATGTTCGTGACTCAAAGCTTAGCGAGTATGGAAGTGCTGCACGTCATTTAACGCCTGGTTGCCATTTCAGTCTTTATAAATGCTTGGCCTGTATAACATCCGCTATTTCAGGTTTAGTGCCAAGATTTCCTCAGTAGCAACGGTTTAGTGTAATCTAAAAATGTTTTTGCTTCTTAGTTATCCTACACTTTCTACTATTTAGGTTCGCCAACTAGGAAACACGAGCGTAAAGAACACTGTGTGCTGCTTACATACCCATACGCATTCTAAATTACTCGACATGTAGCATGAACGAATCTTGTGCAGTGACTCTTGTAACTGTCATTATACGATATTCTAAGCAATGGAAATGTTCTATGTGCATTCTTGCCAAAGGTAATCCATAGGTGTCGGATTTTCTTTCCACGATGAAATATTAGGAAGTCAGAGGGGAATCATCTGCATATTTGTGCTCCTTTCCACTTCTGCAGTCTATGATGGCGTCAAGGATATCACCCTTGGCCTATGGCGCAACTGCACCTGCCGGGATCAAGTTTTTTTCCAAGTCAGTTTCAGTTGTGCATCATATAAATTGCGGAATCTTGAACTTAATATGTAAATATTATTTTTATCGCGGTGCTGGATTGAACCAAACTTCTGATGTTGCCCACTAATTTGCATAGGCAGAACATGTGTTTTATGGGTACCCTGCATTCCAATTTCATAGACATAGCATTAGAAAACCAATGCAAATATGAATATTGGCAGCAACCACCACTTTCATGAGGACGTTCCATCGCAGAAAAGATGGTGTTGTCTAAAAGCGCTACTGATCCTCACTTTCCAACCTGAGAAACCTGCATGCTTGTCGCTACGAGGAAGAACTCTTACGGAGCGTGGTACCATTGCATCCTTATTTATGGTCTCCATTCTACGAGTTTCTTTGAGCATTAGATCAGCGGGGACCAACACCGCTTGCCGTGATATCCATGTTGAATATGCAAATGAAGGACCGTTGACTTGAGGCCTGATGGGCGAGATTGACAACATCGTTCCGCCAGAGGCTATAAATCTGCACAAACATTGGTTTTTTTTCTTCAGCATACCCGCAATGACAGTAACCGGATGCTACTCCGTCGAAAATGTGGGTCAGTAGTGCGAATACGGTTTACCACTTATGGGATCTAACGTTACGTTCAGTCAAGGATGACATCAAGACCCTCATACACCCGCCGGAACCAAACCCATTGTCTGGTTCAATATGATGCAAATTACAATATATATGCAGGTAAACACACTGAAATGGCGGATCTCTGATACACAAACTGTCCATGTCGTGCGATGCTCCCATTCACTACTGACTATTCGGGTTAACGGTTATGGTCTGTTCACTCCACAGTAATCTTGAAACCATGCTCCATAATACCCTTGATCGTCACACTTCGCTCCTCCCCTTTACCCTTCCCGGGGCTACCAATACCACCGCTGGCTGGGGCCATCACATACACAAAAACCGGTGGCGGACTGGTCACATTTTGGGCATGATGGGTGAAGGATACTTCGCCACTCCCTGGTCTGGTCACTCACATTTCGCGCTGTCAGCTTCGTTTTCGCTGTCTGGCCGGGGTGGCCCAGTCTACCCGCATGCGAGCTAAATTCACAGTTTAACTCATCATTGTCCACATTCGCTGCACTTCACAAAAGTCTCGACTGCTTTCTAGGGCAGTGTGCTTCCGACCATCTTGGGTGGTCTGCCCACGACGACTCTCTTGGGTGGAGTGTGTCCAACGGCTATCTTGTGTAGTGTGCGTCCGACGACTCTCTTGGGCGGTGTGCCTCCGACGACTCTCTTGAGTGGTGTGCCTCGACTCCCCCCGGGGTGGCGCTTATAAATGGCGCTGCCCCTGGGAGCGGCCATGCTCCGTGCATGTGCTCCGTGGCCAGACTAGTCACTCATGGTGCCGGCTGGTGACGCTGGTGGCTGGTGACTGGTGACTGGTGACTGGTGACTGCTGGCTGCTGATTGGCGGTTGGCGGTTCCGGCTGTCCAGAGCGGTGGCTGCTTCTAGGCTACTGGGTCAGGCTGATACCCTGTGGCTAGGCGGAAGTCATTGCTTGCTTTGGCAGTAGCACTGAAAGTGGCTGCTATTGGCACTAGGGTGTGCGCGTTTCCGGTCGCGGTGGCTGGATGTCTCGCGGGTCGGGCCGCCGCATGGCGACCGCATGAAACGCCGTATTAAAAATGTAACCCGTCTTACATAACCGCATATCACATTCCAAAAACTGTTCCATTTTACTTGGCGATTTTAACGCTTATAGTTAAGCACGGGATGAAACACGTACATGCACACCCAGACACACGTGGATGCATTTTTGAACAGGCTTTGAACCGCTATAATTTAGTATTGCTTAGCACTGGAGAGTCAACACATTTCACCACGGATACAACACCAAATCTGTCATTGATTTATCTATTTGCTCTCCGTCCTTGACCAACGATTTTGATTGGACGATCGACAGCGATATTCATGATGGCGCTATCCATTAAATTGATACCAATTTTTCATTTGCGAACGATACCAAACCAAGTTTCATTCCTCGTTGGAAAATTTCGAAGGCTGATCTGACAAAATTTCAAGGAACTTTCATCTTTCTCATAAACAAAACCCAAACTTGCCTACCAACAAACTTTTAGAAGCTGCGTCTGCGATAATTGCACTCACAAAACCTTTTGCAAAAAAATCCAGTAGTTGGTGGCGTCCAGAAGTTTTACAGGAAATTGCGGCACAAAACAAGAAATACACCATTCCGATCCAGACAAATAAATCACCGGTAACCATGAACGTGCGAGGACCCGCCGCCTCATTCGTGATGCTTGGTTTCGTTCCTGGGCAACTTGCTTACAAAAACTCACGTTAAAACACCTCAAAACGAAATTTGTGGACCCACCGGGCGTTTGTCCGGAGGCTCCCCATTTAAATCACCCCGGCCCCCAAAATTCACAATATCACCATTGCAGATTCCCAAGCAATGGTAAAAACAATAGCTGATGGCATGGCCCATTATAGTTTCAATGACAACTACAGACCTTATTTCTTGCCAAATGCACAACACACTGTGTATATCAAGTTCACACTACTTGATTCTGCGAACACCGAACCATACAAAGTACCTTTTCAAACTTCTGAACTTGAGGCTGCCATTTCCTCCACCTGTGATACTTCTGTCGAACCCGATACTTACATTATTCGTTTTCTCTATTTTTGTCTGACCACACAAACATTGCATTTTGCGCACATTTAACTCACTCTGGTCCACTCATGTCTTTCCTGAGACTTCGAAAAAATATGTCATAATACCCATCCCAAAACCCGGAAAAGACCATAGCGACCCTAGTAACTTTCGGCCCATTGCTCTAATTAGTTGCTTGAGAAATCTTTTCGAACCCAGAGCTGATACAAGATTGGCCTGGCACTTAGAAACAAATTCACTTATTTTTCCAAATAAAAGTGGTCTTCGTAGAGGACACAGTGCTATTGCTCGCCTAATCAGACTTGCTTACAAAAAAGCACGAACACACCTTCACAGTATTTCTAGACATCAGCAAAACTTATGATATGGTTTTCAAACTCGCATTGCTTGATAAATTTCATAGAAGTCCGATATATATCAGGCTTTTGCGCCCATAATTGTGCGTCCTACCGTTAGTTGGCAGTTATGCTACCAAATGTAGTACAAAGTATGAGGCTTATATAACTTTTTTGAAGGATTTTTATTCTCAAGATATGTCCAACGTTCTTCACAGGAAAAGTTTCCTTATCGGGAGCGTGCAGCAGGCTGCAAAGTGTAATAAACAAGTTGGGACAGGGACAGTGCCCCTCCATCTTTGAAGTTGAAGGCACTGGCGCCAACGCTGCCACCCTGTTCCTACGCCCATGGTAGTTGCTACTGGCAATTGGTTGGCCTGCAGTGGCGGTGCAATATATATATAGATATATATATATATTTATACATACATATATATATATATATATATATATATATATATATATATATATATATATATATATATATATATATATATATATATAGATATAGATATAGATATATAGATATATAGATATATATATATATATATATATATATATATATATATATATATATATATATATATATATATATATATATATATATATATATATATATATATATATATATATATATATATTTTTGTGTGTGTGTGTATGTATATTATCCAGGAAGCACATATGCATTTCAATGACTTCTACAGCACCGATTGTCCATTTGAGACCGTTCAATATTCAGCTGCCGCAACCAAGTGCTGAGCTTAGCGTCCACACAACTGGACAGTCCAATCAATGCACGGTCGGTGCCGGCACCATGTTTGCATGTATATATGTACACTCGCCTGCAGTGAAATGTTCCAGGGGACCCTTAACTATGGCTGGCCGCCAGGAACGTGGGCGGTGTTGCTCCACGCCAATAATTACTGGTAGGCTGCGCCGCTTCACAGTTATGCGTTGCGTGACAGCTTCACCACGGGCAAGTGTCCGAGCCATAGGTGACAATTTGCCCTGCAGCCTTGAAGTGAGAAACACGGGTCTGCGCTGTTCCCGCCTTGCATTCCTCGGTCGGTCCAACAACATTGGCAGTTCAACGAGCAGGCTACCAATGGACTCCTGTCGACAAGCAACCACTGATAGCGGCGGATTTCTGAATCCGGCAACACATAATGAGCTTGAAAGGTTAGAAGAGGCTCGGTTGCAAAGATGTAGTGAAAGGAGATGGGAAGTTTATGATGTCAATGAAGCATTCTCTGGCCCAAAAATAATACTAGAATGTCCAACTTGTATACTTTTTAGAAATGTAGTTCGAATTCTTGCTCGGGTGGTTTTATGGACCAGAGTCCAATTGCTAAGCAGAGTTTGTTGTATGAACCCTGGCCTAACCACCCGATCCATGAATTGCCGTTTTACAGTAGAAATTGGGCAAAATGCTTCACGTGCTGTCAATACACCGACACGGCCACCACGGTAGCTCGCTCTCGACCTTATCGTGCCAATTACCAACTGATCCTCCTGTCCGGGGGCTAAAAGCGAGCGCACGAAGCGACTAGAACCCAGTCTCGCCAAGACAGGGGAGACCGGTGCGGGATAGCGCTCTAACCAACTGAGCCACCGATACGGCAAGAATCGAGGAGGCACTTGCTGGCTTAATTCAGATTCACTGACAAATCGATTAGTTTCTTGATAAAATTACGCCTATTTCATTGAGAATTACAAGTTTTGGGCGTTAAGCATATGTTGTATGATATATTAGTATTTATTGTATATGTTGTGCACTGTGTTGCAAGCGACATACTCAGATTTCCGGAGGATAAAATATTTCATCACGCGGATACCATCCAACTATTTTACCATAAATACCATTTTTGCTTATATTGCTTCAGCACGACATGTAAACGGGCCATCCGTCATTCTTAGTGTAAAGCCCCCGTTAATTATTGGAAGACAGAGCAGGAATTAATGCCATAGTTGTGTGTTGAATTGCAGCATGGGGAGCATCAATAATGTCCCATGTACTTACCCAGTGCAATACGCTTTCGAGCACCAAGGCGGCTTAAAAAAAATGTCGGGAACAAGGACAAACTAATTTGCAGCAACCTGGATCGTTTACCAGATTAAATGGCTTCAACAGTGCGGTGTGTGTGTGGTGGTGGTGGTGGTGGTGGTGGTGGTGGTGGTGGTGGTGGTGGTGGTGGTGGTGGTGTGTGTGTATGTGTGTGTGTGTGTGTGTGTACATATGTGTATATGTGTGTTTGCATGTGTAGGAATGTGTACATACATATATATATATATATATATATACATATATATATATATACATACATACATGCATACATACATACATACATACATACATACATACATACATACATACATACATACATACATACATACATACATACCTATATATATATATATATATATATATATATATATATATATATACATACCTGTAGGGCCAAACTTTATCGTGTTAAATGAGTGGATTTACCCATTCAACGATGGTTTCAGCCCCACCCGAAATTTGCTGAGCTTTCGCATGGAGCCCATGGGCATTGTCTGGAAAGAATTACTTCAAAACGACTTTGGACCAATAGCTCACATCCAGCATTTTTTTTCTCAGCATCTCAACCCATGCATAGGACGCCACTGTTGTAATTGAAAAGAAAAGAAAATGTCTGAGGCTTCCATGGGATACTGATCCGAAACGTAATTCTACACAGCATCATCACACGTCACGGTTCGTTGGAAAGACTCAGACTGCACAAAGTACGACAATAAGCAAATAAGCATTGAAATCCTGAGCATGTCCTAGCTACGAAGAGCCAGTAATGTTACTAAGCTTGCATGCATTTATATGCCATGCAATTATGCTTGCAAAGCGATACCGGCCAAAATAAATACTCATATAAACAATTGCAGCATCTTCCTCTGGAGTGGTTGCCCGCTTACGGCCAGACCCTTCCCTTGCCCTCGAACGCAACTCGCATTCGGCCTGATAGCGATTCCACCACTTCGCCACCGTCTGTGCGCTCCTTCCAATTCTTCTGTGGCATTCACTGTTACTGAATCATAATTCCTTAAAGTTTACTAGTTTTCCCTTTTCAAAATAATTTAAATGGTAGCCGATGTCTGCGTTATAAACGATCCAATGTTGTCGGTGCGACTGAGGCGCAAATGCAGTAACATCACTGACCTGCCTGTCCTCTTAAAGGCTGCAGAGCAAATGGTCACGTGATTATCGAAAAGGCCGATTCCCATCCATGCATACTGGCCCATGGTGAATCTGGTAGACTGCCACGTAACGTCTAACTGTGAAGCGGCGCACCAAGAATGACGGATGGCCCGGTTACATTTCGTGCTAAAGCAATATAAACTAAACACTTCTTATTGTAAAATAGTTGGATAGTATCCGCTTGAAGTAATATTTTATCCCCGTAGAAATCTAAATATGTCGCTTCCAATACAGCGCACAATGTATACATAAAGCATAATTATTTATCACACAACATAGGCCGTTCGCAAAAAAAAAGTATGACTATCAATGAAACAGGTGTATTTTAATCGTTATTAATCGGTTTGTCAATGAATCTGATTTAAACAAGCAAGTGCCGCCTTGGTATTTGCCGTCCCGGTAGCTCAGTTGGCTTGGGCACTGGTCTGTGCTGGTCTCCCCTGTCCCGGCAAGACGGGGTTCGAGCCGCTTCACGCGTTCACTTTTAGCCCCTGGTTGGGAGGGTCAGTTGGCAACTGGCACGATAATGTTGAAAGCGAGCTACCGGGGTGGCCGTGTGAATGCACTAGCGGCACATGAAGCGTTTTGCCAATTTTTTTTACTGTAGAACTGTAATTCATGGATCGGGTGATGCGGCCAGGGCTCACGCAACAAGGTCTGTTTAGCAATTTGATCCTGGTTTACAAAGCCACCCCAACAAGAATTGGAACTAAATTTTTAAAAAGTGTAAAGGCTAGACATTATATTATTATTTTATGGTAAGAGAGTGCTCCGTTGACATCATAAACCTCTCATCTCCTTTCACTACATCATTTGCAACCGAGCTCCTTCTAACACTTCCAGCTCATTCTGTGTTGCCGAAGTCCGAAATCCACAGCGATCAAATGCTTCTTGTCTACCGGGCTCCAGTGGTAGACCGCGTGCTGAACTGCCAATGTTGTTTGGTAGACAGAGGAATGCAAGGCGGGAACAGCGTAGACGCGCGTTTCTCACTGCATGGCTGCAGGGAAAATGACCACGTGACGACCGCACAAGCGAATACCTACGGCTGGCCAGTGGTGAATCTTGTAGACTGTCACGGAACGCATAGCTGTGAAGCGGCGCAGTCTACCAGTAATTATTGGTGTGAAGCGGCACAGCCTACGTTCCTAGCGGCCAGCCATGGCAAAGGGTCCTCTAGAACATTTCACTGCAGGCGAGTGTACCTCCCGACCTGTCTGCCTGACGGCCGCCTAGCTGGGGACGGTCGTGCTTTGCTGGGGCCTGGCTCGGGCCTTATCGGGAATCCACAACATTGCCACTGTCATCGCCACCTTGTTTGGCCGTCGGAGCCTCGCTCCACTGCACAAAGCACTGCACCCTGTACCCCTGGTGCACCGCACCGCTGTACCCCTGTCCTCTGATGGGAGGGGCGGGTGCGTGCGGTACGTAGCGTTACATAGCATAGCAACGCACCATTACACGAGCCAGTCGCGGAGTGCAACACTGACCTTGATCTCGTCGAATGTCACCGGCTGGGTGCGAAATCGACCAGCGCGGTTCATTTTCTTCTTGACGGCTCGCCGGTAGGCGTTGGGGTGCGTTTCCAGCCGGTGCATGCGTGACAGCGGCTCCGGGTACACGGCATCCACGAACCGCAGAGGACTCGACATGGTCCTGCCGACGCATGGCGCGCTCAGGAGACGGAGCACACTGACCCTCAGGACACGGAGCACACTGACCCTCAGGACACGGAGCACACTGACGCTCAGGACACGGAGCACACTGACCCTCAGGACACGGAGCACACTGACGCTCAGGACACGGAGCACACTGACCCTCAGGACACAGAGCACACTGACCCTCAGGACACGGAGCACACTGACGCTCAGGACACGGAGCACACTGACCCTCAGGACACGGAGCACACGGACCCTCAGGACACGGAGCACACTGACCCTCAGGACACGGATCACACTGACCCTCAGGACACGGAGCACACGGACCCTCAGGACACAGAGCACACTGACCCTCAGGACACTGAGCACACTGACGCTCAGGACACGGAGCACACTGACCCTCAGGACACGGAGCACACTGACCTTCAGGACACGGAGCACACTGACCCTCAGGACACGGAGCACACTGACGCTCAGGACACGGAGCACACTGACACTCAGGACACAGAGCACGCTCAGGACACGAAGCACACTGACACTCAGGACACGGAGCACGCTCAGGACACGGAGCACACTGACACTCAGGACACAGAGCACACTGACCCTCAGGACACGGAGCAAACTGACGCTCAGGACACGGAGCACACTGACCCTCAGGACACGGAGCACACTGACCCTCAGGACACGGAGCACACTGACGCTCAGGACACGGATCACACTGACATTCAGTACACGGATGACACTGACGCTCAGGACACGGATCACACTGACGCTCAGGACACGGAGCACACTGACGCTCAGGACACGGAGCACACGGACCCTCAGGACACAGAGCACACTGACCCTCAGGACACGGAGCACACTGACCCTCAGGACACGGAGCACACTGATGCTCAGGACACGGATCACACTGACCCTCAGGACACGGATCACACTGACCCTCAGGACACGGAGCACACTGACCCTCAGAACACGGAGCACACTGACCCTCAGGACACGGATCACACCGACACTCAGGACACGAAGCACACTGACGCTCAGGACACGGAGCACACTGACGTCAGGTGGTGCAGACGGTCCGTGAAGACTTCAACCCTTCTACCTACACACAGCACACAGACACACACATACACTTACACGTACGCATACACATGCACATACACGCATACACATATACATACTTTACATATACACATACACACACAATACACATACACCCACATACACGTACATATACACATACACCCACATACACGTACATATACACATACACACATACACATACACATCTACACATTAATATATATTTGCACATACACATACGCATGCACATACACATGCACACACACATACATATATATACACACACACACACACACACACACACACACACAGGGCCGCTCCGGCGATATATATGCTGATGTTTCTCGGAGACGACCAACAGGTTTGACGACAGCAAATAGTGGCTCATAAAGGTATGCTGTATGGGCATCGCCATGGCCGAAGACCGGGAGCCCGTCCCATACACACTTCGTGAACTTTGGAGTTACACCTATGGCGTTGTATATGAAAAATTGACGTATAGACCCTCTCGTCTGCCGCTTTCAAAATTCGTAGCGACCCCCATGGCGTGTTGGATCTATAGCACTCATGTTCGATAGCTGTGGAATAATTATCCTACCTCAGTATTTTCATATCAATATGTATATATGTGCATATGTATGTATATATACATATATATATATATATATATATATATATATATATATATATATATATATATATATATATATATATATATATATATGTGTGTGTGTATGTGTGTGTGTATGCGTGTATGTATGTATATATGCGTGTACGTGGGTGTACATATACACAAGTTTCTTGGATCGTTCGTACCGTACAATCGATCGGTGCTGGGAGTCCGATTCGGCATTGCCCATGCAGCAGTTGACATTGCTGCCCGGTGACGAATATCGCGCCATTCAACAAAGTCAACGTGGTGCCGTCAGGCGGTGTTACCGCCTCCTTCACCATCATCATTTGTCGGCGTAGTCGTGTGATGCACTCTACTCTGCACCCGTTCACTCACCAGCCAACCGACGCTCAACACGGTATATGTAGATTGATGTGGGGAAAGTTTTCCACATGAGTGGGCAGCCGGTTGGTTATCACTAGTGATATCAATCATCAATCATTTAGTCGTTGGTTTTGAAATGTCCGATATACAGGCGTCGCTGATTGGAGGGTTTCGCAGTTCACCATTAGAGGCAAGAATACCTATGGTGAAATGTGAACTCATTTCGAGACCCTGAACTAGTAAAAAGGTATGGCGCTATAAATTACTGGGCTGCAGAACAGGTGCAGTTAATTGCATAGGCGGATCCAGGAGTTCTCATCGTGTGTGTGGAGTGTGGGGGGGGGAGGGAGTGGCCTATTTCTTGGGAGGGGCGCTTTCGGCGGCCAAACAATTCGTTCAGCGAGGGGAGGGGAGGGGTACACTCGAGCATATCGAAGCATACTAAGGCGCCTTTTTGTCTCAAAAGGGGGCCTTTTCTGTGAAAGGGGCGTTTTCCGCTGAAAAATCCTTCGAGCACTGGAGCATTCCTGAATGAGCACCTTCTTTCGGCCGGAGAAGCGCCGCCTTTCCATGGGCGGGGTACACATTCTCCCCAGTGCCCCCTCCACCTGTATTCGTTCCTGGTTAATTGCATTGCGAAAGGAATCGCCTCCATAAGCCATCAACCAGGGACGGATCCAGGAGTTTTCATGGGGGGGGGGGGGAGGCGCATGTCCGAAAGGGCGTTACTTCAAAAGTACCTCGAGGGGCACCGGGCGGCTTTGCCTTCCGAGGGGCGCCTCGGGCTGAAAATTTGAGAGGGAAGCGGGTGCACTCGAGCCTTCACACCTATAAACCAGCGCTATCGAAGAACGGCCAGCTTAGGGAAGTCAAAGGAGCCAGCGATGAACACAATGAGGCGCGACAAAGAGGAGGAACAGTTGAATTTTGTCATCTACCGGTCTTGTCGGCATGGGGTCAGCTCCGTTCGCCGGGACAGCCTCTCCGGAGAGCCTTTCCATTTACCGACACGATGGAAGCGGCCGGCACGTGAACGCACGTATGTGTGTGTGTGTGTGTGTGTGTGTGTGTGTGTGTGAGAGCGTTAAGGTAGGTGGATGAGATCAACAGCCAGCCAGCTCTCAAACGTCACGGGCGTCTCGACTTTGCTGCTGCCCTACTGCCCCACTGCACCTGTCAGCCGACCGACTACCTCTGCACAGGCGACGGCGGTGCAGCACCGCAGCCACTGCAGCCGCTGCGGCCGCTGCAGCCGCTGCAGTGGATTCTCGCCGTCCTGCCGGCAGGTGGCCGCACCTTCACCGCACGGGGCTATATCATAACGTCCAGAGTTCATAACGGCCAAAGCTCACAACGTCCAATGATCATAACGTCCAAAATGCGAAATAAAGTCCAAAAAAGTCAAAAATGTCTCGGATAGTGTGCGTTCATAACGTCCAGAATTCATAGCGTCGAAGGATCACAACGTCCAAAACTGGCTTCAGAGGGAGCGTTCATAAAGTCCAGGGTTCATAGCGTCCAAGAAAGTCCAAAAATAGTTCCTCAGTTGTCCGCTAGAGGAGCCAGCGGAACCCTGGTGGTGAAATCGTGCGGCTGCGTCTCCGCTTGCTGTCAACAGGTGGCAGGAGTGTGCAGTTATTGTCGCAAGGTACCTCGCAAATGTGCTGCCAAATGTGATCTGGTGGTTTCTTCAGGTGTGGATTTTGACATCTTCTCCAGTTCCTCCAGGGGACGAATACATTTCCTCAGAGGGTCGCCTTCGGTGGGAAAATTCGTTGGGCGGGTGCAGGGGCTGCGCATGAGAATACTAAGGGGGCACCTTTTCCTCTGAACAGAGCGCCTTTGGCTGGAAAATTCGTTCCAAAGGGGTGGGGGAGAGTCTTTTCCGGTCGGACCGGCGCCACCTTACTCTGGGGAGCGGGGGTAAAGACTGCCGTGGGACGCTGGGGAATGTGTCGGGACGTCGCTGCTTATCAGTTATCAGCTATCTGGACGGTCCCCCAATGCCGGAACACTGGACTTTGACCATGAGGGGTGCGGTTCACCGACGCGCCGGGCCGGGCATCGTAACAAGCGGTTGGGCATAAATTTGATTGCATACGGTTCAGTTTAGTGAACACACAGCAAAATGGAATGGGCGATACCTTGCATTCGAATCCAGGGATATATTATTCAGGCATAAAAGCTAGGAATTCCATTTATCGCGCATTCTTATTTTCATCGCGTTATTCTCAATAGATAACCTCACGGCTTAGGATAATATACACATAAATTGTTATGCGCGTTGCAAGGAACATGAAAATACAGGAGTTACGCCCAAATAGGGAAAGCAAAACTGGACACATTTCGGCCGAATATGGTGAATACACGACTAGAAACTGCTTGAAATGGTTCTTGTTCACTCTGGTGGAGCATTATTGCAAAGCGCAGATCCAGGCTGCAGGGTGGGACGCATATGGTGCAAAAGATGCCTTTTATCTGACCGTATTTGCAAGGAACAGCCGTGCATCTATGTCGACCCCTCGTCGTTATGTCGTATTTCCGCAATTTAGCGAAAAGAAAATGCCGATTGCATGAAATGCATCCATGCAACAACGGCTTGACGGTAACGTGAGGTACTTTTATACTCATTTTAAGAACATGAAATCCCTTATTTGTTTGTCCTGGAACCGCTCCTGCCCTGTCCGCGAAGTGCAAAAAAAGATATTGCGACATGTCTTCCAGAAACCTGCTAGCCCATTCAACGCCAAATCGACAATTGAAAGGGCCAAAATACACCCAAGAATTTATATTTTGATGAAAATAATTATGTGGAGTTATCTGATGCACCGAATCCAGCTGTGCCATTCCTGGAAAGAACAGATCAATGGTCAAGGAGTTACAGACTGAGGCATTTGCCGCCCCGGTAGCTCAGTTGGTTAGAGCGCTGGCCTGCACTGGTCTCCCCTGTCCTAGCAACGCAGGGTCCGAGTCGCTTCACGCGCTCGCATTTAGCTCCCGGCTGGGATGGTCAGTTGGCAGCTGGGCCGATAAGGCCGGGACGAGGTACCGGGCGGCCGTGTCTGTGCATTGACGGCACGTTAAACTTTCGGTCTAAATTCTGCCGTTGAACTGGAAGTTCATGGATCGGGTGGTGGGGCCGGGGTTCACGCAACAAGCTCTGCTTAGCAATAGAACCCTGGTTCATAAAGCCACCCCAGCAAGAATTCGGATTCAATTGTTGTTGTTTTTATTGTGATAGGTCACCTAACAAGGGTGTCTTTTAAGGTGTTCAACTCAATAAAGAACGATCCGAATTATGCAAACGTATGTATAGGTGAACTCACAATAATCCACTGCATCTTTTGGCTCTTTCGGAATTTTCCTTTACGGGCTATTTCAAACGTGACATCGTGACCTAAGGGCACACGACCTACTTTAACTTTCGGAACAATCACAATGCGATCTTAAAAAAGTGCAAAATTGAAGTTCGATATTTTATGTTTCGAAGCAAGTAATTAATAAACAGGGTTTTGCCCCTAAAACTCTACATATCCGCTCTAAATTAGGCATGTATGGATATTTTTGCTCTAGTGTACCATTTCCTGTTTTAATATGTCTCTAAACCGGTACGTCACTGAAATATAAGCCTGTTCGCGATTAAGGCACGTGCTGGGATGAAAACGTTGGTAATCTGAGGCTGAGTGTTGTGTTGCAGGAGTGTTCAAACACGTGATGTCGAACGTTAAACAGTTATGATAAAATTCCTACAAATTGTGGTAGTAGACGATTTATAAGTCCTACCTTGCGATGAATTACAAGGAGAGAGAAGGATCCACAACACAGTAGCCACATTATGATCACCGAGAAACCTTTCGCTCAACCATTTATTGCATCTCGAAAGTTAAAATATCTGCGAATGTAGTGAAATATCAGGAAGGGCACAAACATCAGGTGGCGCCGTGTTTGGGTGCCCAGTGCTCACTGCCCACTCTGGCTGACCGTGCTGTCTGTGAAGCAAGGCAATTTCTAAGAGTGTCTGACGCAGACAAGGTGAAAGCAAAGCTATTTTATGAGTCTGACCAGATCAGCCGCATGTGTCTCGGCAAGACCGACTGTGTCACTGTGTGACAGGCTGATGGAACCAAAAGTAGAGTTCCGAAAAGGCTTGTTTTGGGAAACTTGTGCGAGATATATGATCTATGCAAGGAGAACCCTGAAAACCCTCGCACAGGCTTCATAACCTTTGCCGCCCTTCGTTCGAATCATTGCGTCATGGCAAGCAGCAGTGGGACGCACTCGGTGTGGGTGTGCACTTATCAGCAAAACCCGAAACAGTTCATATCCGCTCTCGTCCTTCCCGGTCTCAAAGGCCGTGACCTCCTCAATCACGCTGTATGTGGCAAGGAAAACCGTGATTGTATGATGCACAACTGTGAGGACTGCCCTGGGGAAAATGAACTTTCTAAGGATTATCCTCACGGACAAATCAGGAGAAGAGAGAGAAAGTGATTCAGCCCCAGATGATGACATGGATAATGAGATTAGGTACAGACAGTGGATGAGCATGCATCAATGTGCACCCGTAGAAATAGTGTAGACCAAAGAGGAAAGCATGAGATATTTGAGGCAGCAAACCGTTAAGCTGATCAGACACCACTTTGTGGCTAACAAACAAGGTCAGTACTTCACCTACGCAAAGGCTACTGGCAAGGAGGGCGAAGCGATTGTCCAGTGCGATTTCGCCGAAAATTATTCATTTGTGGTGCAGGATGTAGCTCAAGGATTCTACTGGGATTCGTTCCTGTGTACGGGGCACCAGTTTGTAGTGCACTGGCGTGAGGACGAAGTACTGTGCCATCAGAGTTACTGCTGTATCTCTGACGGCACAAAGCACAACACCGACATGGTGCATGCGTTCCTGCAATGGCTTATCCCAGAAATTCGGACCGCGGTACCTGATCTCCAAGGATATTTATTTCAGATACGGCAGTGCTGCACAGTATACGTATCAGCATAACTGCATCAATATGTGTTACCGTCAGACAGATTTTGGGGTACCCTGTGAGTGCCTTTTTTCCGCATCTCACGGCAAGAGCGTTTACGACGGTATCGGGGACACAGTCAAGCGTGTCGCCGCTCAAGAGAGCCTCAAGCGCCCGCTTAGCAACCAGGTACTGACGAAGGAATGTTTGAATATCTGTCGCAGAAGCTTGTCAACGGCATCAAGTTCATAGTTGTATCAAAGCAGGAGGCAATGAACGCCACGGCCCACCTCATCGAGCGCTTCTCGAAAGCCGTCACGGCGAAGGGAACACAGGTTGGCACCAGTGACCCACAGAACCGAAATAGTTAATTAACTGTCTACCGATGCGGCGCGTGTATTAATGGTAGCTGGGTGAAATGAGACGAGTTAGTGTGCGTTCTGATACATATTTCTTATTGTTAATATCACAGTGACAGATCATCAGTCTGCATTGGGATTCTGACAAGGTATGGGATGATCTGCAGATCTGTAGATCCTCACATTGCATTAAATTATAATACTGTACTGCAACACCTAATTGTATTGCATCGCATTGTGTAATTATGCTACTTCAAATATATTACGCTGATGTAGACAGCTCACGTTCCAATTCGATTAATTTCAAACTGAACATGTCTCGATGCATGCGTCCGCTCCAAATTTGTTTTCAAACAGTTCACGATGACTACACTTACTCAGTCAATGACGTTCATCTTTTCGGTTCCAGGATGTGGGGTTTGAAACGCCAGAATGTTGATATTACGGTGGTTGGCGAAGTTATAATCCATTCAGTGTTGTCGGTAAAATATGATCGTACATTTTGGATATGCTGGCATTGGTGCAGAAATATATTGTATTAGGTGAAAAATTTATGTTTCTGTTCTTCCTACAAGTGACGATCTAGGATTTCACAAATCACCCTTCGTCGCTTCTGCATTTCCAGAATAGCATTGTGACACTCTCGAAGGTCAAACTAGGTCATGTTATCTTAGGTCACAAGTTCACGGTTTAAAAAAGCGCGTGAACAGAAATTTCGAAACTGACACAAGATGCAGTGGTTCATGAGAGTTCAGCCATATATAGCTTTGTGCAATTCGTGCTACTCTTTATTGAGTTCCAGGCCTCCAAAGAGTTCGGTGACCACTCAAATATGTCCGAGGCTATAACTCCTTAACCGTTGCTCGGATCTTTCTCAAAATTGCATAGCAACTGGAATATAGTGACAAACTTCCTCTACATGAATATTTTCCTTGGAATATGAAGTGTAGGCTGTTATTTTGGCCCCTTCACTTATCAATTTGTCGTGGAATGGGCCACCTACTACAATTCGTAGGCATTTCTGCCATTTCTGTTTAGCCCTTGACCTCACAACGAGTTAGAACACTTGTCCAACATAACACTCTATCAGATGACTAACATTCTCATTCCCTCACGTGCCTCGAACGTCAAAAGGCTTGTATTTCAATAACATGCCGTTCTAAACACATCATAACAGGCCACGATAAACTAGCACAAAAACAACCATGCATGTCTAATTTAGAACGGATATGTAGAGTTTTAGGGACAAAACACTATTTTTATGTTTTATTCCGAAAGATAAAATATCGAACTTTATTTCTGCACTTGTTCAAATCGCAATGTAACTGTCCCGAAGGTTAAATTAGGTCGTTTAAGTCACGATGTCAGGATTTCAAAGAACCCGCGAGCGAAAATTCAGCAAAAACCAAAGTATGCAGTGGAATGTAGTGAGTTCACAGATATATGCTTTTGCATAATTCGGTTTGTTCTTCATTGTACTAAGGACCTCAAAATACACCATTGTTAGGTGGCATCTCAGAAATGCCAGAGGCTATAGCTCCTTGACCATTGACCTGATCTGATCTTTCTAAAAACGGCATGGCTGGATTCAGTGCATCAGATAACCCAACACAATTATTTTAATCAAAATATATAATATTGGGTGTTATGCTCTTGTCGAATTGTTGTGGATGGGCCTGCCGTAGATTCAGCCATGTCGAGACAAACAGTTGACATTATGACACCAAATGTACATGAAAGCTGTGAACAGCCACCAAGTTTCGTGAAGCTACTCCTAATAGCAATTGAGATTGAAAAGCATGAAGAAGGGAGTGGGACTGAATCAGCATCATAAGGAATCAGGGTAAGACAAGGCAAAGTATATGCTTTCGTTAGCACGGGAGAAATATCGGAAACATTGACATTAGTGCACACTCGAAGATGGGTGTTTTGGGCTGCAATGAATCTTGCGCACAGTACATGCGATGCATGGGTTCCGCAGGAACGAAATGGAATAGCGCAGCGGACCAAGTTAATTATTGCATATCTGTAAATCTTACCATGTCCATCCTTGTACAGAAAACTACTGAAATATACCATCCATTATAGGTGAATGAGGCTAGTTTCTCATAACATTGCCCGCTCTTTCTGAACAGCATTGGTTTTGGTGTTGCAAGTGGGAATGGCTTGCAATAGTGGTGAAGTATGTTTGTACGATTTCTTGTGTTATTGCTGTTGATGTTGCACAAGTCTCGTGCTCACACTTTCAATCATAAGTGCTCTCTCATACAGTGCATAAGTACTAAATAAAGGTGTTCTGGTCAGAAATTTTCAGATTGATAAGTGTAAATGAGAAATTAGCATTAGCAGTCACCAACTAGTGGTCTGAACCATCACAACCCAACCCGGATCTGCAGCCATATGCAGTGGACATCAGATTGTCTGCATTTTCTCTTTAGGCCCATTCCACAACAACTCCACAACACCCAATATTATATATTTGGATGAATATATTTGTATGGGGTTATCTGATGCGTCGAATCCAGCTATAACTCCTTGACAGGTCAACGGTCAAGGAGTTATAGCATCGGGAATTTCTGAGATGCCACGAAACAAGGGTGTCTTTTGAGGTCCTCAGTACAATGAAGAACAATCCGAATTGTGCAAAAGTATATAGCGTTGAACTCATAATAATCCACTGCATCTTTTGGCTGTTTCGGAATTTTCGTTTACGGGAGATTTCAAATCGTGATATCGTGACCCAACGTAACGTTGCCTACTTTAACTATCGGAACAGTCACAATGCGATTTGAAAAAGCGCAGAAATGTAGTCCGATATATTATATTTCGAAGCAAAAATAAATAAAAATAGGGTTTTGCCCATAAAAATACAAATATCCGTTCGAAATTAGGCATACATGGCTGTTTCTGTGCTAGTTTATCGTGGCCTGTTCTATTATTGGTTTAGAACAGTGTATTACTGAAATACAAGCCTTTTGATGTTCATGGCACGTATCCCATCACGTGCAAGTATCACATCACGTGCAAGTATTCCATCACGATGAGTAATCCCATTCATCTTGAACTGCTTGAGAACAAATTTGGCGCGGACGCATCCATTGACACATGCTGAGCCTGAACTGAATCGCATTGCATCATGAGCCGTCTTCATCGGTGTAATAAAATATAGTAACATAATTACACAATGCAATGCAATACCATAATTTGCTGCAGTACGGCATTATAATGCAATGCAACACAATGATCTACATATGTGCAGATCATCCCATACCTTGTCAGAATCCCAGTTCGGACTGACGATCTATCTGTCACTGCGATAATATTAATCAACACAATCTGTATCAGCGCGTACACCAACGCGTCTCACTTCACCCAAATTCCATTAACACACGCCCCGCATCGGTAGGCAGTTCATAAACTATTACGGTGCTGTGGGTCAATGGTGCGAACTTGTGGTACCCATGTGTTCCTTTCACCGTGATGGCTTTCAGGAAGCGCTCGGTGAGGTAGGTCGTGACGTCCATTTCCTCCTGCTTTGATACAAATATGAATTTGATGCAGCTTGTGCAACACATACTCAAACATGTCCTCCGCCGTCAGTATCTGGTTGCTAAGCGAGCGCTTGAGGTTCTTTTGAGTCGCGGCACGCTTTGGCTGTGCCCCTGATGCCGTCGCAAGCGTCCATGCCATGATATGTGACAAAAAGCCACTCCCAGGGTACCCCAAAATCTGCCTGATGGTGACACACATTAACGAAGTCATGTTTATTCTTATACTGCCGTGTGTGAAATACATATTTTTGGAGGTCAGGTACTGCCGTCCGAATTTCTGGGATTAGCCGTTGCAGGAACGCATGCACCATGTCAGTGTTGTGCTTTGTGCCGTCAGAGGTACAGCAGTAGCTCTGATGGCACAGTACCTCGTCTTCACGCCAGTACACTACAAACGGGTGCACCGTATACAGGGACGAATCCCAGTGGAATCCTGCACCACAAATTAATACTTGTCGGCGATATCGTACTAGGCAATCACTTCACCCTCCTTGGCAATAGCCTTTGCGTAGGTGAAGTGCTAGCCTTGTTTGTCAGCCACAAAGTGGTGTTTGATCAGCTTCACGGTTTGCGGGCTGAAATATCGCATGTTTCCCTCTTTGGTCTAAACTATTTCTGCGAGTGTACAGCGATGCGTGCTCATCCACTGTTTGTACCTAATATAATTATCCAAGTCATCATCTGGGGCTAAATCACCTTCACTCTCTTCTCTTGATTTGTCCGCGAGTCCTTAGAAAGTTCATTACCCCGTCTTCACCAGGGGAGTCTTCAGTTGTGCATCATGCAATCACGGTTTTCAATGTGTCACATACACACACATGCGAAATACAGCGTCATCGAGGAGGTTGCGGTATTTGAGAACGGGAAGGCCGAGAGCGGATATGAGCAGTTTTGGGTTTTGATGATAAGTGCACATGCACACCGAGTGCGTCCCACTGCTGCCTGCCAAGACGCAATGCTTCGGATGAAGGGCATCAAAGGTTAAAAGGCCGGTGCGAGCGTTTTCAGAGTTTTCCTTGTATATATCATATATCTCACACAAATTTTCCAAAGCAAACCTTTTCTGAACTCTACTTTTGGTTACACCAACCTGTCGCACCGTGACACGGTCGGTCCTGCCGAGACACATTCGGCTGATCTGATCAGACTCATGAAAATAGCTATACTTTCACCTTGACTGCGTCCGACACCATCAGAAATTTCATCGCTTCACAGGCAGCATGTTCAGCGAGAGTGAGCAGTGAGCACTGGGCACCCAAACACGGTGCCACCACTTGTTTGTGCCCTCCCTGATATTTCACTACGTTCGTTTTTTTTTGCGATGTAATAAATGGTTGTGCAAATGGTTTCTCGGTTATCGGAATGTGATTGCTATATTGTGGATGCTTCTCTCTCCTTGTAATTCACGGTAAGGTATAACTCATAAATCATCTACTACCACAATTTGGAGATATTCCTGACATTTTGTTTGACCCTTGACCTCACGAGTGAGAACACTTGTGCAACACAACATTCAAGACCAGATGACTGACATTATCATCCCATCACGTGTCCCGAACGCCAAAAGCATTGTATTTCAGCAATATACCGTTCTAAATACATATTCATATAGGTCATGATGAACTAGCACGAAAACAATCATGCATGCCTATTTTTAAACGGATATGTAGGGTTTTAAGAGCAAAACCCTATTTTGTTTGTACTTTTTTGCTTCGAAAGATTCTATCGAACTTTATTTATGTACTTCTTTAAATCACATTGTGACTGTCCCGGAAGGTGCTGGTTGTTGGTTTTACGACACGTCGACCGTTGAGTCATGTAACGTCGCCAATCTCTCGCGCCGATTAGTCGCGGACGAAGAGCAGCGACAGATGAGACTCGAACCCACAACGGGCAACTTACTCCACAACGGGCAACTTACTCCACAACGGGCAACTTGTGAGACGGGCAACTTACCCCTAGATTACTCGTCCCCTTTTTGTAAAATAGTTCACCTGTCCTAAGGTCACGATGTCACGATTTCAAATACCCAGTAAACGATAATTTTGAAATAGCCAAAAGATACAGTGGGTCATTGTGAGTTCACCTATATATACTTTTGCACAATTCAGATTATTCTTCATTGAATTATAGTACTAAAAAGACACCCTTGTTGGGTGACATAAAAAATTCCCGAGGCTATAACTCCTTGACCGTTAACCTGATCTTTCTAAAAATGGCGCGGCTGGATTCGGCTCATCAGATAACCCCACACAAATATTTTCATCAAAATATGTAATATTGAGTGTTGTTTTGGCCCTTTCAATTGTCGATTTGTCGTGGAATTGCCCATTCCATATGGCGGTCTTGGCCAATTTCATTCGGTTTGATTTGAAGAGCACACTCAAGAAGAGCTAGATTGGATTTCACATGGACGTATTGTGATATACTGGTGCAAAACACTATTTCTCTCTTCGTTCGAGTTGTGATTTCAATTCAGGTTGGTTGTGATAAGAACGTTCCGTCGTGATCCCTCTGCCTTCCCCGCCGATCCTCGATTCCTCTGGCAGCGATATTGACATGCAGATCCCGAGACCTCCGCCTCCGGTTTACAGTTATGTGTCATTGCGGTTGGTTCGAGGTCAGGAATCCACCATAGTTATCAGTCCAATATATCCACCAATGGATTCACCAACAGCCACTCAGGCAATCATCTCACATAGTCTTTCTCAATGCAATGCCATACACATCCGCGTTTCGTGCCTATTAACACGCGCACTGGAGGGGGGGCGAAATCCGCCCACCCCTCCGGTTTTTCGCAAATAACTGCAGATTTTACCGGTCGATATACGCGATTTTCGGTGTACCTGCTTAGAAATGAACGGCGCGTCGTTTAAAGTAAGAAAAATGAAAATCGGCCGAAACTTTTTCCAGTTAGGGGCCGCTAAAGTAAAAAAAATGTTATAGCGCCAGTCCAAAAAAATTGGCGCTGATGCGCTTCCAGTATACTGACAAAAGGGAAGTGTTCTAGGCAACACTAGCGACTTGTTTGATGCATATTGATATGCTGTATAGTTTCAAGGTCACGTTAGGTCACCAAGGTCAAGTCAGATCAAGTTCATGACAGGTTAATGGAACCAAACTTGATCAACTGGAATGTTGCCATAAATGCACTACTGGTTGTCATTTGTACTGTTTGTCATTGCGTTTCCATACTTTATTCATGTACTTTACTCCCTTCTTCACGAAGCCGATTGATCCGAGCTGCCTGACGGAGCAGTCGGGCGGGCGGCCGGTTCCGGTAACTGGAACAGGTAACTGACCTGATAAAGTGGTGCTATATAGGTGACCTGAGGTCAAATGTTGGGTCTAGCATCTGCATTGCATCATTAGTAATGTCCATAACATCACTGATACCCATTTTTGAGCATTTAAACACAATCACAGCGATCCATAACGATGACAAGCCAAGCCACGCAAAACCGGAAAATTTTGCCAATCTGACCTCATTTGACCTTGAAGATGTTGACGTAAGGTCACGAAAATCGCACACAATAGAGTTCACTACCGTGCCCATCCACCCTGCGAATTTCGTTCCTCCAGCTTTACTAGGAGCCGAGATCTTATGGGGGGCGGAATCCGCCCCCCCCCCCTCCAGTGCGCGTAATTCTCAGAGGCCCTCCAGGGCGCGTGTTAAACCACTCGTTATTTCCGGCTATGCCTAGCCGTCACAGTCAGAATGCAGACATGACTTCATGAAATACATAGCCAATCGGCATCTAGCGGATCGGTCCCTGAAATCCACTAATAAATATCCGTGTTTATTTAATTATGCAGTTCCTAGTGGTTAAAATATTTGTCATCATGGTTTTCATCGCGTTTCAATCCCATATAACTATACATGCAGGTTTCCAAACAGAGTCTCCTACTTCATTCATCAGCAGCACGGGGCACATGGAGAAGTTCTTGACTGGATTGAAACATTGTTAAGGGGAAGGAAACAAAAGGTAGTATGCAATGGATATGAATCTGAATGGAAGAATTATGATTGGTGTGCCACAGGGCTCCGTTTCAGATACTCTTCTATTTATATTCTTCGTGAACAATATTGAGGTTAGGCTGAGGAAAAGGCTGTTCAAATTTGTTCATCACATCAACCTGGTAACAATGGCTACGCGGCCGGTCCTCTGCATGGACCCGTCCGGTCGGCCGGTCGGCCAGTCCGCGGCCTTTTTGCGGCCAGCCGGTCGGCGACTGACGCTTCCCCGGTGCGTTTATTGGTGGGGTGTGGGTTATCAGCGATAGATAACACATATGCCAAATCGGACGCACCGGGGTGTGCGATGGAGAAAGCAGGCTTCAGCAGGGGAAGGAGTGGACAGAACGCCACGTTTGCCACTGCCACCTGTTGACAGAAAACGGAGACACAGCCGCACGATTTCACCGTCAGGGCTTCGCTGGCTCCTCTAGCGGACAACTGAGGAACTATTTTTGGACGTTATTGGACGTTATGAACTCTGGACTTTATGAACCCTGGACGTTATGAACGCTCCCTCTGAAGCCAGTTTTTGACTTTGTGATCCTTGGACGTTATGAACTCTGGACGTTATGAACGCACCCTATCCGATACACTGGACTTTTCTGGACTTTATTTCGCATTTTGGACGTTATGATCCTTGGACGTTGTGAGCTTTGGACGTTATGAACTCTGGACGTTATGAACTCTGGATGTTATGAATGCTCCCCCACCGCGCACGTGACTCCACTGGCCGAGCGGGATGCCCGCCAGCCAGCGCGGCGCAGAAGGCGGTCGGCAGACGTCGCGGATGCACATAAATCACCGCATTGGCGCCGCCGCCGGCGACGACGTCTCCTCGAGTCCGAGGGAGACCGCCGGTGAGCCCGACGGAGACTGCCGGGGAGCCCGACGGAGACTGCCGAAGAGTCCAACGGAGACTGCCGACGCGTCCAACGGAGACTGCCGGCGCGTCCGACGGAGACAAACGTCGCGTCCGACGGGGCTGGCCGTCGGGGCCGGCTGCCGACGAGAGCGAGCAACGCGGCGGCAGTGTCCGCAAACAGCTGCCGACTGCCTTGACCTGGTGACTGGGTCTGACATTTGGCTGCCGGCGCGTCTTCTCTCCGGGACCAATGGCCCCCTCCCCCCGGGATATCTGACGCTCGCCTGAGCTGAGTGTGGCGAGGGCAGGTGGCCGCCGTAGATTGTCCGGCAGGGCCCTGGATCACAAGCTGGTCAGCGGACAGACCGAGTCGTGTCGCGAAGGCGCCTCACGTCGCCGGCCATGGTTCCCAGTGACAACTCACGGTCACAGTGCCTGGCCACGGCTCAATGTCACGGTCCAACATCACAGTCCAAGGTCACGGTCCAAGGTCATAGCCTGGTCACAGTCGCCGGTCATGGTCCCCAGTTACAACCCACGGTCACAGTCCAAGGTCACGGTTCAATGTCACAGTCCAACATCACAGTCCAAGGTCACGGTCCAAGGTCATAGCCTGGTCACAGTCGCCGGCCATGGTCCCCAGTTACAACTCACGGTCACAGTCCAAGGTCACGGTTCAATGTCACAGTCCAACATCACAGTCCAAGGTCACGGTCCAAGGTCATAGCCTGGTCACAGTCGCCGGTCACAGTCGCCGGTCACGGTCCCCAGTCATGACCACACTCACAGACCCGATTCACAGTCCCCAGAAACTGTTCCGGTCACGGTCAGGCTGATAACAGTAGTGCCCGTCACAGTCGCGGCAGTCACGGCACCCGGTCACTGTCCCTAGTTACAGGTGCTACTCATCGTCCACGGTCACGGTACGTTGCCGCAGTCCACGGTCACAGTCCCCGATCAGTTTCCAGTCACAGTCACCTTGGTGGTCACCAGCCGCCGTCCCGACCAGCTTCGTCAAACGGCCACATTCAGCAGCACTTGGCCACCTCCTCTCTAGCGTATCTCCCACTGCCAGCCGGGCTGTGTGGCACACCGCGTGCATTGACATGGTCCATTTGACCCTTTGGCACTCGTCCAAAATACACATTCCCCGACGATGACCTCGTTGTCAAACTACGACATATATTACACAAGCTGGTTTCGTCCAGGCTGGTGATGCTCATTGAGTCGGCGGTGACGACGGTAGCCCACCAGTCTTGAGTCGCACATTTTGTCCTGAAGCCGCTCGCGTGGCAATTCATGCCTATTGGCGTGCGATAACTGTGTGGATCCGCTGCCGAAGTGGGCGCGGCGGGGCTGAACCGAAGCGTGGCTGGACACCAGTGGATCCTCACTGAGCCGGCATACTGTTGGCACGACACGCGCGGACCGTGGCTGGACACCAGTGGATCCTCACCGAGCGCTTCTTGGCGTTCGATATATGATGACGTCATTAATACATCTGCGGAGGACATGCCCCGACCAGCGGTTGATGAAGCGAACGTGTCCATATCCGTCCACTCGCGTGCTGTACTAGAACGCTGGATTCGCCGTGACCCTGTTTAAGGCGGCACGCAAGCTAGACTCGGCGCGGCCAAGCGACATTTCTCCATATCCAATCGAATATTTTCTTTACACGCAAGGTCAAAAAGTAGGTACATACTATTGCATAGTGGTGAATCGCTTCGACACTCATGCCGTCTGCCGTTTATTTTCCTGGCCTTATTACTCTTGGGAATGGGGGTGGTGACAAAATTCGTAGGATTTTTGGTTGGTGCACACGATCACCTGAACTGTATGAATATTTATTGGTCTATTTGTAAATCGCTCAATTGACCGCCTACGTGGATTAAGTATATTATGCTGCTGTGCTTGTGTTATACATATATTATGCCTGCTATGGTTGATGACATGTTACGAGTTACTCTGGAATCACTTCACCCTTTTCAGTAGTGGCAAGATTTGAAATCTTCCGAAGCAAATGTAGGATGTGAGACTTGTGGAATACAAATGTTGCTTTTCCTTCGTCTTCATCGAGCATTTAAGCCCAAAGCGAAACGTAGACTGTCAACTTAAGAATAATAAACAAAGTAATCGGAGCGAATTGGGTGTGCATCCGGTACCTTGGCAGAGATACAGGGAGGGCTGCTGTACGACAGGAGGGCTGCTGTACAACAGGAGGGCTGCTGTACGACAGGAGGGCTGCTGTACGACAGGAGGGCTGCTGTACAACAGAAGGGCTGCTGTACGACAGGAGGGCTGCTGTACGACAGGATGGCTGCTGTACGACAGGAGGGCTGCTGTACGACAGGAGGGCTGCTGTACGATAGAAGGGTTGCTGTACCACAGAAGGGCTGCTGTACGACAAGAGGGCTGCTGTACGACAGGAGGGCTGCTGTACGACAGGAGGGCTGCTGTACGACAAGAGGGCTGCTGTACGACAGGAGGGCTGCTGTACGACAGGATGGCTGCTGTACGACAGGAGGGCTGCTGTACGACAGGAGGGCTGCTGTACGACAGGAGGGCTGCTGTACGACAGGAGGGCTGTTGTAAGAGGACATATCTGTAGTGTGGTACGGCGCCACGATATTACATGTAATAGCGGACCGAAAGGCAGCAATGCATTGGGGTGGGTTGATGGACGAGGGGACCAACGAGCATGGACGGTGCATCCAATAATAACTGGCAAGCTGTGTTTATTTTGTGATATTTTTGCTGGATCTCCACAAAATGGAGATTTGGGATTTTGCTGGATGTCCACGCGTTGCGATATCTCCACAAAATGTTCAATAGCTGTTAATTAATCAATTCTCCGCCACTTGGTAAAGAAAACGATACGGTTTTAACAGGTCAGGCGTGAGTGACGTTTGAGTGATGTCATGTTTGCCGATTTTTGAAGAAAAAAACGCATCGGTGCACACAAGTTGACATTGGCAGAATTTAAAGTTGAATATCGAAGTTGAGAACAACCGAACGTGAAATGAAAATAGATGATGTTGATTAACGCTAAACGAGAGGCAATTAGTTGATCAGGAGCATGTTATGTCGTTTATTTGTTTTTTTATTTAGAAATGTCGGCATGTTGACTAAAAGACATCGAGAGAAAAGTACTCTGAAAATTTTTACCATTAGATTCATAACTTCGAGATAAAAAATTCAACATGGCCCAAGATGTGACTATGAAGAATGTCTGTGCCAAATTTTAAGCAATCATCTATCAAAATGATTGAGTTATGACTTCAAATATACCGCAGAATAGTGGTGGTGTCATTGGTGTCATTGGTGTCAGTGGTGTCCGTGGTGGTGGTGTTAGTGGCATCAGCAGTGGCAGTGAAAGCTCGAGGGTTCGCTGCACGGCCTGTGTAGTGGAGCTGCTTGGTCAGCCCGACTACAAGCGCCGCTGTTCTCAAGTGTGCGGTTTGTGCAAGCGACTCAAATCCAGAGGCGCAGCCAAGAACGGAAGTGGGGAGCTCGCTCCACCTTCACACAGATTACACTAAGTCAAACAAGAAATTGTGGGACTTGCACCACGCTGAGCAAGAAATCGTTCTCCATTAATTTGTATTGGTCGCCTCCCACCCCTTTAGGAAATTCTGGCTGCGGCACTCCCCAGATCGGATGTAGGTGTCCGACACGCGATGTCTCATAATGTGAACAGTGTCACACATTATGGTTGTTTGCTGTTTGTATATATTGCATGTTCGGTACATACCTGGTGTGATGATATTTACCCACAGGCATATCCAGTAAGCAAGGATTAGATTGTTATTACTGCCAATGCAGTTTTTACACGATCGCATGTCCCAGGGCTGTTGGATGCCATTTTTATTCATGACATCGGCCCACTAGTTTCCGAGCTATGCATCTTTGATAAGGTTGGCCTGATACGACCTTGACATTCCTGCCCCTCCCCTTGAACTTATCAGGTGAAACCTGCAAAGCTGCACGCATAGCAGATGGCTGTAGCACATGGGAATAACCGAATAATACGTACCAATTGGATATTCTGGCTCCCATTGCGAACTATGATATGCACATGCGCTCATCCGCTTTTTCACCACAAAGGTCATCCATTTGACCTTGACCTTACATGGCCTATGCACAAACAGCGGCGTTTACTCACGTGTCTGATACTCTAAATTACGGTTAAGCACTTCCACTTACTCTCACTTCACACTTAGATAGTTCAAATAGGAGAAGAAATGGCCGATATTTCAGCTCTCATTTGGACTGCACTTGACCTTGACCTGTGACCTGGTGGGGCACGCTTTACATTGGGTACCTCCTTATGCAGCATGCTTAATCAGCGTACTATGATGTCACACCACGAAATACAGCTTTGAATAAAATACGTTCACGAGATAATCGAATATTCCACCACATTTTGACTACACAGTTCACATTTTAAAGCTTAGACCTTAACCTGGACTTTAATGCGGACTTGAAGCATCATATCTTAAGTGATCTGAGATTGCACGCTACTGCGCTATCGATTGCCGTTTGAATTTTTAAAATCGGCCCAGCTGTTCTGGAGATAAGCGGTAGGGGAAATATTTGCTACCCGCCCCCCCCGTCCCCGTCACAGGTGCGCGGCTGAAGAGCTCGGCCAGTGCCGGGCTAGTATCAGAGTCGATCAGGATATGGAGCGCAGAATTTGCAATCCTGGATTACACTCCTTTTTCGAGGATTGCCAACGGAATGCAATCCTTCCCTTATAAAGTGTTGGATTGTTGATTGCACGGCATTTTTTTGATCGTACAAAGCTTTTTCTAATTCTTTTTCACTCCGGTGACCGCGGTGCTTTCTTCTTAGCGGCGTCTCATGGCCACAGACGCCCGCGGAGGAGGCCATCTCCAAGTCTCAGTCATACTCACCCATATTGTCAGTCAAACTAGACATATAGTCCATGCATCATAAGATTATAAACCGGCTAACAGCGCAGATCAACCCCATCCATGACAACTCCATCCATGACAACCCCATCCATGACAACCCCATCCATGACAATGTGGGAGACAAAGGCACGAGACCACCTACCTTCCCCTTGTATTCGCCCCCGGGAGATGGAAAGGAAGAGATGCCAGGCTCCACCCGATCCGGAAAACTGGATGGCGCATAGTTCTGCAGAAGCAGAATGCGAAGTCGCAGCCAAATCGGTAGTCAACGTCGTCTGATCTGAAGTACTGTCAGAACGGAAGATCACGTGACCTGATTCCCAGTACGCACTCTCGGTGCTGGAAGATTGCAAGGTCGCTGCCGCCAGCACGCAGGAGATCACGTGACCTGATTCCCAGTACCCACTCTCGGTGCTGGAAGTTTGCAAGGTCGCTGCCGCCAGCACGCAGGAGACCACGTGGTCTGATCTTCAGAACTGCCGGCACCGGCAGTGCTGAAGACTGCTGCCGCCAGAACTGGAGACCACGTGGTCTGATCTTCAGAACTGCCGGCACCGGCAGTGCTGAAGACTGCTGCCGCCAGAACTGGAGACCACGTGGTCTGATCTTCAGAACTGCCGGCACCGGCAGTGCTGAAGACTGCTGTCGCCAGAACGGGAGACCACGTGGTCTGATCTTCAGAACTGCTGGCACCGGCAGTGCTGAAGACTGCTGCCGCCAGAACGGGAGACCACGTCACCTGAGGTGCGCAGATGGCGGACAGCGATGGCGCTCGTGACTGGTGACAACTGACAGCTGTCGAGGCACAGCCGGCCAACAGCTGACGCAGCGCCGGCCAGGTCAGTCGGTCGGGCCGTCTGGTCTCACCTGACACCAGCGATGTAGACTGTCGCGGCCTGGCCCCACTGACGACATCCGACTTCGTCTGACGCCCAGCCACATCGTCAGACGTCGTCTGGTGCCGTCTGATTCGACCTGACTGTGTCCGATGCCGTCTGATCTTATCTGACTGTGTCTGATGCCGTCTGATCTTATCTGACTGTGTCTGATGCCGTCTGATCTTATCTGACTGTGTCTGGTGCCGTCTGATCTTATCTGACTGTGTCTGATGCCGTCTGATCTTGTCTGACTGCTTGTGATGTCATCTGATCTAGTGTGACTGTGTCTGATGCTGTCTGATCTTATCTGAATGTGTCTGGAGCCGTCTGATCTTATCTGACTGTGTCTGATGCCGTCTGATCTTGTCTGACTGCTTGTGATGTCATCTGATCTAGTGTGACTGTGTCTGATGCTGTCTGATCTTATCTGACTGTGTCTGGTGCCGTCTGATCTTATCTGACTGTGTCTGATGCCGTCTGATCTTGTCTGGCTGTGTATGATGTCGTCTGATCTTGTCTGGCTGTGTCTGATGTCTGATCTTGTCTGGCCGTGTCTGATGCTGACTGATCTTATTTGACTGTGTCTGATCTTGTCTGCCTGTGTTTGCTGCTGTCTGGCTTTATCTGATGTCGCCTGACCTGTTGTGATCTCACATGACGTCAATTGACACAACCTGACGCGATATGATACCATCCCAAGCGATCTGAGGCGAACGGAGCCCAACTGAGCTGGCCCCAGCGGAGCCGACCTCACCTGTTGCCATCTGCAGGCGCGACATGTTCAGTTCTTACTCAAACCGATACCAACGAACACGAACTGATGACGTCTGGTGGGATACAACGAGGCCAACTGAAGGCAATTTGATATATTTCGGCCCAGCGAGATGTGTGACGACGAAGTCTGACACAACTTGACGCAAAGCCGTAGCCGACGCAAAGCCGTGTCACCTGAGGCGATCTGTAGCAATGTAGGCAAGAGCTAAAATGAGATTTGCCTTGCAATTCATAACGTAAACGGCCACCAAGAGGCACAACGGACATAGATGGGCCGAAGTGCAAAACACCGTACTAACCTTACACATCATCCTGCACGAAGGCATGCTGCTACCAGCCACCACTAAGAACACGCGTCAGCCGGCGTCAATGTGCCAACACGCGTCAGCCGGCGTCAATGTGCCAACACGCGTCAGCCGGCGTCAATGTGCCAACACGCGTCAGCCGGCGTCAATGTGCCAACACGCGTCAGCCGGCGTCAATGTGCCAACACGCGTCAGCCGGCGTCAATGTGCCAACACGCGTCAGCCGGCGTCAATGTGCCAACACGCGTCAGCCGGCGTCAATGTGCCAACACGCGTCAGCCGGCGTCAATGTGCCAACACGCGTCAGCCGGCGTCAATGTGCCAACACGCGTCAGCCGGCGTCAATGTGCCAACACGCGTCAGCCGGCGTCAATGTGCCAACACGCGTCAGCCGGCGTCAATGTGCCAACAGTCGAATGCTGCGTACTTCGTGCCAATAAGTATGAACTAAAAATAGATTCATTCTGGCATTGGAATGCATAAAAATGCAAATACGCAGCATAATCCTATCTTTTCAAGCCGATCAATCCGAAATTGATAAGCAGCTTAACTTATTGTCCTTTCGACTTTTCGCCCAGAAACCGATTGGGTCACATGGGAGTGGCGGTGTGGGTGTACTATCTGGTGTGCTGGGAGAAGTCCTGTGCATTCCCAAGTTGTTATTTGTCCACAATATTTCATGCAAGGTGGTTGCTTAACGCTATTAATTTGTCCAATTTGTGGTTTTTAACCAATATTTCATGAAAGGTGTTTGTTTACCGCTGGTGGAATTTCGCCCTTGAAGTGAGATTTGTGGCCTCCAAATCGCCGCGATGCCTTATTATGCTGACGCTCTGGGACACGACTCTTCGAGATGCCTTATTATGTTGACTCCCGGGGACGCGACTCGCCGCGGTACCTTATTGAGAGCTGAACCAGTGAGGAGCACAATATCTCAGTCATAAATGCCAATCAGTCAGTCAGTCATGGATGTCAGTCAGTCAGTCAGTCAGTCAGTCAGTCATGGATGTCAATCAGTCAGTCAGGCATGGATGTCAGTCAGTCAGTCAGTCAGTCATGGATGTCAGTCAGTCATGGATGAGTAATAATTGAGTGGGACTGTCGGCTTCTTTTTAATACGTAGTGTGGTGCTATGACGGCAATTTACACACACAAAAGCTGTTATTGTTATTCCACACCTTCTTGTTATTGTTATTCCACACCTTAATCAACATATATCCTTTCAATTGCAGGCTGAATCCAACTGCTTCGACCAACATATGGGCTCAACCGTCCACCCCGTCCACTGAGGTTGTATGTGGCAGAAGTCATGGGCGCAGGAACATGGGGCACACGGTTGGGTTATTAGGCCCTGCCACTTTTTGGAGCTATTAACTCTATGCATTTTCATGGTCTTAATGTGCATAACAATCACTAACCCTATGCATTGGTTATCTCAACTATGAACCAGTAACCATATGGAAGAAGCATTGAAAGAATCGACATCAGCTCACCCACCTCCTCCAGCGTGGGTGAGCCCATGCGAAATGCATCCCTCTCTTCGTACTTCAGAGAGTGCCTGAACCAATATTTCATGTAAAACATAGCACCTTCAGTTTCCTCGGATGGCAATTCAGCCATCAGCAGACCACAATGTCCGCGCTGCCACCACATCAGCAGCAGTCCTCAGCAGATGACGTCACAGCAGAGATCTGCTCGCGATCGATACGTGCGAGGGAGCATGGCTCACATTTGTGACGGGGTACGACATCGATCCTGCCGCCCGTGACCGCCGACCGCGCCACTGTCTAGGCTGAGACGTGTGGCGCGCAAGTCGCCCACGCTGCTCGGTCGCTACCTTCACGAGGCACAAGGGCCGGGAAATGCTGGCTATTTGCGTCCACGCCCTCCTCGTCTGGCTGGGCAGTATCGATACAGGCGCGCCCGCGCCCGCGCCTGTGCGCATCGCTGATTCCATGGCATGCACCACCATGCCTCAATGTACGCCACATGGAAACGACATCAAAGCTGTTTCGCCTCCACTCTATCATCCCCGGCCATGTTTTGGGAAACTGCTCCACGTCCTGGGTACGTCCTGGTCGTACAAGCACAGCGGTCAGTGTGACATTGAACATACTGGCACGTGGAGTCGCGACCAATACTCAGGAAAACTACAGGTATTAATACCGCATAATCACTTTTGCTCGTCTCGAAATAACAACTGGAAGGCACCGAGCGTCACACCATGCGTAATTGCTTGTCTTGCCGACCTTAAATGGAATTGGGTTCGTTACAGAAAGAAGTGAAGATTAAATTGCCTTCATCAGCATTGTTGTTATTGAGCCCTGCGCCTGAAGCCAAGCATATAATAATTGAACCTATTAGCAAAACTATTTTCTGCTAACGTTATGTGACAAACCATTTTAAACGTTCGCCAACACTCATTGTTTTATACGATGCAACAGGAGCAAAGGTGCAATTTCCACCCAATCCTTCTAGGTCCATATTATATGTTTGGCCATGATTGAGGACTTTTGAAGAAGTGCCAGGGACAAAATGACAAATAATGCTATTCAGCGGCCATGGGACCGGTCGCGTTCCAAAGTTCACTTTGCCATTTTCTGGGTGCGCGAGCGCAAGCTTGCAGATGTGCAAGTGTGGCTCGTGGGTGCATGTACACCAGCAATTATATGTCAGGTTACTACCATGCATAGAGGAGCTAGATGGGCATTTCCAAGCCAGCCTGACAGAAGAATAGCAGCCCATAACTTGCTTAGGTGAGTATGCTTAGGCTTTGGTGTTTCATAACTTATTATATTTCCAAATTACATAGTTGCAAACCACACGACGTTGAAGGAGACAGTAAGACCTTAGCGGGAAGATCAGAGTCAATATTTAGGTGGAAAGATATTTGTTGTGAAAGTGCAGAGCCAGTCACCACTGTGCATCGAAATCACACACTTGCAAGCTTGAGTAGATCTGGATGCCTGGCGGCACATGTACCGACAACATCGTGCAGCACGTAGCGGCGCGGCAGCGCCGACGCCGGCAGGCATTACACGACCACAAGCAGGTCACACACTGGCACACCGAGTGACAGGTGCAGCGAAACATCAGACAAGGTCTGCCATCTCGCGGCTGGGCCTGGGCGCGATACCGACACGTCGCAGCACACAGTGCCGGCGCCAGCAGACCTACCTGCCGCCGACTGTGGCTCTGTGTCGCGCCTCCGTCCGGCTCGGTGCTCGACCTGCGCGACGGACTCCGTGTTGACCTGGTTCGGACGCGTCCAACCAGTGCGGCAGCAGCTCGGGCAGCTCGACTGGCTCTGCGGTGCACCTGGCCGGCCGGCTCTGCGGTGCACCTGGCCGGCCGCTCCGCCTGGCCGCCAGAAGTGGCTGGCAGCCGTCGGCCCGTTTTTGCGCTGCGGCTCGACGGCGCTTGGCGGCGCGTCAGCGCGCCGGCCAGCCGCGCCAACTGGGCCGGACGCGCGCGCCGCCGACGCCGCCGCCGCCGCCTCGCCGTCGCCGTCGCCGACGACGGCGGCACGCCTCGGGCTACGGCGTCGGCGCCGCGCCCGGCCGTGATGTCATCGCACGGCAAAACCGGCCGTCGCCGGTGAGTCATCGTCGCCCGGCCGGAGGTGTGTCGCGGCCGGGTGTGTGTCGCGGCCAGGGATGTGTCGGAGCCGGGGGTGTGTCGCGGCCGGGGGGTCACAGTCGGGGGGTGTCGTGGCCGCAGGTATGTCACGGCCGGGGTGTGTCGCGGCCGGGGTGTGTCGCGGCCGGGGTGTGTCGCGGCCGGGGGTCGCAGTCGGGGGGGGGGTCGTGGCCGCAGGTGTGTCGCGGCCGGGAGTGTGTCGCGGCCAGGGATGTGTCGGAGCCGGGGGTGTGTCGCGGCCGGGGGTCACAGTCGGGGGGTGTCGTGGCCGCAGGTATGTCACGGCCGAGGTGTGTCGCGGCCGGGGTGTGTCGCGGCCGCGGGGTCGCAGTCGGGGGGGTCGTGGCCGCAGGTGGTGTCGCGGCCGGGAGTGTGTCGCGGCCAGGGATGTGTCGGAGCCGGGGGTGTGTCGCGGCCGGGGGGTCACAGTCGGGGGTGTCGTGGCCGCAGGTATGTCACGGCCGGGGTGTGTCGCGGCCGGGGTGTGTCGAAGCCGGGGTGTGTCGCGGCCGGGAGGTCGCAGTTGGCGGGGTGTCGTGGCCGCAGGTGTGTCGCGGCCGGGAGTGTGTCGCGGCCAGGGGTGTGTCGGAGCCGGGGGTGTGTCGCGGCCAGGGGTGTGTCGGAGCCGGGGGTGTGTCGCGGCCGGGGGGTGTTTCGGCCGCAGGTGTGTCTCGGCCGTAGGTGTGTCGCAGCCGGGGGTATGTCGCAGCCGGGGGGTGTCGTTGTCGGGGGGGGTCGCGGCCGGGGGGGGAGGAGGTGTCGCGGTTGGAGGTGCCCCAGTCGGGGGTATCGCGGCCGGGGGAGGCGGTGTCGCGACCGCAGGTGTGTCGCGGCCGGGAGGGGGGGGGGGGGTCACGGCCGCAAGTGTGTCGCGGTCAGGGGTGTGTCGCGGACGGGGCCGACCCCAGCCCAGACTGTAACACTGCGCCCCACGACAACACCTCTGCCACGTGTTCTCGACTGCGTCTCGGACGGACCGGGCAGCCGTTGCGTCAATGGCCGACCAACACGTAACATCGCATCAATGCTTCCTGCAAGTCATCCGATGGTGGAAACCCTGCGGGTCTCGGTCAATATCATCAAGATGAAACGTGTGCTTCGTTGAATGCTAAGGCCTGGCGCGATTCAGCGCTGGTTGTAGCACTCCACGAAAAGGGACTAGGCCAGTTTACAAAACGTGAACGTTACGCCCTTGCATTTCGTTGCTGTTTATTAGGTTAGGTTAGGTTAGGTTAGGTTAGGTTAGGCTAGGTTAGGTTGGGTTAGGTTAGGTTAGGTTGGGTTAGGTTAGGTTAGGTTAGGTTAGTTTAGGTTTTTTAAGTTGGAATATTTTTGCAAATATTGTATTTAAAAAAAAAAAAAAAAATTTTCTTCTCATTTGCACAGAACATAAGTGGCCCCATCATCTTAGTCACGTTCATAAACATGGTATTCTGAATAAAATTCCAAAACAAACACATTATGCTGCAAATTTGGCCATTTTGTCCGGAAAATATCGTTTTAACAATGGCAAATCTCAAAATCAGACATTGAAAAAGAAGTGGCTGAAATCCAATATTTTTTTTTTTTTTTTGGGGGGTACCCCTCCATCTTGTCCAAACTTACCGCGTCCCTGGTTGTCCCCCCCCCCAATTTCGAAATCGTGGTTACACCCATGGCTCCGAGCTAACTTCAAAATGTACCGCTGGAGCGCTAGTAGTCACGGCAGCACAGAGGGTGGCCATCTCAGCCACCCTGGCCGTCTTATCCCACTCTCCCTGAAGTTGAAGTTTGGTTATGCACCAGTGTATCAGATTTGCTACAGAATTTCGCCGGTGGACACTAGTTGAAGGTGGTTGAGGTAGTTCAGATCAAGATTCGCAATGTTTTTGTGTGGAAATGTATTATTTACAATAAACCTTTGCATATTCATCGGTGTACCGTATTTTGCCCACGTAGGTAGTTATGCGCTATCTTAACCTGGCCATAATCCTGGGCCGAACATAAATGGTAAAATCGCACCGCTCAGGCGCATAGCTACGCGGCGAAGTGGTCCCGTAAACGTCTATTTACCCCATGTAATTCCTCTGCCATGTACGTACATCAACGAAAAAAATCTGCAATTAAAAAAGCACTGGGGGGTGGGGGGAAGGAAAAGGTGGGCGGTTTTTGACGCATCCAGAATTTTAGAAGCTGTGGCAAACACGAATATACTGTTTGACAG
This sequence comes from Ashinkailepas kermadecensis, assembly GCA_034440615.1. Taxonomy (NCBI): domain Eukaryota; kingdom Metazoa; phylum Arthropoda; class Thecostraca; family Neolepadidae; genus Ashinkailepas; species Ashinkailepas kermadecensis. Next base: position 73,390 of record JAOTOM010003794.1, on the reverse strand, counting down.
CCCATGATGATATGAGAAAATGCAACAATAATTTTTTAATGTGTGCACAAAACGACTCCATTTTAGGCCCCGGGGTTTGATTTTTTGGGTCGTTTGGAAACTGAGGTTCTTCTTTATGGGAATAAAAAGCGCATTGAACTGATATTTAGAAAAATCAAAAATTGAAAATGGTTGATTGTTCGGTTTCTGTAAAAGATTTGACAAGTTAACTTTCCAATTTTTTGGAAATGTGATTTTACTTCTGGATTTGGAGATGACACATCGAAACTTTACTTCAAATAAACTGAGCTATTTTTTAAGGTGCACGGTTGGCCGAAATTTTTGATTTTAGCCCTACAATGCTAATCATGCTGAAGAATGACGTCAGAGAAAGTCCACAAATTCCGACATGGCTGTTCCCTGATTATTGTTGAGGTAGACAATCCCGAACAATGTGTATTCTATAATGCAATACTTGTTCTTTTCTTTGGAAATGACCTCACTTAACCGGCCGTCGGCCAGTGAGCTTGCATCACCTAAACCCAGCTTGTTATTGCATGCGAAATTGATGCAGGGAAAGGTGCTCCAAGTGTGGGCACGCTGCCACGCGCTGTTTTTCTGCTGTCGCGAAAAAAACCACAGACAGTGACAAATTCAGCCTCCGGCCAGGAGAGAGTTCAGTGCTCATTCTTAAATCCACAAAACACAAGATTAAAGCAAGGATACCGCTAAAGCCCTGGTTACACACATTTGAGGTGGAGCATGCTGCCCCTTTGATCCTGCCAACCCCCCCCCCTCCCCCTAGAGGAATTTCGTGGCGACACCACTGATTTCGACATTCGGTGAAGGGCCTTTGGACCCAACCCGTCCGAAGCAGGTTCATTGTGGTGTACGATAATGTGTTGGCTCGAAAATGCATCGTGAGCCACCCCCATACTCAGCCTCATCTGAATAGAAATATCCAGTGGTGTTGTCTGCTACCTCCTCGATGACCTGCGAGATCAAGTCTCCAGGGACGTAACGGGAAAATCTGGGTGGTCGATGAAGACCACGAAACACCTACACATCTCGCGAGATTACAAAACCAACCACGCAAGTTAGTGGGTGCCGCTGTTCGGTGTGCTTTTCGACATTACTTCACAGAGGCCAGGAGCGTACACGATTCATCGTTGTTATTTGTGAGAAGCGCTACAGAATTTCATGGACTGTTGCAATGTTGCTGGTTGTAATCCATATAAGTGCTACCTTTGTAATACGCCTATGTGAGTAGAAGGCAACAGCACTAATTAAAAGCAATGTTTGCATGTCGAGTGACGAACCTATGCATACCTAGGCTATGTATACGAACATATTTATGGAGAAGCAGGCAGGTAAGAATGGAATATGGGCAGTTGCTGTCAAAATCTTCGGTTAGTTTTAAAATATATATATTGGCGTTGCATGTAGTGCGTGAAGTGGCTTCAAAATGTTTCCGCCTCCCTGAAATGGAAATGCAAAATAAAGCGCATGAATGATTTGAATAGAGCGGATTTGAGAATTGCGTACCGCAGCATTGCACCAATGCACAAATCGCACCCGACATCCGCCGTCTGTCCGCCGACTGGCACGTGCAGCACGCAGACGTGCAGCACGAAGACGTGCAGCACGCAGACGTGCAGCACGCAGACGTGCAGCACGCAGACGTGCAGCACGCAGACGTGCAGCACGCAGACGTGCAGCACGCAGACGTGCAGCGCACGCTCCCCGGGCTCTGGCAACATTCCTACTCGTGGCCACGGCCAGTGAGGGCGAGGGGGAGGAGGAGGGAGGGGGGGCCGCAGGGTGGCGTAACCCGGCGCCCTTTCGGCGTGACCGACCATGGCCGCTGTCTGTCGCGGTCAGAGACAGCTGGCTTGGCAGGGGGCGCGTATGGAGGTCGGCGGGTGTCCGCCGACACTGCCGGTGTCGCCGCTGCTGCGGCTGCTGCTGCCGCTGCTGCTGCTGGCTGGTCCGACATCGCTCCAGCAGGAAGGTACGTGTCAGCCGGGCCGAGCTGTCGCCACGATCGCGACTCCCGAGCCCCGTCCACAGCCCCGGCTCCCGAGCCCCGTCCACAGGCATGTCGTGCCGTCGTGCCTTCAGTGGAAGCGAAGGATGCACAGGCTAGCAATGGGACGTTGCATTCTATTTTCCTTCCGCCCATTACGAAAACCCTGGGTGCAGTCCCGACCATGTCATAAATATGCCGCCTTGCATTCCATCGGTGCACTGAAAGATCGAAACGGTAAGATCATCTTGACTGCCTGGTGTAACAGGTCGCTTCTATAAACATTTTGTATCGCAGCTTGTACCCCGCGATCGGCCGACAAGCAATTTAGCCCATCTCTGGGGGACAGCTTCCCACCTCTGAGTAATTTAGCTCAACTCTGGGCGACAGGTTCCCACCCCTGAGTAATTTAACCCACCTCTCAGCGACAGCTTCCCACCCCAGAACAACTTAACCCACCTCTGGGCGACAGCTTCCCACCCCAGAGTAACTTAACCCACCTCTGGGCGACAGCTTCCCACCCCAGAGTAACTTAACCCACCTCTTAGCGACAGCTTCCCACCCCAGAGTAACATAACCCACCTCTGGGCGACAGCTTCAGAATCGCCTACAATAGCCAAGCTAAACGGTAAGCGGCTTAGCTAATGCGGTCAGCGAATGACAAGTGAATGATCAAGTTGACATCGTGTGGCAGAGCGCCAGTCGCGTCATGTCACGTCGCGGAGTTACACGTCATGGTGAAAGGCAAGTGGGGTTTCTATATATCTAGTTTTCTTTTTTTCTCAAGATGCCACAGTTCTGCTACCTTTAATTGCCTGTGTAGCAGCAGCACCACATACGCGTGGATATGTTTACGACCGTGTATTTCAATATCCGGGGATATTAATCATGTGCGATTTGCTATATTTCGAACGGCAGGTAAATGGTTAGGCGAGGTTAAAGGCTTCACTTCATTTTAGATATGTCATATTAATAGTGCCTGAAGACACTACTTTGTGGTGGCCCGGGATACAACATGTGGTATTTAATTGAGCTTTAGAGTGCACATTAATTCCACAATTGCTCCTAACCTCACCAGTCATCTGACGTGACGTTACGTAATCTAGTTCCTATGGTAACATTATACACATAAATGCGCTTTATTTGAGTTGCCAGCACCCTGTGATATCCATCATTAGTGATTTTGGGGCAGTAGGTTGTTTTAATTGCCGAAAAGTCACGATTTGGGAAAAGGCGGCTCGCAATTTTCGCTCTCCTTCACGGGCGTTTAGTTCTGAACATTATTGCGGGGGGGCACAATACATCAAGACAATGGGCAGGCCAAAATAGACTGGGGGGTATACTCCATAGGGTCCCATGTTAAAAGTTGAAATTATTTAGGGAGGCCGAAGCCAACATTGAGGGGGCACTTGCCTTTTAATTTAATTTAGTTTGTACACCTCAAGGTCGGCACAAGATGCGCAATAAACTCTGCACAGCTCCGCCCGTGTTTCGACCATTTAGGGTGGACCCTCAAGATAGCCTCCTGATGCCACTCATGGATGGTGGCCGGGGCCAATAGGCATACTGTGTCGCGCCCTTTCCGCATGAGAGAGACAACTGCTGAAATGTCCTATTCTCTCCCTCCCTCCATCTCTTCTACCTTCGACAAAATACTGGCACGATTACTCTTTTATGCACTACGATTCAATGATCAGTGAAGTAGTGTATTTTAAAAATCGGCATGAGGGACTAGAGAAAATGAAGAGCTATGGCCCCGCCGGGGGGGGGAGGTGCCAGATCAGTCAAAAGACGCGCCGAGTGACCAGATTACAGGAGCTCCGATCTCGAGATGAACTCCTGAACTAGAAGGACGGTTATCTCATCACAGGACACGACAACCTGGCCTTCGACGAGCCCTCGAAGTCCATGTCCTGGGCAATAGTGTGCATTGGGCAATGGGAGCAAGTGCAAACGGCCCCTGGAGCAATCGGTGCCCTCTTTCAGGCAACGCTGTTGCTATTTTTAGACCATATAATGTTTCTGTTGAAAATGATGGCGCCGTTTCAGATGGATAGCACCCCTAGTGCAGACGTAGGCACCCTCCTGGGCTACTCTAGCGCCTCTCTTGACAGTACTAGTGCAGACACCCTTCTGGCGCCTCTCTTTAGAGTGTTGGCGCCTTCCTGGGCCAGGCGAGCGCCCCTCCTGAGAATGAAGGGGCGCTTCTCGCACCAGTGCAATAGCTGGTCCAGCAGGATCAAGATCACCATTGAGGCAGTTGGGCGTCCCCCATGAAGATGCGGACTCCTTTGTGAACCAATTGGGCGCCTTTCTTGGCAATACCTGCGCCTTGTTTAGGAAATATGAGTGGAAATGAAACATTTTCTTAGCTGGGCCAATGTTGTCCATGGATGTAAAAAGTGATAGCTGGAGGGGCAATCCCCCTTCCTCACCCTCAGTTCGCATGCTATCGAGACGCCGATTCATGTCGCCGCGAACGTATTCCTGTTGCGGAATACGTTCGCGATTCCTGTCGCGTATCAATGATAATGATATCATTCAACGCTGACGGAAAAGGGGCATACCTTCTGTCATTCTCGACACAGCCTTGTCAAATCAATTCCTCCAGATAATTAACGGGTTCAGATCGATAAAACGACTGCCTGATTTATCATTCACGTAAAAACATAAGTATTCCCAAGTTATGACTCCACGGACCAATCCCGTATGCCCTAAAGCATGTCATTAAAGTAAACAAATATTTTAAGAGTTCCTGGCATGAGCAAGGATGGATGGGGAATTGTAAAATCCCGACGCATTCGTCTGATGGGCGGGCAACATTTTCACGGAGGGCGGACCACCACTTGAGAAACATTAATGGCCTGAACTGAGACCTACCAATTCAGCTTCAAATATCGTAAACATGATCACATTTGGTAAATTTCTAGGAGTGATGTCCGACCGTGCCGCACGCCCAGACAATCATTTCCTTTGAATCATAGGAAGTACTAAAAAAAGAACTCGAAAAATTATGAATGTATGTTCTAGTCGAGCATACAAAACTACCTGCTGTGATATATTGATTAACTTCGAATATTTATTCCTTTATGAGGCATAGTTGCTAGGAAGAGTAAGCAGTTGTAGCGAGTTCACTAAAGGGGTGTGAAGCTCCCCTCCCCCTGCTTGTGCAAAGGGGCCCAGTGCCCCAGCGCCCCATGCGCTCCGCCGGCCCTGGTTACCAGTCAATATTGAAGGCTACTGTTCTAAGTGTACGTGTGCCCGTTGGTCCGTCCATCAGTTTGCCAGTCATGCTATTGTTTGTTTATTGGACAGCCGGTGCAACGTCAGTTTGCCAGCCATGTTGTTGTTTGTGTATTGGAAAGCCGGTACAAGAGTCAGTTTGCCAGTCATGTTGTTGTTTGTGTATTGGACAGCCGGTGCCAACATCAGTTTGCCAGTCATGTTGTTTGTGTATTGGACAGCCGGTACAAACGTCAGTTTACCAGTCATGTTGTTTGTGTATTGGACAGCCAGTGCCAACATCAGTTTACCAGTGATGTTGCTGTTTGTGTATTGGACAGCCGGTGCCCACGTCAGTTTGCCAGTGATGTTGCTGTTTGTGTATTTGACAGCCGGTGCCAACATCAGTTTGCCAGTCATGTTGTTGTTTGTGTATTGGACAGCCGGTTCCAACGTCAGTTTGCCAGTGATGTTGTTGTTTGTGTATTGGAAAGCCAGTGCGAACGTCTGTTTGCAAGTGTTGCTGTTGGTTTCAGCATTGAACAGCCAGTGCCAACGTCAGTTTGCTAGTCATGCTGTTCGTTTCTGTATTGAACAGCCGGTGCGAACGTCAGTTTGCCAATCATTCTGTTCGTTTCTGTATTAAACAGCCGGTGCCAACGTCAGATTACCAGTCATGCTGCTCGTTTCTGTATTGAGCAGCCGGTGCCAACGTCAGTTTGCCAGTCACGCTGCTCGTTTCTGTATTGAACAGCCGGTTTCAGCGTCAGTTTGCCAGTCATGCTGTTCGTTTCTGCATTGAACAGCCGGTGCGAACGTCAGTTTGCCAATCATTCTGTTCGTTTCTGTATTAAACAGCCGGTGCCAACGTCAGATTGCCAGTCATGCCGCTCGTTTCTGTATTGAACAGCTGGTGCCAACGTCAGTTTGCCAGTCACGCTGCTCGTTTCTGTATTGAACAGCCGGTTTCAGCGTCAGTTTGCCAGTCATGCTGCTCGTTTCCGTATTGAACAGCCGGTGCCAACGTCAGTTTGCCAGTCATGCTGCTCGTTTCCGTATTGAACAGCCGGTGCCAACGTCAGTTTGCCAGTCATGCTGCTCGTTTCTGTATTGAACAGCCGGTGCCAACGTCAGTTTGCCAGTCATGCTGCTCGTTTCCGTATTGAACAGCCGGTGCCAACGTCAGTTTGCCAGTGATGCTGCTTGTTTCTGTTTTGAACAGCCGGTGCCAACGTCAGTTTGCCAGTCATGCTGCTCGTTTCTGTATTGAACAGCCAGTGCCAACGTCAGTTTGCCAGTCATGCTGCTCGTTTCCGTATTGAACAGCCGGTGCCAACGTCAGTTTGCCAGTCATGCTGCTCGTTTCCGTATTGAACAGCCGGTGCCGGCGCGTGTCCGGAGTTGGTGCTGCCGGGAAAACCGGTCGGCATTCTGCTGCTGGCGAACCAGAGCCTGAACGTCGCCGACCAATGCGAAGAGTACAAATGCCAGTGGAACGACGAGAGGCGTGGACTTCAGGTGGAGAAGCACAAGTAAGATACTCGTTTGGGAAAGCTGAGCCACTTTTGGCAGGTCATGCGCGCCAGCACTGTGTCGACAGTCAGTGAAATGGATTGGGGTACTTCAATGTTTTTTTTTCGGGGGTTCGAAGTCGTGAAGGGTAAGTTTCCACTCAGGGAGATTCCACTCATGACATACTAAGTTTCATGCTTACATGTGAATGTTTTTGAAATGGTAAGGCTGCTATGCGAGTCTAAATGACGTTTTACAATTGTCATGGGCGCTCAAACAACCTAAAAATATACTTCCCACTTGTTCTTCAGATTCAAAACACTAATGAGCACTATGAGGTGTATCAATCAAATCCTCGCCTCCCCGAGGAACACCCAGTAGTCGCTTTGGAGATGGAAGAATATAATCAAGCATGCAATGTAAGGTGCTCTGTCATGGTCGGAATGCATGTGTAGTCGATGAGTCCGAAGTCCAACTACGGCATTTGGGAGTCAGATACCGACTCGGTTCGCACTGCAAGGGCGGACAGCACGTCCGCCCGCAATCAGCTTTATTCTCACACTGCCCGCGGCGGGGTATTTTGGCGCGAAACCCCCAACAAGCCAATAGCCAATGAGAAGGCACGCGCCGCCATGGTGACGGGCGGGACCATGACGTCACCCGTCTATACCCTATAAACCTTGAAAAATGGAGTGCACACGCACTCAACGTTCATGACCAAGACATGACACCGGAGCGAAATGACACACGATGTATCACCACGCTGTTCGAACTATCGCCACAAGTGGTCGTCAGCAGCATGGCAACGGGCTTTCCAACACAAAGACTGATGTCACGACTGCGTAAGACCAGCGCAAGTCTTAATAGGGTACGCATTGTATTTCAGCACAAGGCCCCTAGCACTCGCCATAGGCAGGACTGCCGGCGCCCCAACGACTGAAGCGTTCCATAATCCGCACAGTTTCCAAATGTGATGTAGACCCGAAACAAACCGCCCAGTCACTAACACATCCGCGGCGGGATGCTCACTTTTCCCACGACGCTAGTTATTACAATTGGTACACTAGCATCATATTCTAACATCGCGCAACCAGGTGCTCACATCACATACGTTTTACACTGTTACCAGCGGCTATTCTAACAATTCGTACACAACAATCTTAATGTAACATAGCACAACCAGGTGCTCACATCACACATGTTTACACTGTGACTAACGACTATTCTAACAACACCCAGCCAGGAGCTCGCTTGACCAGACTCGATCGTCGCAACACAGTTTGCGGTACACTCGGGGGAAGTCCAGGCCCGGGGTCATCTGACTCTGACCCCACTCCCTCCACGGATGGGACATCAGAGCATTCTATTCCTAAGCTAACCACAGTGCCCGTCAACGCCGGTTCTCTCCTGACAGTGGGGCACCCACCCCCTTCTTCCCTCTGAACAGAAGTTGCTTGGGTGGGACCCAGATCGCCGCTGTTACTGTCGGCACCATCAGCCACTAGCGCATCACCGGCGGGATCCCGCTTTCCCCAACGACGCGAGTTCCGTGAGCGGTGCTTCCGGAGAAAGGGTGTGAACCCTTGCGCCTCCAGATTCCAGCACGCCAGGTCGGAATATGCCACATCGAACTCCCAGGGGTTGGGTGCGGGTGACCCAACCCCGGACGCCGGGGCGAGCGGTTCCCAGACGCCCTGCCTTTCATCATCCACACTCAAGCCACGTACTGCTGGCGTGTCTGTTACGCCAGCTGTACATCCAGGCACTGCATCCCTGGTCACCTGAGCGGCCGTTGGTTGCAGCCTGTTATGTACATGTAACATGTACATGTAACATGTACATGTAACATGTACATGTAACATGTACATGTAACATGTACATGTAATGTATTTCGGATCCTCCCGAGCAGGGTTTTTCAGTTTCAGTCACAGAAGTGCACTAATGTGCAACACAAACCATCATCACGAGCATACACGATAACAACTAGTGGCATCACAGTGCTGATGTAAGCGATGTTCCGGAGGCCGAAAATTAGAGCCCGGACATGCGCAGCATGGCCGAAAGCCTCCGTCTGAAAACAGTGTAGCCACCTGAGTTCCTCACATCTGGAGGCAGATTGTTCCACGTCCGGCAAGCTCTCGGTATGAAGGACCGGCGCGCGAATTCTGTGCGGCATCGTGGTACCTGGAGCTCACCGTTAGCCGTGTCCCTGGTGCTCCGTTGCGACACAGTTGAGCGACAGTTTAGTTGACCGCGAATGAGTTCTGAGCCAGTGAACTCGTTCATAAAAAGAGTGAGCATCTGCCTCGGATATGAAATCCTCGAATTTGAGCCATCCTAGTTCTTTCAACGTGGGCGACACATGATCCCGGTAGTGCAAGCCGGCGACAATCCTTGCACCAAAGTTGATGCATTTTTTAATGCGTCGTTTCTGGGCTCTGCTGCAGCTTCCCCAGACAGACACACGGTATCTTATGTGAGGGAATACGAGTGCCTCAATTAGCACCCGTCTCGTAATGTGAGAAAACTTATGACGCAGTCTAGCGAGTCCAATGAGTATGCGGTTACACAGACGCACAACAGTAGATACATGCACATCCCAGGACAGGTGTGAGTCAATTTTCACGCCACGTAATTTCCCAGACTTCGTGGGTACTATTTCCAACTGGCTCAGACGAACTGAGAATTCCACAGCTGTATGCTGTCTAGAAGATTGGAGAACAACCATCTCAGTTTTGGAGGGATTTACTTTTAGTCGATTCTGGATGAACCAGTTAAAGGCGACTGACAGTGATTTATTCAATCGTCGGCTAATGGCTGTGATTTCGTTTCGCTTCCCGGATTCGAGGAACTGGACATCATCGGCATACATAACAATCTTGCCGTGTGGGATATGTTGTGGGAGGTCATTGGAGAATATTAGGAACATGACCGGACCCAAGATCGAGCCCTACACCACACCATGTGTTACCGACAGAGGGCTAGAATCCTTCACCGTTTGCGAACGGCCCTCAAGCCACGCTCGGAACCATTCGGAGTTGACGCCGTACCATCCGAGCCTGTCCATGAGGCGACTATGCTCCACGCTGTCGAACGCCTTTGAGGTGTCAGCTGCAACCAGTGGAGTGATCTCGCCTTGGTCGATTTTGAGGGTAGCGTGGATGACCATGTCTAGCAGAGCCATCTCGGTAGACAGGCCGGGCCGGAAACCGTACTGTTCTGGGCACAGTAGATGATGACTAGTCAGATAGTCTATCAGTTGTGTACACACGACACGCTCGCAGAGTTTTTCGACCACTGGCAATATCGATATTGGCCTGTAGTTGTGTAGGTCGTTTGCGCTACCACTTTTGTGCAGGGGTGTTACCATCGCCGTTTTCCATGACGGTGGCAGTTCACAGCTTGTGATGCATGAGTTGATAATGTTTAACAGGTGCGGACCGACCACACCAAACGTCATCCTGAGCATCTGGATGGTGATGCCATCAGCTCCGGACGCTCGTGAGCCACCCATGCGCTGCAACGCTTTTGACAGCTCTGGCATCGTCACAGGATACGGTGTGAATGCGCCGCTTCAGACACGTGGGGGTCTTGGCCAGAGGGGCTCTCCGGGCGGCGCCATCGCTAAATCAGCAGCTATCGCGGCACCGACGCCGGTGAAATGCCGGTTGAGCCGTTCATGCCAATCAGACGGTTGAATGGTTGTGCCAGGCTCTTCTATCGTTGACTTGCTGGAGGCAATAATGAACTTGCGGATGTTCTTCTGTTGTTGTTGTTGAATGCGTTTCTCCAGCCTGCCACCGTCGGATGATATCGGCTGTTTACGTCGATAACTTGTGGTTGAGTGTGTTGGTCCGGGCGGTGCCGGAGAGTAGGGGGAGGGGAGTACAAGTCATCGCCGTTTGTTTGAACATTTCAAGAATACATACATGTCAGGTCATACACTATGATGGTTCTATTTTGTGCTGCGTTATTAATTTTTTTTTTTTTTCTTTCTTTCTTTCTTTCTTTCTTTTCGGTTCTTTTCCCATTTGTTTCAGGTCATGGTGTTGGACATCTACCTGCCTCTTTGTTTTGTTTTGTTTGTTTCTTTTTCCTTTTCCTCCTTTTTCAACATGTCATGGGTCGAGTTGGGAGAGAGTGGGTGTAGGAGTTCGGATGTTGTTTGTTCGGATGTTGTTCAGTTTCGGGTGGTCTTCATACGGGTTTTTGATTTTTTGTCAGTTGTGGTGTTTGGTTTGTTGGTAGATGTAGTGTTTGCTTTGTTGGTTGCTCTCGTTGTTGGGGCTTGGGTAGTCTGAGGTGCGTTGTCCGAGCTAATGCAGTCGTCTTCTGAGTCAGTGATTGGGCTGTAGTGGTTACGGTGTTTTTCCGTCGTGTATGTGGTGCTTGTGGTGGTTCTGGGGGGACTGGTGTGGGTGATGGGTTGAGTCCTACGCGGTGTGGTATGGGGGGGGGAGGGTGGTACCTGTGTTTGTGCGGTGTCTTGTGTTGGTTGTGGCCTGATGACTATTGTTGGGTCTACGTGGTGTGGTATGGGGAGGTGGGGGGGGGGTGGTACCTGTGTTTGTGCGGTGTCTTGTGTTGGTTGTGGCCTGATGACTATTGTTGGGTCTACGTGGTGTGGTATGGGGAGGTGGGGGGGGGGGTGGTACCTGTGTTTGTGCGGTGTCTTGTGTTGGTTGTGGCCTGATGACTATAGTTGGGTCTGTCTGTGTTTCCCTAGAGCGGTCGGTGGGTTCTAGTGGTGTAGCCGTGTACTGTGTGGCTGGCTGCGGCGGGTACCGCTCAGCGGCCCACGCCACTGCCCGCGACGGGGCCCAGCCCTCGAGGTGGATAAGTCGGAGAATTTCTTTCTCTTTCCTCCACCGAGGGCAGGCCCCGTCCCGGGAGCGGTGGCCCCCGCCGCACCCCACACACAGCCGCGAGTCGCTGTTGCATGTATTGGTGAGGTGTGGGCCGGCGCAAAGGGCACATGTGTGAGTTGTGTGCTTGCAACCCCCCCCCCCCCCTCGAGTGGCCGTATCCTTGACAGATAGAGCAGCGTCGAGGGAGGGGTGCGCGTGGCGTTACTTTGAATGTGAGGTAGCCAGCTTTGACTTGTGTTGGTTGTTGTTTGGTGTTAAAGGTTAGAATGAGAATGTGTGTGTCTGGTTTGTCTTTTGGGGCCGGGGGCCGATAGACGGAGGTGATCCCCTGGTCCTCAAATCTGTGAGCCAGTTTCTCCTCCGTCATCGCACCCAACTCCCATGCGTGGATGATGCCCGGGGAGGAGTTGTTGTGTGTGTCTTGTGTTATGTTGACCGGGGTGTTGTCGAGTTTAGTGATGGAGGTCAGTATGTCTGCGTCTTTCTTTTCCCAGGAATGGATCAAGAGTGCCCCCGACCTTAGTAGTCGTGCGCGTAGGGCTACTCCTGTCCGACGGATGATCCCCGCCCTCACCCTCCAGGGGTCAAGAGTCATCATTGGATGACCATCATCCCGGCGGCACAGGAGGAGATCACCCTTCGGAGTGGGTGGCGTGGTGTCTCGGTGTCCATGTCCAGTGAATGCACAGGGCCGTATGTATGGTGTTGGATCTAGGAAGTGAAGGTTACAATTACAAAAACGGCTGATTGGGGGGTGGCGGCACCGCCGGACCAACCTGTAGTCGGAGATAGTTGAGCTAGAAGAGGTGCAGATGTCACTCGCTGCTCTGGTGGCACTGCGCTGGATTCCGGTCCGTTGTGTAGTTGGCTGGCGGGGGCTTGGCTGCGCCAAGGTGGCGTCGGTGCTTCGAGGTTGTTTTGGGCGTTGCCAGATGGCGTTGGCGCCGCTACTCAGCACGCCTTTGGCGCTGCACCGGCTCTTTTGTGTCGCCGTGCTACTAGGTGGCACGTCGTTTAAGCCGGTCACTTGCGGCTCCTGTGGCGTCGAGGCTTCTTGGGTGGTGTTGAGTCTCGGGCGTTTTGATGCGCCGTCTGGCGTCTCTCGGTTCTCAGTTGGTGGAGAGAGAGAGAGATGGTTTCTTTGTTGTTCTTGCTGCTGATGTTGGGATCGTGTTTTATTTTCGATCGATGGTTGTTCTGTGTGTGTGTGTGTGTGTGTGAATTTGGCCAGCCTGCCACCGTGTGGTGATGTCGGCTGTTTCCGGTTGTTGGTGTGAAGTGGTATAAATGGGTGAGGGGTATGGTAGGAGGATTAGTCGAGGGGTGGAAGAGGGTGTTGATTGGTTGAGCAGAGTCGAAGTAGATTCTTGTAGTGTAGAGTAGAGCTGAGTAGAGTAGAGTTGAGTAGAGTTGGGTTGAGCGGAAGTATAGTAGAGATGGTTGGAGTCCGAAGATGTTGCGGTTGAGAAGAGTCGCCAGTCCGGACGGTGCCAGATTGGGGTACGGGGTGTAGTGGGGGGTTTGGGGTTGGGTCTTCGCCTTGGTTGAAACATTGCAAGAACATTTGTTATTGGGGTGTATTTTTGTTTTTCTTTCGTTGTCCTTTAATCAGCGTCATGCTTATCGTTTTTTTTTTTTTTTTTTTTTTTTTTTTTTGGGGGCTATTTTGTTCATTTTTTTTGGAACATCTTTTTGTTTTCGTTCCATCTTTTGTTTTGTTTTTGTTTGTTTTTTGTTCGTTTTTTTGTCGTTTTCTTTTTTCCCTTTTTTCACAGTTGTTCTAGTATGCGTGTGATAGAGAGAAAGTGGAAGACATGTTCGTGTAGTGCTGGATGGTCGTCGTTGAGGAGAGTAGTGAGGTTTAGTGGGATGTTGTGTGTGGCGCAATAGTTGGTGATATGTTGTCTTTGGTGGTTGTATTTGGTGCAGTAAATGAGTATGTGTTTGATTGTGAGTATTCGGTGACATGTTGTGCATTGTGGTCGCTGTTGTCGTAGAATGAGGTAGGAGTGTGTGAGTGCTGTGTGTCCTGTTCGTATGCGTGTTAGTGTACGTTCTTTTTGTCTGGTGTGTTGGTTGATGGAGTGCCATTGTTCGTGTTTGGGGTGTATTTCGTGGAGTTGTGTTATTGTTGTGTCCCACGTTTGTTGTATGTGTTTGTGGAGTGCTTGGCGGATTGTGGGGTAGTAATCGGATTTTGAGTATGGGCATTGCGTGGTTTGTTGTAGTGTTGTGGCTAGGTTTGCTTCTGTGTCTGCGTGTTCGTTACCGTGTATGTTTGTGTGGCTTGGGATCCAGAGAAGTAGTGGGCGTTGTTGGATGTTTAGTTTGTTATGTATGTAAAGTATTTTGGGAATGAGTGGGTGTTTGAATGTGGTGTATGGTGTTATGCTTTGTAGTGCTGATTTTGCGTCTGTTGCTATGATATTGTGTTGCATTTGTGTGTTATAGATGGTGGAGTATGCCGAGAAGATTGCGTAGAGTTCTGCTGTGTATGTGGATGCTGTGTCGTGCAGACGGGCACGTAAGATGACTCGGGGCGGTGCTGTATTTGTATACAGCACCGCCGCTGTGCCCGTCTGCTGTGTATGTGATTTGGAGCCGTCTGTGTAAATGATGTTGTGATTTGCATATTGTGACGTGAATTGTAGGAAAAGTTGTTGAATTTCTGCGTCTGTGTATGTGTGTTTCGGTTTGTCTATGAGGAAGTGTGTTGTGGGAGCTTGGTGTTTCCACCATGCTGTGGGTGGTGGGAGGGGTTGTGTTGTGGGGAGTGTGATTTGTAGTCTATTTGCGTGTTGGTGTATGCGAGTTCCTATCGTGGTTCTGAGTCGTGGTGCGTTCATGAGTATGTGTCTGCGTTTGGTGCGGATTTTGAGTGCTTCAGTGCATGGGTGGTGTTTGACTAGTTGTGTTTTGTAATGATATCTAAGTAGTGCTTCAGTGCGTCTGTGTTTGAGTTCTGGTATGTGGTTGTAGATGTGCAGTGCGAGATAAGGTGTAGTGATGTATGCTCCAGTGGCTATTTTGAGGCATTGGTGTTGTAGTGTGTCTAGTAGGTGGATGTTTGATTTAGCTGCATTTTCGAAGAGTGGGGATCCGTATTCCAAAATTGGCCGAATGATTGATTTGTAGAGAGTTAGAAGTGTGTTTCGATCGGATCCCCAGTTTGTGCCAGAAAGTGCTCGTAGTAGGTTGATTCGTTTTGATGCGCGTTTGTGGATGTCTAAGATGTGTAACCGAAAGGTGAGTAGTCGGTCAAATGTGATGCCGAGAAATTTCGCACTGGTGACAAATGGTATGGGTGTCTGGTCTATTTTTAGTGGTTGTTCATCTGTGTGTTTGTGGTGACCGAAGAACATACATTTAGATTTGTGTGGTGCGATGTGTAGATTTAGTAGGGCGAGTCTGTTGTGTAGTTCTGTTAGTGTCTTCTGTAGTATTGCAAGTGCGTGGTTTGGCAATTTTTGTGAAGTCCAGATTACAATGTCGTCTGCGTATATTGCAATTTTGGCCGGAAGGTTGTCGGTGATGACTGAATTTAGACCTAAAATAAAGAGAAGGGGGCTAAGAACCGAACCTTGCATTAGGCCGGTTGTGGGGAATTTAGTGTCTGAAGTGTGTTGTCCTATTTTTACTTGGAAAGAGCGGTTTAGTAGATAGAAATGAAGGTAGTGTATAAGTCTGCCCTGTATGTCTATGTTGTGTAAGTGTTCTAGGAGTGCTGTGATGCTGATCGTGTCATATGCTTGTTTGAGATCCAGGAAGACGGCGACGGTGGAGCATTTCCTGGCCGCCGCTTCCTGGATGTGTGTGGTGAGATAGGTGAGGTTGTCTAGACATGAGCGGTTAGGAAGAAAGCCTGATTGTATAGGAGAGATTAGTTTTTGTGTTTGAATAATGTAGAGGAGGCGTTTTTTGACAAGGCGTTCAAAGAGTTTGTGGAGACAGCTGGTTAGTGCGATAGGGCGGTAGGAGTCGCATAGGGTTAGGTCTGTGTTTTGTTTTGGGATAGGAATGAGCAGAGCGTGTAGCCAAGATTGTGGGTATGTATGTGTTGTCCATGCGGTGTTGTAGGTGTCCAGTAGTGTTTGTAGTGCTTGTGTTGGTAGGTGTTTGAAGAATGAATAGTGTATGTTGTCTGGTCCTACGCTTGTGTTTCCTGTTTGTGTGATTGCTATTTGTAATTCTGTGAGTGTGAACCTAGTGTTGTAAAGGTGTGGCCGTGTGTGTCTGATTGGTGGTGGGGGGTGCTGTGCGAGTGTGGATGATCTAATGTGATAGTTGTGTGCGAAAATGTTTGCTATTCTTTGTGGGTCTGTGGTGGTGACGTTGTTGTGTATGAGTGTGATGGCTTTGGCTGGTGGTCTTTGTCGATGTTGGAATGTTCCAAGAAGTGTCCAAATTTCGCCGAGAGGAGTGAATCTGTTAAATTGGGTGCAAAATTTATTCCAGGACGTTTTTTTGGCATTTCTAATGGTTCTTTTGCAGGCTGCTCTGAGTTGTTTGTATACTGTGAGTGTTTCTGGTGTGCGGTGTCTTTCGTGTCTGTGTCGTGCGTGGTTCCTCGCGCGGACTGCCCGGTGGCATTCGTCGCTCCACCAGGGTGCCGCGCGAGGTTTGTGTTGATGGCGTGGTTTTGTCTGTGGTATGTGTTGGTGTGCTGTGGTGATGAGGGTGTCTGCAAATTGTTCCGGTGTGAGGTGTGGGTTGTGTGCTGTTTGTGCTGCCATAGATTCTGAGAAGGATGTCCAGGATGCTTTTTGAGGTTCCATCGGCCCGTGGGTGGATGCGGTGGGCCGATGGTCGGGATTTGGTTAAAGGTGATGGTTATGGGTGCGTGGTCACTGAATTGAGGATCGGGGTCGGATGTCCATGATAGGGTAAGGGCTATGCGGGAGGATGCCAGGGTTACGTCAGGGGTAGTGGGGAGGGTGTGGCTAATTGGGACGAGGTATGTTGGTGATCCGGTGTTGAGTACTGTGAGGTTATGTTGTGTAGCCAGTGTGATGAGTGTGAGTGCTCTGTGATCGGGTCGTGTTGTGCGGGTGTCCCATAGTGGGTGGTGCGAATTGAAGTCTCCTGTGACTATGACGGGTGTGTGAATTTGATCGAGTGCCTTGTTTAATTCCGAAAGGGTTTCTGTGGTTCGCGAGGGGGATCGTATATGTTGATGAGTGTGTAAGCTGTGTTGTGTAGGTGGATTTCCGTGAGTAATATGTCTGCTGTGGTATTGAATGGTATCAGGCGGTGCGGTGTTGTATTCCTAATGTATGTGCATACTCCGCCTGATCTGTATGTGTGTGTGTTGTGTGTGTCTTGTCTGTGTAGCGTGTATTGAGGGATGTTGAATTGATACGGGTCATGGGGTTTAAAGTGTGTTTCCTGTATGCATAGTGCAGTGTGGTGTGTTTGTAATGCGTAGTGTTTAAATTCTGGCCAGTGTCTAATGAGTCCGTGAGTGTTCCATTGGAGTATTGTGTTCATTGTCTGTGGGTGTTGGCACGCGTGAGTGGTCTTTTGGGGGAGTGTTTTTGTTGGTACTTTTCGTGGGCCTATGAGGTACTTGTGGTTGGTAGGGGGTGGTGTTGGGGTGCAGGGGACTGTGACGTCTGAGTCGGTGTTGATGCGCTCGGTGTCTGTCTGTTCAGACCCCGTGTCTGTGTGCGAGTGCTGTGTCAGTGATGTGTCCGTTGTGTTTGAAGTGAGTGAGGCCTGAGGGGATGTTGAGGTTCCTGGTTGGTGGGGTGGTGGCGGTGGTGGTGGGTGGCAGGGTGGGGTGGGTGCTGATAGGCGAGTCGGGATGGCTGGTGGTGCTTGTAGTGGTCGGTGGGTGATGGGGTGTCCTGGTGTTGCGGGGTGTTTTGGGTGTGTGTTGGTGTTCGTTGGTGTTGGTGCGTCGGGTTGTGGTGTGTATGTATTCGTTGTCTGCTTGTGTGGCGTGGGTGCAGGCAGAGCCGGGTATTCTGTGTGTGATAGTGGTGGTGGTTGTGGGTTCCCCGGCTCTGTGCGGCGGGCGGCCACGCCGCCCGCGGGCCAAACACCGACGCTCTGGCGTCGGCCAGGGCCATGCCCCCGAGATGGACCTGGCGGAGCACCTCCCGCTCCGCCTGCCATCGGGGGGCAGCCCCCGTCCGACGCCGCGTGGTCCCCCCCGCAGGCGGCGCAGCTGCGCACGCCGCTGGTGCAGTGGTCTGTGTCGTGTTGTCCTGCGCAATTTGCGCAGGTGTGGGTGTTGCTGTGGCACCCCCCCGTTGAATGCCCGTACCGTTGACATTTACGGCATCTTCGCGGGAGGGGTGCGCGTGGTGTGACCGGAAAAAGCAGGTAGCCCGCCTTCACGTGTTTGGGTTGTGTACGTGTTGTGAAGGTGAGAATCAGTATGTCCGTGGTGTTGTATCCGTGGCGTGGGGGCGGCCTGTACACGGAGGAGACGCCCTGTTCCCGGAACCTCCGGGTTAGGGTCTCCTCCGGTATACAGACCAACTCCCGTGCCTTGATGGTGCCTTGTGAGGTGTTCATGTGTGTGGCCGGAGTGATCGAGATAGGGGTGTTATGGTTGTTCTTCCACGGTGTGCGGGTACCAGCAGTATGAAAATATTCTGCGCATGCGTGATGTAGAGCCGTTCGGAGTGCGCTCTTGTGCTCACGGTAATTCCGTTGGGCTTC
Organism: Ashinkailepas kermadecensis; assembly: GCA_034440615.1. Lineage (NCBI taxonomy): Eukaryota > Metazoa > Arthropoda > Thecostraca > Neolepadidae > Ashinkailepas > Ashinkailepas kermadecensis. The sequence goes on along the minus strand of JAOTOM010003794.1, from coordinate 55,114 downwards.
TTCGCTTCGTGCTGCATCTCTGTACTAGCGCGCCTGTTTCAGTGCTGCCCTTGCTGTATGAACGTCATCATGCTGCAACCAAGGCGGCGACCGGTGCTTCAGCTTGATTTGACGAAGGGGCATGTGATGGTCGATTATTGTCTGCCATGCAGCCAGCCATGCGTCCCACTTGTCCGAGGTGTTGGTCGCTTGATAAACGGCGGACCAGTCGGCCAACAGCAGATCTAGGCACAAAGCATTTCGATCTAAGCGTCTTGTCGATCGGATGGTAATGACGGTGGGCTGAGGGCGACGCCTGTCAATTGTGATAGATGCAGCAATGACGTCATGGTCGCTGAAATCTGTGTGAATAACTCGAACTTCTGTGGTCAGGTCAGATCGATTTGTGATGAGATGATCGAGGAGACTCGGGCTGTCTCCTTCTCGTCGTGGTGGGTGTGTGACGTTGGTTATCAGCTGGCTGAGGGACAGATCGCAAAGCGTACGCAGATAAGCCCGCACACCCGGTTTGTCGGGCTGCAGCACGTCAAAGTTGGTGTCACCGAGAAGAAAGATGGGCTTTCCCAGGCTTAGGACGTGTGCCAGCTGATCATGTAGCTCCTCATTGGCCGGTGTCGCTGCACTATTTGGGGAACGGTAGACAGCTCCAACGACAACTGTTGTTAGATCAGTCACAGTGATCCACAGTGATTCTGGAGATGAGTTCGGTGTAGGCACCCACAATGGCTCGACAGTGAGGCGATTACGCGAGATAATAGCGACTCCACGCCCGTGCGACACTTCCCTCCGCCTGATGTTGAAGCCAGGTAAGATGAGGGTGCTGTCGTCCAAATCTACGGAGAGCAGTGTCTCGGTGGCACAGAATATGTCAAATTGCTCGGTCGATAACAGTCGGTTGATGTCGTCTAGGTGTTTGGTCAGCGAGCTGACCAAACACCTAGACGAAGCGTCAATCGCGGAGGCTGCAATAGACAATTCCCGTGGCCAATTTTGACAAATTCCCGTGGCCAATTTTGAGTCGACGACAACGTCTCTGTTGCTGTACTTTACCGACGTTCTGCGTTTGACGAAGCGTCAATCGCGGAGGCTGCAAGAGACATCGGCTGAATGTTCGCCGTGGAGGTGGCATTGCACTCGCAGTGCTTTGTACAGCTGAGGGAGTTGGGCGGCACTCTACACGATGGGGGGCTTCCCCAGTGCCAGGAGTAGTCTGCAGAGCAGCACTCCTTTGAGCTGATGTTATTGCTCGTTGCCTGGCTCTTCTCTTCACTTGTTGTCCGCCCCGACATCCTCGCCTCCTCAGCCGTCGTCGGCGTCCGACCGGGACCGATTCGGCGGGACGGACCAGGCCAGGGGAAGGCTCGACAATGTTGTCTTTAGCGCCGGCCGCGGCCGGGCTCGGCTGGCCGGGGTCGGTCCGGACCTCCGGATACGCAGACATCTGCGGCGGCTGTCCTAGGGGACGGGGTTTACATGGGTGGAGAGGTGCGAAACGATTGATGGTGGTGTGCCTGCGCGTTTCCGACTGGTGGCTGTTCGGCGGCTCGTGTACATGGCGATAGTTCTGTATGTTTTGCTGATTTCTCATGTGCTCGCATTGATTATGAAATTTCTATGACTGGATCGGGAACTTGGCTTAATTACGAATCTTGTCTCACGCTTCAGAGGGTTTTCTCAGGTAATGTGGCTCGCCCTCACACATTACAAGCATCAGTATCTGTTGAAGTATTCAAACTTAATATAGAGGTTTTCTGATGATTAAGACACTCACAGTTTTCGGCGCCGTCACACATTCACCGTTAGATGTTCGGATTTACGTAAGCACACTCCAACACAGCGAGGTTCTCTTGCTCCGGAGAAATATATGAAACAATGTGGAGCGGCTGGGGGTCGCTGTCAAGCGCCCGCCACCCGGCCGCGCAATGATCGCAATGTTATGATGCACTAGAATCGCCTGTCTGCTCCCGTGCAGACGCATCCGGTAATTAACCTCACCCACTCGGCTTAGGACTGTTGCTGGCTTCCAGGGGCGGACAAGCTTATAATACTGGCCTATTCGACGCAGCGATCCCAAACTCTCTCGCTTTGCGCAGACTGGTACACAGGCTGTCCACATACACGGACACCGTCCGAGATTTCGCCACCGTAGGCGCGTGCAGATTCGCTTGAACTGGGAGCCGGGGCTCTCGAACGAACGTGATAAAGTAGGGCGAATAGCCGAGCGACGAATACACCTGGGACCGATATCCGAGCATCAACAGCGGCAGATGAATATCCCATTCCGAATGATGGTGATCTAGATATCTCACTAACATCGTGATGATAGTCCTCATTAGCCGTTCCACCATATAATTCCATTCCGGGTGGTACGCGGAGATCCGTGATTTTTCAATGCCGAGGATATGGCAGGTTTCCGCCACGACTGACTACAAAATTCGCGGCACAATTGGAGTGCAAGCGCCATGGACCGCCGAACCGAGCGACAAACTCGTTCACAATGGTCGTCGCCATTGTCGTCGCTTTCATATCCGGAAGAGGATACACCTCACACCAGCGGGTGAAGTGATCACACACAACCAACAGATGCTTGTTCCCGCTTCCGGCAACCGGCAGACCGGTCAAAAAGTCAATGGAAATCGTATCAAAAAGTTCATCTGAGTAGGGCTCACCAAGGGACGCACATGGCCGCGAGATCGGTTGACTGTGTAAGGTGCACTTCTGGCACTTGCGACAAAACTCCTCAGTTTCAGCCGACATCTGACTCCACCAGAACCGAATTCTCGCCTGGGCCAACAATTTATCAGACCCAAAATGTCCTCCCGTTGGACCAGCATGAAGCGAGGTCAGTACTCCAGGCACCAGCTGCTTTGAAACCACCAGCCGCAACCGCTCGCGTTCACCAGCGCGTGGCTCGTACATTCGATACAAAATACCATCAATCAACTGCAGTCGTCTCCACTGCTTACACAATGGTCTAGATAAACCTGACACTTTGGTTCGTTTCGGCTTAACTCCAGCTGACAAATGTTTCCAAATTTCACTTATACTAGGGTCCTTATCCTGTTCCTGTCGCAGATAACTCAATGACCAGGAGGAAGCATCCACCTCGCGAACTGACCCAGCTACTTCGCCGGTCTGTGTCTCCGCATCTACTCTGTCTGCCGGACGTCTACTCAGCGCGTCCGCCACCGGATTCTGCACACCCGGGCGAAACACTATCTCATAATCAAACTCGGACAAGATCTCAAACCAACGAGCGAGCATGCCGGAAGGCTGCTTGAAGTTTATCAGCCATTGCAGGCTGGCGTGGTCGATACGAATCCTAAACTTACGACCCAACAAATAGTGCCTAAACTGCTGCACGAACAGAACGCACGCTAGCAACTCTTTACGAGTTGTATTGTAATTACGTTGAGACTTGGACAACTTCCGACTCACATACGCCAGCGGTTTCTCTTCGCCATCCTGTTCCCGCAGGAGAACGGCTCCAGCACTCAAGTCCGAACAATCACAGTTCAGAATTAACATACTGTAAGCAGGTTTTTTTTTACTTTTTGAAAACTTAGAAACCGGGCGACGGCGTCGGACAACGTTTTGCGCTTCCCACGACTTCTCACCGAAGAAAAATAAACCTGTTTTCAAGCGCAGACGAACCCGAGCGGCACGGACGTTACAACTTCAAAGGCGGCATCGGGAACAACAACTAAAGGCGAACCAGGGTAATCGCCTGGCACCCTCCTTCCCACCTCGTCCAGCTGGCCACCAGAGGTGCGAAAACAAGCTGATCAAGATCAACAGAAGGGTCGGTGACCCAAGGTCTGGAACACCGTCAGCTGAGCGGAAAATTTCCAGTCCCGGCAGACCGTCCTGACGGCCCCAGGCGATTTTACAACATACGCGGCCTAAGGGGAAAAAAAATGCACTCCCACCAACAAAAAACAAGAACACAATCCGGAGCCCTGGGAGTGGCCAGTGGATAGAAGAGGCGGGGCTTCCGCAAATCGAAGAAAACTGGAAGACAGACAGAAAACGCTTTCACATCCTCAGACGGGAGGAGAGTCTCCGAAGCAGCCGAGAAGAGAGAAACCGCGCACCAAATCACCGGCAAAAATGTGAGTGTTCCAGACCGACGCCTTCCCTCCATCTTCGGGCTACCCAATGGCCACCACTCAGCGAAACCGTGCAGACTCTCCCCGCCCGGCGCCGTCGCCCCAACCCACGAGGGTACCGCCCGGTCGTTGATGGGGTGATTAGCCGGGGAGGGACGTGCGGAACGGACGGTGGCGTTGACGTCGCACGCCTAGTATAGAAGGGCAGGGTAGGTAGGTATGTATGGGGGGAGGGGGTTGGATGGCGAAGACGTGTGCCAAGAAACCGGTCCCGGTCCTGTTGGCGTGCAGTGTAAATACATGTAAATATATTACCCTTGATGATATAAATGTTTGAGTGCACCAGCAGAGACACGAAGCAGTTGCCCAGCCATTGACGGGCAGGATTAGCGGTGAAGGGGAATACTTGGGATAAAGAAAGGGGGCATAGCTTGCAATAACGATCAGGGGTACTATGCACATATCAGATCCTCACATCCTCTTCGTAGGACCTCGGGCTGCAGTGGGTCGTGAAAATGACCATCACTCAGCCTAAATATGCCGTACGTTGAAAACTGTACGTGCAACATGCACCTTCAGGACCGTGGGCTGCAGTGGGTCGTGAAAATGACCATCGCTCAGCCTGATATGCCGTACGTTGAAAACTGTACGTGCAATATCCATGTTTTTCCCTCCTCGTCCAAAGCGTTCGACCTTCACATTAACCGGAGCTAAAGAGGTAATGTTATAGCCTGACTACCCACCGTGGTGCAAACTAGTTCAAAATCCACAAACCCTGGGGGCGCCTCCAGATGTGCATTGAGTGGCGTAACTTTCGGGATAAATCAGATGGCATTGAGGTCAGAAGCCGATGGCCGAGTCACCGACCCTCCTTGGGGGGGGGGACTAACGTCAATGGATGACGTAAGGAATACGACCCTCCCGAAGCGACGCGGGCGTAGTAGATACCTCAGCTACCAGGTGGACGGAGGGGAGGATATTTACGTCTAAACTGAATGATGATCCGTGCGATGGGGCTGAAGAGCACGTGCCGCGGCGTTCCTCAGGAGTTGGTTCCCTGTTGTCACCATATACCCGCGAAGGCGGTGTAAATATACACAAAGTATAATATGGTCACTTGCGTGCCAGGCTCTTCCCCCCCCCCCCTTGTGTTTCATGTTCTCTCTCCCCCTCTCTCTCTCTCTCTCTCTCTCTCTCTCTCTCTCTCTCTCTCTCTCTCTCTCTCTCTCTCTCTCTCTCTCTCTCTCTCTCTCTCTCTCTCTCTGTCTCTCTCTCTCTCTCTCTCTCTCTCTCTCTCTCTCTCTCTCTCTCTCTCTCTCTCTCTCTCTCTCTCTCTCTCTCTCTCTCTCTCTCTCTCTCTCTCTCTCTCTCTCTCTCTCTCTCTCTCTCTCTCTCTATCTCTATCTCTGTCTCTGTCTCTGTCTCTGTCTCTGTCTCTGTCTCTGTCTCTGTCTCTGTCTCTGTCTCTGTCTCTGTCTCTGTCTCTGTCTCTGTCTCTGTCTCTCTCTCTGTCTCTGTCTCTGTCTCTCTCTCTCTCTCTCTCTCTCTCTCTCTCTCTCTCTCTCTCTCTCTCTCTCTCTCTCTCTCTCTCTCTCTCTCTCTCTCTCTCTCTCTCTCTCTCTCTCTCTCTCTCTCTCTCTCTCTCTCTCTCTCTCTCTCTCTCTCTCTCTCTCTCTCTCTCTCTCTTCCCCCCCGCCGTTTACCGTCCTTCCAGACCTACCCGTGTGGTCAGGTCATCGCCCGCTCTCAACCTGCTCAAACCACATACTCGTCCCCCTCCCACTATCTTCGCCCCGACCCATCTTCTGACAGCCGGTAGCGCCGACGTGGTAATAGGAAAACGTAGCATCTGATAAATATTTTTAATTTGTTTTCTAAACTCGCCCGGAAGCGAGTTTGCAGCCGGGTGACGCACCTCCGCACACGATAAGGGAACGCTCCCAAGCTTATGTCGCAAAACTCTTTCACCAGCCGGTGCAGTTGCGCCAGCCGTTGGGCGGTCCCTACCCCCGAGGGGATGGAGCCGCCGACGCTCGGCTGGCCGGTGATGGCCGCCATCGCAGGCGTTACGACGGCGACCAACGAGGCGGACTGGCCCTCCTGGGCCGCGCTCCGGTCAGCCACCAAATCCCTCAAAAGGGCCAGGCGCGTTGCCCGGTCCTTTGGCGCCAGCCATGTGGTACGCGCCGCCGCTCGCACGAGGGCGCTGTCGGGCAGGGGTGGCAGCGGCGACACATCGGGGGCGTAACCTCGCCAGATGGCATACGCCCCCCCAAACTCATCCAAGAAGGACGCAGCCTGGTTGACGTCCCTGTAACAGGATCAAGTGGTTAGCAAGAGTAGAAGGGCCAACGCGACCAACTCCTTCCTCCGGCAAAGCCGTAGTGAAACTCGACATTGGGACATCAGACCGCGCCCCAGGATAAATGACGCCTTCTTGGTTTAAAGAAAGAAAAAAAAACCACAAATGATGGGTGAAGGGAAACACACTATTTCGTTTCTCTCCAAAGGAGAGAGCGCTGGGCGGTTTCGGAATTCGGATAAATCTATGAGAACATTCTGAAAGAGGGGGGCGACACTAACGACACCGTGACACTCCGGGAGAGGGGGGGGACTTACCGCAAGGCCACCTTGTGACGATCTCCGTGCCGGTCTGGGTGAAGGGCTTTTCCCAGCCGTCTTCGCCTCCGGGCCACGACCTCCCGGAGGTGGGCAAGGCCCCGAAAGTCGTCGGGCCCAAGGTCCAGAACGACCTCGGGCAGAAATCGGGGGATGTCGTCTGGGTCCTGGTCGACCAGCCGGGTGAACATCAGTTCGGCCTCGGCCCTCTCCTCCTCACTGAAGCAGCGTTCCTCTTCGGACGACATAGTGGGCGCAAGTGATAGGGAGAGCGAACGGCGGAGACGAGGCAGACTCCCAGGGCATCCGGGGACGGGGCTATCCGATCCTGCCCTCAGGGTCACCCCGCCAATTTGGGATCCCCCTCCAGGGGGAGTCCCACGCTCGCTGGGGTGTGGCGAAACCGAAAGCGAGGCAGACGACCTGCGAGCCGTCCTCCTATGGACTGAACGTTCCCGGGTAAGGGTAATGAGTGTCAAAGCCTGTTTTTAACTTGTCTAGAATATTAATGTTGTTTATATATATATATATATATATATATATATATATATATATATATATATATATATATATGATCTGCGTTTGGATGATGTCGAATTGCGAGAGGGTGCGATGAACGGACACTTCGGGGGCATTAGCACATGCTCTGATTCTTTGACTGCGAAATCCCGCTGGCCTCTGTGACCCAGGGGCGCAGATGGGGGCGGGCATGGCATGCAGGTGGGATGGGCTGTCAAGGGAAGCCCCACCTTGCGTCCGTCGAGTTTGGCGCCGAACAATAGGGTAATGCAAAACACTGCACGGTCGTGAGTCCGCCCCCGTTCGCTATACGTTTGGGCACGGAGCTGTATAGCGTTTCGGGAGGAACGTACGGACAGGTTTGGCGTGCCGTAAGCCCCGAGGCTGAAAGGGTAGGGCAGGCTAGGTTATATAGACGGCCAGGGGACGTACCCAACGTGGTAGGGATCCGTGCCCGCTCGTGAGCACGTTCATCTGGTCGCACAGCATACGGCGAATAAGGCCCGGTGCGGCATCGACCGTTTTTTTAAGGTTAGGTATGTCAGTCAAAGACACCAGAGCACTTGTATAAGCCCTCGGAGCCAGTATGATGAGCCCCGTCGTAGCATTAAGACTTCATCCAGGCGAGGAATGCTGCCAATAATGGCGAGGCCAGTTACGATGGCAGTGGGAGGTTTACATATTCGGCCAACCTACCATAAAACAATAGAGCAATGGTCCGTCGATATGTGTTTGTGTACCGCTGAGGGGGGGGGGGATACAAATTTTGTGACCAAGCATTTCATTAATTAATAAGGAGAGAATGAATGGGACGAGCGAATGTGAGGTGAATGAGGAGAATGAATGTGCTTTAGGTAGCTTTAAGGACCAGCGGAAGCCGCTTGGGGCTTATCACAGGCACGTATTTCGTGCGGTACATTGTACAAAATTATATTACTATTAGCATCCAAAAGTCCCAACTCGGGACAGGCCATTCAAACCACGGACAAATTACATTCTCATTAATTCTCTAATGCTACGTATTAATTCTTCATGGGCGCAAAATGACCATTGCAGTCGACGCGCCCCTAAACACCAATTCATCATCATCAATTATAATTTGGCTAGACACTCACTGTATATGGTGCTCCAAAAACATTGACCTCGCACACATACAAATTCGTGTTAGGGACGGTAGCTCGAACAACATTAAGTCGGCTGGGGTTTGGGGAATGTGTGGTGGAGGTGGCGGGAAAACAGCACAACACATCCCTGACACAGGCATAGCAGAAAAGGAGATAGTTACCCCAGTCTAAATCTAGAGTCAGCCCATGTTTAGCCGTGTTGAAGTGCAGTCTCAGTTAAAATAAAGCCCCCCAATAGTTCAATCAGATCAGTTTCAGTTTAGGCTTGGTTACCGCAATACTTTTCACAAACCCATTATAGCTTCACACACGCAGCCTCCCCACTCACACACCCCTCACCCGCCACACCCGCCAAACCACCGAAACCACCATCCCCACATCCCACCGACGGCAGAGCCGCCACCCCTACAATACCAGCGTCCGCGCCGAACCTGGGCAGCGAAATCACAGGCGAAGTCGACAGCGCCACGTTCAGTGCTTCGAACACCCGCACCGTTCGATGTGGCATATTCCGACCTGGCGTGCTGGGTTGGGGGGGGGGGGGGGGGCCCCCCCCCCCCCCCGGGCCGCCCCCCCCCGGGCCAGGTGTGGCGGGGGGGCGGGGGGGGGGGGTTAAGGGGGGGGTGGTCCGGCCAATAACAACGGCGATCTGGGTCCCCGACCAACTAAACTTTACGTCTTTCCCCGCCAGCGAAAGCAGCGGTGCTGCCATCTCAGCGAACGATGGCACATACTTCAGAAATAACGATGCTAGCCCCAGAAAACTACTCAACTCTTTTGGGGTACGTGGAGTGGGCCACTGCGCCAGCTGCCGGATCTTCTCAGGGTCAGCAGACAAACCCTCTTGGGTCAATACATGACCTATAAATATTAATTCCGTTCGGAACAACTCGCACTTTTTCGGATTCAGCGTAGGACCTGCCTGCTGTAGCCTTTCCAACACATCATCTAGCTTGGTCAGGACGTCATCGAAGTCTGCTCCATGCACTATGACGTCATCAAAATAGTTCACGCACGACAGGGGATGCAAATCACCTAAAACTATATCCAGCAGACGCGCACACGTAGACGGGGCCGACTTGCACCCGAATGGCATACGACCAAACCGATGTGCACCGAATGGAGTCACAATCGTCGTCTTATCTCTATCCCGTTCATCAAAGCTTACCTGAAAATACGCATTATTGAAATCTAGGCCACACCACATCTTCGATCCTGCCAAGATCTCAATAGTGTCGTCAATCCTTGGAATCGGATATGACGAGGGCGTCGTCAGGGCATTCAACTGTCTCATATCAGCGTACATCCTGTACTGTCCAGACTTCTTCCTTACCAAACATATGGGGGAAGACCAACCCCCTCCATCAGACTCCTCGAGAACTCCTTGTTCAACTAATGTCTCGATTTGCGCCCTCACCTCGTCCCGTAAATGGGGTGGTACACGCCGGGCCGCCTGACTCACAGGCGCATGGTCACCAGTATCAATCGTATGCGTCGTCGCCGTGGTGTGACCCAAATGACCATCAAACATCGACTTGTTTGTCAATAACTTGTCTGGCCGCCTCCTTATGTGCGTCTGACAATGGGGACTTACTCAGGTCAATGTGTCCACTTGGTTCTACGTACTTCGAAGCTGGCTCGCCATCACTACCCCAGGAGTGCAAGCTGTGCTCGCCGAGCCCCACCTCAAGTTCGCCAATTTCTGAGCGCCTAGGAATGCTAATCGACTCCGTCGTAATATTACGGACAAGTGAGACAGAACTCCCTACTACATCGACCACTGCTGGAACAAACTCGAGACCACAAATGTCCAACGACGGCTCCACTACAGCTGAGCCTATGTAGTCGCAATTGGGCACCCATGCCCTCAGAACAGTCTCCTCACCCGGTGCAACTATGACACTACTCGACATCACCAAACGACCAACTGACACGGCCTCCGCTGACACCGACACCGAGCGAACTGGCTCAGCCGGGGTCAATATCAATCTCCTTCTCTTCATATCAATCACACATGGACAAGCTCGCAGAAAGTCAAGCCCTGGTAGGCACGGAACATCTATGTGGCCCGACAAGAAAACACTCATGTTCACTGGCATTCCGTCAACATGGAAACACAGTGGCTTTGCCTGCCAGTGGCAGCTAATCTCGGGACGCCGTCTTGGCTCGCACTGCAGTCTTACGTAACCTTGGGGAACTTGGCAAAAGGTCGAACGCTGCTTGGTTCAGAATACTGATGTTGTTCCCTGTATCCAGCAGACACTTACAGTGGACTCCCGAAATCTTAGCCACAAATGTCATGTCCCCGTTCAGTGAAACCCATCGGTCCCCTGAGTTACCGTCGGTTATGTTCGCTCCCCGCTCGGTTTCTCTTCAGGTCCCTTTGTCCCTTTCGGGATCACATCCTCTCAGCCCACTCCTCACGGCCTTTGACTGGGTCCGGGTCCCCTCATGGCCCCTCGGGTGGACCCGCGGAAGTTTCTTCTACTTCCCACACACTTCTGGCACGTGCCGCTGACAACCGCACTTCGGGCACCTAACATCTCGTTTGTCACAGTTATACCTCATGTGACCAGGCGTAACACTCTCGCGGCCTACGCACGGGTCCAATAGACCTGAGTCCAGTCTGGACTTGGAGCTCTAGTTCGGCTACCCTCCTCTCTAATCGAGCAACAATCGACGCTTCAGGTTGGGGCCCTCTGCAGCCATCTGCCGCACCGGCTGCATCACGTGCCGAGCGGCATTGCACACGTTACGTACTTTCGCCACTGCATCCCCAAAAGTACTCGCCCCTGATGCGACACCAGACGAGTACAGGTCACCCGCAAGTGCCGACAGCAAATGGTTGCATGGCAGACCCTCCAATGCCTGTCATGGGAATGCTTGAAACACCAGCTTCTTAAACCGTATCATAAACGCATCTAGCGACTGGGATAGATCGTACTTAAGATCCATAAGGGCCACATGGTGGTCAACAGAGCTACCGCTGCAGAAACTCCCCTTCAGGCCGAGCTCAACTCCACTATGACTCCTTCTGTTGGGCACCAAGGGCATCGAACGCATCCCTTGCGATTCCTGTTAGACACAATGGCAAAATATCCAACTTCCGGCACTCGTCCCAATCATGAAGCCTACTGAACCTCTCATAGTCGTCTAAAATATCTGCACCGAGCCACCTCCGTCGAAACCTGGCATACCAACCATCGCAAACCTGGGCTCCATTCTGCTAGTTCCTACTGGGCTTCAACAAGACAGACTTGTGAACACGGCTTATACTTATCACTCGACACTTCCAATATCCGAACGCATCTGGCTGGACTGAATCATACCACACGCCTCGTTGAACGACAGCCATGCCTCGCCTTGACAAGGCACTCACGGTTCCGATGCAATCGCCGAATCAGAGATGCAATCCGATAATCGCCCGTTGCTAGCAATGGGTCATGTCTGTCAGCTGGCGCGCACTGGAGGCGCCTTGCTGCAGCCTGCCGTTGCTAGGCGACAGCAGCACCCTCTCCCGACTCTGTATCTGGCCGGGTCGCCATCTTGCCATGGCCGTGCATCTTACTTGCGACTCCCCACAAACTTATCTCTTGCACGCCATCCTCTTGTGTAAGTGGCTGCACTCGCGCGTCACACCGAGCCAAGTCATAAGTGTCACTACGCACCGTTACGACAGGATTCCGACGACACAAATCCTCCGCTCCTCAGTCCGCCACAACACTCAATCGAGTTATCTGGCTCCCGTCGTGCGAGTCGGACGACCCGAAAGCTGTCAATCCCGCCGGCGCCGCCAATTGTAGTCGATGAGTCCGAAGTCCAACTAGGGCATTTGGGCGTCAGAGACCGACTCGGTTCGCACTGCACGGGCGGACAGCGCGCCCACCCGCAGTCAGCTTTATTCTCACACTGCCCGCGGCGGAGGTATTTTGGCGCGAAACCCCCAAGAAGCCAATAGCCAATGAGAAGGCACGCGTCGCCATGGTGACGGGCGGGACCATGACGTCACCCGTCTACACATGTACAGGGGGAGGAAGGGTGAAAGTGAGATAAGAAAGGGTGGCGGGAGAGATGATCAGATGATAATAATTGTAAAACTGGTCGGTAGCATGCCAATATATTGTTCAACGTTTGGGTCGAATTGGCTTAAAGTACATCGAAAAGCTTTCGGCTTCTTCAGTTCAAATATAACTTTTGCATTTCTGTTCAAAGTTAAAAAGCGCTTGCATGAAAATCACTATTATCCGTGGAGCAAATAAGTGTACTTCCCTTTCGAGATTTATGCATGGACCGCCAACGTCGTGTCCAAAGGTTACATAGGCCGCCAACGTCGTGTCAAAAGGTTATATAGGCCACCAACGTTGTGTCAAAAGGTTACATAGGCCGCCAACGTCGTGTCAAAAGGCTGCATGGGCCGCGAATGTCGTGTCAAAAGGCTACAGGAAATGTTCACAGTCGATGGATTACATTTCAATTCATGGTCACAACTGGTGCAGATAGGATACTGGAAACGACCTCGAATCGCTATCTCCATCAGACTTTTGGGATCCCTGGCGATGTCATTGCATTGGTCCTTAATTTGCACCAAATCACCTCCACCCAGGGAGAAGTCTCCAGTGACATCACTGAATCGGCACCGCAAACCTCTGCTCCGGTCCACACTGCTGGCTAAATTGCTGATGTCAGCAAGTCTGAGTTAGTTTTGTCACGAAATCTTCCTTCATAAATGATTAATCTTGTCGCAATTCCATAAATGAATGCAAAATATTACCCCGTCCACTACAAAGCTGAGTTGTGATCCAAAAATTGAGCCTGAAAAGGTTACAGCCCATCCCATCCTGCAGCATATCCACACTCTTAACATATATGTCCTCACGCAACGTAGCGAGAGCTACCAGTATCTTGCCTTAGCCATATTTTGTATAAGCCAACTCGATATTTTCCCACCCTTATCCCTACCAACACCGACACAATCGTTTTCATAAAATATGTCGCCTACCTGCCGGAGGCGAATCACTCCACCCACACAGCCCAGCTCTATAAGCTTGCTGTCTTTCGTTTGATTTTTTTACTGGACACTAATTCAGGTACACGATTTCGTTTACCTCGCACGAAACGAGGAGCATTGCAGGTGGCTTTTGTTTGTATCATGCTTGTTTCTTATATTTATTTCCGGTTGAAAACTACATTGGGAAAATAAAATGTTGTGTATGCCTCGATGGAGTCTAGGCCGAATACGTTCAGAAGAAAAAGATATCAGTGCCTTTGGCTATTTTTCTCATTGCTGTCATTTTCATTCCAGTACGCAGCAAGATCCATTCCAGATACGTGACCTCCGTAGGCATTGTGCATTCAATCTCGAGGAAAACTGGCAATCTCGTTTTTATAGACAGCGACTTAAATACATTGGAATGAGGTTCTTGTATTTGAGTTCAGTTTTTAGGGGAAATGTTCGATCAGGCTAAACGATGGGACCATTTTATCCAGGTATTTATATAATTGAGGCATAGGTGTCTGGAATTATGTTCACTACACAAATAACTGTTAGATACGACACTGCTTCAAGGCATGGGCAAACAATGCCTACGTTGCTGACCCTTGGAAACCGCTACTGCAAATATACCTCAGATATATAAATACTTGAGACAAATTTTCGGCTCTTTTGGCTTCACTCACCATAAACGATACGTGTCAGACGCAATGCAAACACAAGAAAAAGAAACTTGTTGCGGTCTGTTTCCCTCGCTGACGAGAAAAAAAACTAGATTGCCAATGCTCTTCTAGTGTCAACGGACGTCCCGAGCATGGAATGTAGCATATTGCATACCAGAATCTAAAATGAATGGAAATAAAGCAAGTATAAAACACATACAAAGGCATTAGCTTCTCTTTCATATGAATATACCACGATTGCTTCGTATATACACACATGGTGTGTTCAGTAGTATCCGAGCCACGTATACCCACCAAAGCTCGCTGAACACTCCGCCGTGTCATTTCTGGCAAGACTGACTGCTGGTACAGCAGTCCATCGTTTTCTCATTTTCGTGGGGTGACACCCGTCGCTCCTTTTCGTTCTTTTTCTTTTCTGGGTGACACCCGTCACCCCATGCAGATTTAATCGTCGTCGTATTTCCGTTGTCCGTTGTCTCTGTGTCCTTCGTCTGTATTTAAATCGTGTTAGGTAGGGTTTTTTCCCCACGATGGGGAAAAACGCAAAAAAGATTCCGACCCCAGCTCGCCACCGGACTCCGAGACGGAATTTCCGCCGCTGACCACACCTGACGACCATCGCACGACCCCGGATTCTGCACATGATGTTCCACCTCTCGATACCACTGTTGATGATCCGCGCCGGACAATTCCTTTGGACGACGCCATGGAAGCCCTTTGTTCCTCACCGACCCCCGCTCGTACCAAGACCTCGCCTCACAATTCCGACCAGACCATCACCCTCCACGCCACAGACCCACGCCCTAACCAGACCACGCCATCCGAACAACCTGATCCCATCGAACCCTACCTCGACAGTGCTGGCTCTTTCATAGTTGTCAAGCCTGTCGAGGAATCCGTCTCCTTCCGCCGTATCAACGTTTCTGGCCGACGAAACAACTCCTCGCCATTTGCTCCTTAGCCAATCCTGACATCGAAGCCCCTGCCAACGGAACCCTTGTCATAAAAACCCAAACCCGAGCCCAGACCAAAGCCCTCCTCCGTACCACCATATTTTGTGGTAAATCCGTCACAGTTTCTCTCCACTCCAACCGCAACTCCACCAAGGGCACCGTCTTCGCGCCGGAGCTCCGCTTCATGTCCGAAGCGGATATCCAGGCGGAGCTCAGGCCGGAGGGGGTGACCCACGTCCACCGAATCACCTCCTTTAAAGACGGCCAGAAACGGGATACAAGCCTCCTTGTCCTCACATTCAACTCCACCACTCTTCCCAAGCCTCTCCTCGCCGGCTACATCCGATACCAAGTCCGAGTATTAATTTCCAATCCCCTCCGCTGTTTCAATTGTCAGCGCTTCGGGCATGGGAGTAAGACGTGTCTCCAAACCGCCCGATGCCCTAAGTGCGGAGAACCACCCCATCCTGATTCCACCTGCTCCAAGCCTGCCCACTGCCTCAGCTGTAACACGTCCGATCACCTCACCACTTCCAACCTCTGCCCAGTCTGGCGACGGGAGAAAGAGGTTTGTGCCGTCAAGGCCACGACCGGGGTATCCTACCCCCAGGCCCGGCGGTCTGTCGAGGCCACCTCCCCTCCACCAAAACGTACGCACAGGCGACCAGCATTTCTCCACCCACCCCTCGCGTCAACGCCACTTCTACTTCGATGCAAACCGACATGATTCCTGGTCTAGCTCCACTAAAAAAACTTGCACCACTCACCACACCTACACAAACCACCCTGGCTCAAAACACACAGACCATTCCAACCAAACAAACGCCAACAAATTCCACAAGGAATGCCAGACCCCGCAGCCATTCGGCTGCTGGGGAAATGCGCTCCATTTCCATGACCCGCCGACCGAGTCCCGTGCACACGGTACCGGCCGGCGAACACGTGACCCGACTGACTCCCAGCCGGCGGGCATCCCCCGCGGCAGTGGCTGGACGCCGTGAATCGGCCGCCAAGGTCACCGGTCGGCCGGACGGCTGTGGCAGAAACACCGCCACCGCCCGCACCCAACACACGTGTCCGCCGGAGTGCAGACTCCTGGCTCCTACATGCACCGAAAGGTGCAGACAAACACTAACACTTTTCTTCCCGATGTCCACACTTTTACAATGGCATTGCCGCAGCATGATCTCCAAATGGGCCGAAATGAAAGCTTTTTTTCAGTATTCTCACACCTATTCTCATCGCACTCCAAGAAACATGGTTTTTACCGAATGATACATACAACTTTAACCTTTCCAATTATTCACTGTATCGTCACGACGCGGTCCGTGGATCACATCGAAGTGGCGGTACAGCACTTTACATAAACAATGATTTCACACATACACAAATTACACTTAATACACAATTACAAGCCGTAGCTTGTACATTACGTTTACATGGTAGAAATATAGATGTGTGTTCCATCTATATTCCACCACAAACCGACAACACAAATATTTTGACACATTTAGAACACCTTATAGGACATTTCAAGAACCCTTTCATATTACTCGGCGACTTTAATGCACACAGTCCAGCCTGGGATCAAGCACGTACACAAGGAGACACTCGCGGCCACATCATTGAACAAATTTTAGACCGGCATAATTTAGTAATACTTAACACCGGAGAGGCAACCTTTTTTCACCTTGGACATAATACAGCAACAGCCATTGATTTATCTATTTGTTCCCCCACCCTGGCAAACGACTTTGATTGGACCATAGAAACCGACATCCACGACAGCGACCACTATCCCATCAAACTGACACCCACTTTTTCAACGGCGACTGACACCACACCCAGTTTTATTCCCCGCTGGAAGATTTAAAAAGCCGATTGGACAACATTTCAGGAGCTTTCTTATTTGCAGTACAACCCCAACATTTCTCCCGTCGAAAATATCAACTCAATTGCAAATACACTTTTCGAGGCAGCTTCCATGACTATTCCACTTACAAAACCATTCACAAAAAGAAAACCAGTACCTTGGTGGTGTCAAGAAATTTCAAAAGCCATTGCGATAAGAAAAAGAGCTTTTAAAAATTATTTACGACATCCCGATCAACAAAATATATACATCCGTAACGGCGAACGTGCGAGGACCCGCCGCATCATTCTCGAAACCAAGCGCCGTTCATGGGACTTATATTTACACCAGCTGACTTTTCAAACACCTTTGAGTAAAATATGGCAATTAATCCGACGTTTGTCCGGACGCTCCCCATTTAAATCTCTACCGGCCCTCAAAATCCACAATCTCACCATTATAGACCCACAAACCATAGTAAATAGCATAGCTGATACCGTAGCCCATAATAGCTCCGATGTGAATTACCGACCTAATTTCCTACCAAATGCGCAACACACTTTTCACACTGATCTCGAACTCTTCCAATCCGACCATACTGAGGACTACAATGCTTCTTTTCAACTTTTCGAACTGCAGAATGCCATTTCCTCCGCCGGCAACACTTCAGTAGGGCCTGACAACTTACATTATTCCTTTTTTCGACATTTATCTGACCACACCAAACAATGCATCTTAGACACATTTAATTCATTATGGGCAAATCACATCTTTCCTGAAACATGGAAAAAAGCTATCATCATTCCAATTCCAAAACCCGGAAAAGATCACAGTAACCCCAATAATTTTCGGCCAATTGCTCTTACCAGTTGCTTGGGGAAACTTCTTGAAAGAATGATTAGTAAAAGACTGACCTGGCACCTGGACACAAATTCTCTTTTATCTCCATTACAATGTGGTTTTCGTCACAGACGCAGCCCAGTGGACCATCTCATTAGATTAGAGACAGACATCCGACTTAGTTACAAAAAACACGAACACACAGTGGAAGTATTTTTGAACATTAGCAAAGCTTATGATATGGTCTACAAACCCGCATTACTTTTCAAAATTCATCAACTCGGTTTCAAAGGACACTTAGCTCATTATTTAATAGGTTTTCTATCTGGTAGCCGTTCTTTTCACCTCAGATGTCGATCATCAATCTCCACTCAGCATATTATGCAGACGGACTGCCACAGGGAAGCTGCATATCACCAGTTTTATTTAACATCATCATTAATGACCTTTTTGCTGACATGCTTGCAAATGTATCATTTTCTCTTTCCGCGGACGATAGTGCAATTTGGTGCTCAGACAAAAATTATGAAAATTGTTTGATTCGGCTTCAGAACGCCCTTGACAGAGTACATCAATGGTCCATCAAATATGGTTTCAACTTTTCGGCCCCCAAATCTGCAACCATGATTTTTTAGCAAATACACTCCCTGCCCAAACCCAGATACACAGCTTCACCTTGGACAAAATGACATACCTTTTGTACATTCATTTAAATTTCTTGGTGTAATCTTTGATCGTAGGCTTTCCATGCATCAACACATGAAACACATACAGAACAAATGTTTTCGCCGACTAAATTTATTTCGTTGCATTACTTCCACCTCCTTAGGAGTCGATCGTCACACCCTTTTACAACTATATAAATCCTTAGTACTCCCCATCATTGAATATAGCTCAGTAATTTATGCTGGTGCCAGCCCATCCTCTTTACACATTTTAGACAGAATTCAAAATAAATTTATCCGTATCGCACTTGGTGCAATGACCACTTCACACATTATTTCTTTACAAGCAGAATCGGGAATTCTTCCGCTAGCTCTCCATAGAATGCAGCAAACACTTAGGTACGTCTCCAAAATACAATTTCACGCAAACCACCCCATACACGCGTCATTACAAATTATCCAAAATTTACATCATGATTATTTAGGTCCAGCCAAAAGGCGAACTGGTCTCACTATAGCTTCTCGGGTAAAAACATTTTCTCAACAACTTCACTTCACTATTCCACCCATTACTTATCTTTCTCCACCAACTACACCACCGTGGCAGATAGCCGAACGACACATTTTCTATCTCACCACGACTCCAAAATCACAGCTTTGTCCGGAATATATCAAACAAAAATTTCACCAAATTCGGTCTCGTTATGACCATGTTCCTTTCGTTTTTACAGACGGTTCGAAAGATGCTAACCTTACAGGAAATGCCGTAGTTTCTGGAACATTCAAAAAACAACATCGATTACCAAACGGAACATCAATTTTCATCGCTGAATTACATGCCATCCTCATTGCCCTCCGTTATATTCGCAACCGTTTTCTCTGTCACCCCATGCGCAGCGTCATCATTTGTTCCGACTCCAAATTTGTTTTACAATCTCTTTCGTCACTTTCTTTTTCACATCATTGCCATATTTATATTTATGAATCACTACAAACACTACATCTGATGGGCGTGAAGGTCCGTTTCCTGTGGGTGCCCAGTCACTGCGGCATCCCAGGAAACGAGGAAGCAGATCATCTCGCAAAAGAATCATTACAAATACCACATATCACAGAAATCCCACCACATTTTGACGCCATCAAACCAACAATACGACAGAAAATTCGATATTTTTGGAACGAAACCTGGACACAAAACACAAACCATACCCAATTACGGAACATTAAGCCAGTCTTCGATATCCGGACACCATCATTTCACATCAACCGCCACGAAGAGAAAGTCCTATCGCGCATCCGTATAGGACATACTTACCTCACACATATATTTATTTATTCTGCTTCACCTCGGCCTTCATGCCCATCATGTAACACTCATATTACAGTTCCACATATATTACTACACTGCCCGCAATATCATGGCCCTAGAAAACAACTTATCGATTACTGCCACACACAAAACATTCCATTCTCTTTGCCCTCATTGCTGGGGGACGATCACCCATTTCTTATCATGCTACTTTTCAATTTTCTACGAGAAACCAAATTGTTCCAGGATTTATAGACTGATTTTTGCGATTTAATACCTTATTCATTTGATATAAACGGCGCGAAATGGCCTGAGTAGGCCGAAGCGCCTAATCCAACAAAACAGAAACAGAAACCGCTTCGTATATAATGGTAACTCTGTTTGATCATGATATAGTTTTAGGCTTTGCCCCTACACACTCACACACACACACACTATATATATATATATATATATATATATATATATATATATATATATATATATGTGTGTGTGTGTGTGTGTGTGTGTGTGTGTGTGTGTATCAGTGGCTATGTCCGAATGACAAATACCATCTATCTGTTATTCCATGCATGTTCACGTCAGCAGCGCTAAGATATCCGAGAGATGTGCTCAACATACTGAAACATGTGTACGTGCTAAAATATCCGAGAGCTGTTCTTACTGAAACATGTGTACGTGCTAAGATATCCGGGAACTGTGCTTAAAATACTCAAAACAACATCCGGAAGCTCAAGTCGAACCTGCAAGATATCAAACCGTGTTGAAGTGTCTGTAGTTTCACACCTTTTAATTTAAGTTTAAATAATCACAGAAGGACGCTTTTTTTTTGCAGCCATCCATGGTCAATTCCGGCATGAGTCCTAACATAAGGGCTGCAAATGTCACTCATAGCAATGGATGTTCAGCTGGATCAATATTCGCTTCCAGTTCATTTTCATCTGATGTTTTTTTCAGCTGTTCCACGTTTTTTGCGAGGCAGCTGCCGGCGAACTGTCTTCCGAACACCAAACTGCCATTTCCAACTTGCTGCCTGCGCCCGAAATGCTCCAGACGCGGCAACACTCCCAAACGTCGAGTGCCGACAAAGCGGAGCCGCGAGTGGCACACGCCCAGGATCGGCGGCAACAGAACGAAGACAACGCCCGCTGACAGTCACGTTCACGGCGAAACCAGAGGCGCCAGCCAACCCGGGTCCGACGACGCCGCCGCCACCACTGTCGACAAGCCGACACCGCTGCCAAACGAGGCGACTTCACAGCCGTCAGCGTGCCCTTTCCTCAGATTCGTGATCTGCGACCGGACAGGGATCTCACTGCCGCACGGAGACCGTCAGGTCAGCCGACGTCCGTTCGGGCCGGCCGTGGACAGCGGCGCGTCGCTGCTTCGCAACATCATCGCCGCCGGTCCCGTCAACGAAGACGAGATGCGCAAACGGAACGCAACCGGCAACGTGCATGAGTGGGTGGTGGCGGCAGCGGTCGGGCCCGTCGATCCGCCCGCGCCGCCGCCGGCGCCGACTCGCCACACGCGCACCTTCGTCGTCCAGCTGGAGCCCCTGCCGCGGCCGGAGCCGGACTACGCCAGACGCCAGCCGCCGGTCCCGGACGGTGCAGAGTGGCGGTCGTTGCCAGACAGTGCAGGACCGTCCAGTGGTCCGTACCATGGACAGCGGCGGCCACGACGACTGCAGGAACTGTCGATTTCGGCCGACGGCGGCAGATTGTTCCGCTGGATTCTGGTCGAACCCGAGGGCAAGAAGCCATCGCCATGGATAGGACCTGTGCAGCCGAAGGAACCATCACAGCCTGGAGAACCTCCAGGACCGATCGGCCCAGAGGCAGCCGTGGTGCGACCAATCGTTGGTCGTGTTACAGTTGGCGACTAGGGCTCTGCACATTCCTGGCCTGTCGGACGGTGTACATCGCACGCCGTTGAAACGTAATATCCAAAGCAACTGTAGGAACCTCCATGGACCGCTGTCAGCTCCAAAGCGGGCCCTGGACTTGACTTGTCTTTTTGGCGTACCTTCATCTTCAACAGTTTGGCTGTTTTTAGACCTGAAATCCATTTGTTTTGCTATTTCGACTAAATCGGACTATCACTGTACCAGTGTAATCCAGTGTAATCACTGGATCGGACTATTACTGTACCAGTGTAATAACTGGATTGTACTATCACTATGACAAGGCAGCCATGTAACATCTTGTGGTTGTAAGCGACATGCATACCCTGCGCAACCGAACAGGAATCTCCGAAAGGAACACTAGGATAAATATAATGGAGTGCTGACAACAAGTATCACTTCATATATAGAAGCAATATATTAATTATATAAGATGTTGGAGCTATCTAAAGATTGCTTATGCCATGTGTTTATGCAAGTTCTTTGTAAATTAATCCACGAATGAGTGAAAGCACTCGGTTTATCGTACCAAAACCCACCAGGCGTCAGCAATATGACTGATCCGCAGTGGCGGAAAAATCATCCATTCTGCTCATTTTTTCCTTCGGGAATAACCAGCGTACCACACGGCGCAGGTAACTTAAGCCTGGTGAATCTCTTCCTTCGCCAATTTAACATCTGCGAACATGCTTACCTCAGATGTTATTAAGTTATATATCCATGTCGGATTAAACGTGATTACTTTATAAACTGTGGCCACTTACGCATTTTTTTACGTGCGATAAGGATCTTTGTGCAGAGCTGCAGAGCAATAGTGTAACCTCTTGCACTCCCGACTAGGTGTCATATTATCGGCATTTTGTATATCTCAAGTATCCGTAAGTGCAAAGGTGATTGACACCAGGTGTTATCAGCTTTCGGAAGCG
This sequence comes from Ashinkailepas kermadecensis, assembly GCA_034440615.1. Classification (NCBI taxonomy): domain Eukaryota; kingdom Metazoa; phylum Arthropoda; class Thecostraca; family Neolepadidae; genus Ashinkailepas; species Ashinkailepas kermadecensis. The sequence continues at coordinate 32,619 of JAOTOM010003794.1, read as the reverse complement.
TGTGCCGTTTTTGTTGTATGTATTTTTTTAAACAAATAAAATGTATCTATTGACAAAGTAAAACACAACATAATCCTATCGAACAGCTCATGTCCAGAGGTCAGGTTTTGCCCTAGCCCACTTAACTGGGCGCAGACAATGCTAATCAAAACAGCAAAGTATAAATAAATGACAAAAAAGAGACGACGAAAACGGACTTTTGGATACGATGAGAACAGGCAGGTCTATAACTTCAAATTTCGTGCACAACACATAACCCAGATTGACTTGAAAAAAAGGATGTGCAAGGCTATTGATTTGAAGTCCGACTTGGGTTCAGACGAGGTGATCCAGCTCATGCTCTCAGACAAGCATCGTCCGTGCGTCCAGTGTGACATTTCGTTGGTCACTGGAACACATTCAGGAAAAATGGTATTGCAGAATCGCTAAAATTAGACGGTGATCGCATTTGTCACGTACAGGCGTGGTGGTCGAGCGTGGTCGAAATGCATCATGTACGTGCAACTTGGTAGACTCTTATTACCTCAAAACTGCCGCTGGATAACACAAAAAACTACATACATTCCTCGAGTCTTGCCCAGACCTATTCAGTGGTGGACTCACGTTTTCTGTGACGCTTACATCTTCTAGTTCCTGGGATGGATGGTCCCGCCGCAGCTACTTTGGATTTGCCAGCTGCCGTAGGCGGGTTAACAGCGCAGCTAGTCTTGATATGCTCACGGCACAAAGGAACTTCAACTCCAAGACAACCTGAAAGGGAAAATCCATTGCTCTGTACGGACATGCACTGCGCGACACCCCACCTCGCCTGCGGCCAGGGCCGGGATTTGACATTCACTCAGTCGGAATACATAAGCGTTCCAGAAAGCGTCCTTTGGGTCCCAGAAACCCTTTTTCAGACAACCACACAGGGCAAGATACGATCTATCTAGGCATGCACATATGCATCTAGGATGCATCGTATCTTGCCATGCTGGCAGCAAAACAAACGGATTAAAATTCCATTGGCGTCCACCTTAAAATACTTGAGTTCCATCGCTGAAGATCCTGATCAGAGAGGTCAGCGGCCACATCGCTCCGTTCTTTGGCCATTTTACTATCGCTGGGCTTTCATTATCGCTGGGCTTTTATTATCGCTGGGCTTTTATTATCGCTGGGCTTTTATTATTGCTGGGCTTTTATTATCGCTGGGCTTTTATTATCGCTGGGCTTTTATTATCGCTGGGCTATTCTTTGGCTATTTTAGTATAGCATGCTCCAAGTTGACAAATATATATATTGCATTCATGATTATGTCACACTGCAATGATGCACTTATCGTTATTCTAGCACTGGCTAACACTTATTATCGCACGTTGGTTTAATTGAAACAGCTACTCATACGTGCCGCAATTCCGGAACTACGCGCACACCGGGTCGCACTCGTTATGCACCCAACAAGGCCTGCGAAATGTGCCATAGCTTTCTAAATTGTCATTGAGCCATGGTGTCATACGTCACGTCGCAAGTCACGCAAAACTTTGCGATTGACATACGACATCGAAACCAATAACTCGGGTACTGATTTTTTTCAATTCAATTTTTTAGATTGAATTTTTTAAGCTGGAGCTTTTTTTCATCACTCCTGACGGTGGTCTCTGGCCGAAACGTTGAGTAATAAAATATAACCTTTATCGTTACTTTTGATATCAACTCAGCACCTCCTGGTATATTGAAGGTCGTATATTTTCTTTACACGTAATGTCTAAAACCCAGGAGCATCTTAGAGCCATTCTTCATTATATTAAACAATGTTATACCCGTGGCGACCTCACGGAAGAAATGGCCCAATTTGTAATTTTGCATCAAAAGCTAGGACGTGTCGAAGAACGGATCATTTTCTTCATCAACTGCAGACAGGAAAGGCTTTATCCCAGATGCTTCTTGTTTGGAGTTTCTGTGAGTGTCTGCACCACTGAGGAGGCTTTTCTGCATTCCACGTGTCTTTTTGCACGCTTTTTCCCGCGTGCCTTTTTCAATTGTTTAAGCTGGAACTTTTTCATCACTCCTGACGATGGCCCCTGTCCGAAACGTTGAGTAATACAATATAACCTTTATCGTTACTTTTGACATCAACTCAGCACCTGGTATATTGAAGGTCGTATATTTTCTTTACACGTAATTTCCAATACTTGTCCTAACTCTCAGGGACGAAACAGCACTTACGCAAACATACGCAAGTTCAGCTTCAACAGCGCCTTGATACTTATTAGGTAGATACGTACACACCAAAACCAATTTTGAAAGCAAACTGCGCCGGAAAACGGAACTGTTGCGTCGGATTCAATCTCTGGACGGTGACAGGGCACTGTCTCGTCCCCGTCTGCCGTTTGTGATTGCCGAAAGTGGCGTCTGGTAACGGTTGCAGGCATCGACGATAGCAAACGAAGTATTTGCGATGGGTAAAATCCGAAGGAACTGTGAGCATCACAAAGAGTGGGTCATTCGACAGTGGTGTGGAGACATTGGAAAGCGGAGCCTTTTTCACGGACCGAAACACGTGCATCCCGTGTCACGATGATGGCGCCCGCATACACTGCAGCTACTAATCGTCAACTTGAAAATTATAGCCGGTACATTGGGCCAATTAGGTGAATGTGACGGCAAGTCGCCAAGTGTAGCCGATTCCGAGAACCAGACCCAATCGTGAAAAACGCTCAAAAACGTTGCTTCCGCTTTCCACACCCCCTCGCGTGCGCGTGGCGCGTCACTCGGAAACGGTTGCCACGGCGATGTTGACAATTGTCGTGGCAACACTGAAGTGTTGGTTTGGTGTCGATCGGCCCATTGGTTGTCGAGATATGGCAGTCTGATATGGCAGTAAAAAATTGGTGATTTTCCGAACGAAAAATCTCAATTTTACGTGTTATTCCTATCGGCCGCCGGTGATTCACCGGACACGCGTTCTCTCAGGACCCCCGTGACGCGCACGCGCAGCATGTTGACCCGAGCGCAACGAAATTGTGCCCGAAGGATAGCCAACATTTGCGGCTTTCACGTGATGTCAGCCATATCTCGTTACCTGTGATGTGAGCCGTGCCACGCGCCACAAACTGCACGAGAAAACGGAACTGTTGCATCGGTTTCAATCTCTGGGCGGGGACGGGACAGTTCGTAGGTGACAGGGCTTACCACCACAATGTTAAAACCTATGGACTTTATCTCGAGTGGTAGCGTTTTTCAGCCTCCTGTCCCCTCCATCATAGCTACTAAATTGCTTCGGTACGCTTTTGATGCATGCACTGAAACAAGATGAGTACGTATATGGCTGGATGGTTAGGAAAAACACATTGACTGGGTATGTTCACAAGCAAAACGTCCTGATGATAAATACAATCCATGCTCAAAGATAATACGGTAAAATAACTTGTCACCATAACTGGATATATTTTTCAAATATCTGTCACCCACGCTCGTGGCCAAGTAGCAGGTTTTTTTTACCTCTGAGGAAGTGCTGAAGGAAATGCACGAGGGCTTCTTTGCCGGCCACATGAGACTAACGAAAACCTACGAGAAACATAAATTGAGATATTATTGGAACGAAATGTGGAGAGTTATAGAGACCTACCTCAAAGCTTGCGTGCCTTGTACAGGACGCAGAGCAAAAGCAGCACCAGTGCCGATGCAGGAAATGCCAGTGCCGCATTAACCATTCGAAATGATAGCCATCGATACTTGTGGACCATTCCCAGAAACTCAAAACGGTAACCGGCACGTCATTATGATCATTGACCTTTTCTCCTCTTGACCAGATATCTTTTGCACAGAATGAAAGGACGCTCACACCGTCGCAAAATTTTTTTGGAAGAGATTATTCCACGTCACTCATGTCCACGCGTAATTCTTTCGGACCTCGGCACATAATTCAGAAATGCCGTAGTAGACGAGTTGGAAACGTGACTCAATATTCGCCATGTCACTACTGGTGCGTATAGACCGCAAAGCAATGGCCACATTGACAGGTACCATCGCTGCCAATACGATATGCTGGTCAAAACAATCAACACAAATCAGGACGACTGGGATGCAAAAATACCCGCTACTCTTGCACTACTGGACGACAAATATCGGAAGTTCAGGCACAATATCACCATTCTTCACGCTGTACGGCAGAGATCCCATTCTCCCCCTAGACAACTAGCCACAACCAAAAGTTAGATAATATGGGGAAGACCATGTCCCAAAAATGTCGGCAAATTTGCATGAGGCCTGCAGTCACGTGAGAACGCACATTGTGGAGAAATGAGACTACTCGCCACAAGAAAAACCACGAATACGCAGACCGCAGAGCCCAAACGATAAATTTTACGATCGGGGACCCGGTGTATTATTATGACACTACGGTGCAACCTGGCACGTCGCTAAAGTTCTCGCTGCCCTGGAAACCCTACTTTCGGATAATCAAGCAGACCAGCCCAGTAATTTACGTGATTCAAAATCAGACCACTGGCAAGACACGATTGGTACATGCCCAGAAATTGCGACTGACTGACCCAACACGGCATGAGAATCCACAAAGTATGGGGACGAGCCAGTGAACCAAAAGTATTTGGTTAAAAAAATAATTAAAGGTAGAAAGCACAGCCCCTGAGCGAGTACAACCCCAAGGTCAGTTAAACGGGACGAGACGGTCCCGAGCTGCAGCTCGTGTGATGAATGGTACATGGATGCACATATCCTGCCGAGAACAAAAGCTGACGAGACCGTTGAGTCGGCAGCGGGAGAGTCCATACCTGGCTCAATGCCACTACCGCCGGTCGAGTCTGGCCTGCCGGAGAGTGAGTCACTTCTCACTCAGTCAGCAAACGGAGGTGAGCCTCCAGCAGTATCTAGTGATACCGAGGATGATACTCCTCTGTCTAAAATACCATTACCCTCATTTAGTGATTCAGAAGATAACATGACCCTGGCTGAATAAGCCGATCGTATTAAACGACCACTGCCTACGTCCAGTGATTCAGATAATGAAACATTGCAGTCGCAATTAGCGAAACGTTCAAAACCACAAAACAGTGAATCGGAGGATGAGATTCCCATGTCACAATTAGCCAAACGCTTGAAAAATTCGGCTGACAGTTCACAGAGTGCCCAACCAGAAATACTACCCTTGGATGATTGGATGAACAGACGAGGACCGCCCTCGGGAAAAATATCAGCTGCATGTCCACGGAATGCGATGCTGATGTAAAACGTGTTGGAATTAAACCAGATAAGACTAGCGCATTCAAGAGTTTTGTGGAGAAACAAAATGAGGCTTTAATGGATCAAATGAAATTATAACTGAATGTATTCAAATCGATGCTTAGTAACTGATTTAGTTGCTGTGCCGCGGAGTATGCACCTGTGAGTCATCTCGACTGATTGTATTGTCGGGCGCAGTGACGCCACATTCTGTGACACGAGTAGCGTCACCTATAAGGGAGTGCCATATACTGGCACATGAATATTGGTGTGACGTCATCTCTCCGGTTGTCATGTGTGACACCAGGCATTCTATTCTTGCAGAATGTCGCGGGTGGTCAAAATGATCCATATTATCCTTCTCCTTAAACTTAAGCCCTCTCACGGAACTCTGTTTTTATCATGCGGTGTCTGGTATTCAACACATGAGATCTGGAATGTACATGTACCGCTCTACGTGATGATGTGTCGACCACGCTGGATGATCTTAACCACACGCTACATGTGTTTGAAAAACGTATAAGCCAATACCTCATCGATCATCCACACTTCCCGTATTCAGTAGACGTGAAATCCCAACTGTATGATCGCTTGAAAACACTTAGACTAAATGTATCCGACACAATTGAAGCAGCCCAATCAGAAATCCCGAGGAACAACAACAGAAGCAAACAATCCGTGCTACCGTTCGTTGGGCAGGCGTTGTCCCTTCCTTATGGAATCACCACTAATGCAGATCTTGAAGCCATTCTCAACCGAGGTGATAATTTAGAAATCGACAATGAGCAGATAGTTCATGTTTTGGGCGAAGATGTGTCCCTCATGAACCGTGCAAGCACGGAAGTTCAGATAAATCGCAAGGCGATCAACCAAATCAGCCGCTTGGTGAACAACTTTACCTACTAGGTCTCGAAACCTGAACATACTGAACGTCAAAACTTTGAAACTTACATTACATTGCAAAATCAGATTACAAAAATAACTGGAAACGCCCGAGCCATCCATCAACAAACTGGAACGCAACATTCGGAACTACAGACGCAAACTCAGCCTCTTAGCTCATGGCGTGCTGTCTCGATCATTTGTAAAGCCCGCTCAGTTATACAAACTTCTGTCGGACATTAAAAATGCCCTACCCAATGGAAAAGCCTTACCTTACCGGACCATCAAACTCGATGAGTTCTATTGGCTCATTCATACCTCATTGACAGTCGCGAAACCCCATCCCTACGTGACGCTGCCAATTCCCATTGTTGCCATTCCTGACCGCTTCAAGGTGTTTGCGATATTCAATGCGAACATACCCAGCCATAACTTGTCTCTGGAAGCGAAATTGGATATAGGTAATGTAAAGTACTTTGCCATCAGCAAAGACAAAACTCGGTACATGGAAATTGAGGAAGATATTCATATTTGCTTTCAACAACATCTACCTTTCTGCCATTTTCACAGTGCAGAGCAATTCACGGCTACTACCGTGTCGTGCGTGAAGACATACTCACACGACACTGATGAAACCGCCACCCAGTGTAAAACACTCGTGTTTCGGAAAAGTGCACAAAAGCTTTGGAAGTGGAACAAAACATTTGGCTAATTGCAGCAGGAACATCAGTGGAAATCCAAATTGTATGCGCCAATGGCACTTCAGCGTTCACTACTACGAACCCCGCACAGTTAGTGCACTTTAGAAACGGATGCTCAATGCTTTCAAAGTATTTTGGAATCCCTACAGCAAACTGAAAAATGTTCCGTTTGGAAGTCGACCGTGTAAACTCGTTGCGCCTACAGCTGACCCACCTGGCAGAGCTGACTGAACAAACCGTCCGTGCCCAGCTACCTAGCCTTGACAGCGGCCCTGAAAAAGACACTGTCTATCTTGCCTAACCTAGACATTCCGCTCTCCCAACTCAGCCATCAGCTGTTGGCAGTCCGAGGTCTCCGATATCACACCGTTCTAGGTCACTCAGCATTGTTCGTCCCATTGGTGCTGGTGATAGCTGTGACAGGCATTATCGTGTATTGTGTAATACGACGAAAACAGAGCTCTGTTCCCACCTGCCCTCCAATTGAACCCGACACCTCCCAGCACCCACCACCCGGTGAATACATTATCGTCATCCGTACTGGCAGTGGGCCAGTATCAACAAGACCTGACCACTGCGAGTGACGAGTCTGTTATGCCAGACTACTGCAGGACGCCGACCGTGCCGCACGCCGACTCACGCCAATTCCCGCCGGACGATATGGACTTCAACGTCTACCACGTGCAAGCGGTGAGGCGCGGCGACACCGACCTGGAGTACATGGTAGAGCGGGAGGGCTTCCCACCATCAGCGGCAACCTGGGAGGAAGTTGCCTACCTGACGGACGGCGGCCAAGGGCGCGACATACCCGATGGACCGGTACGGGCCACAAGGACGTCCCGGACCGCGTCTACTGAAACCGAGCACCTATCGCCATCACGATGACTGGTGCAGCATCTGCGGCCACGTCATGCAGCACCACGCAGGCAGCTCCTGCGAAACGAGGCCTCCGGCTGCCGCCTCGTTCGATGTACCCGAGGACCCGACTACTGGAGTGGCGCTGGTGAGCGCCGCCGCTGAGGATGCGAGCGCCGCCGCTGAGGACGCGAGCGCAGCCGCTGAGGACGCGGGCGCTCATGCGGACGCCGCAGAGGACACAGTTGGCGGCCCGAAGAAGACCCAAAAGATGACGCAGCTTAGCCTGAGCTACAGGGTGGTAGTCTGGAGGCTACCAAAGGCGAGTTGTTGCATCACCTGGGACCCTCGCGGCTGCCCGCGGCTATACTCGAGGACATTACAAATTGAGACATTCGCTTCCATGAATTCATGGAAGGTCGCGGCCGTTACCCGAGCAGTGAGCCCGACGAGTGAAAGTGCGGTGAGTGTTGCATTTTGGAGTGCTGGCCAGTGTCGGTATGTGGTCTCCCATACTCCAACCCGATCCTGACTGAACATTGCGAGTGACGCCGTGCGCGTCACCATCCGCGGAGAAACCGAACATATCTACAGCGCGCGCGACATTGATCGCCAAGAACTCGGTATGTAATTAGTGTGTAGTGTAATGGGGATGTTGTTTATTTACTAACATGGACCAAGTAATGGGACCTTTAAGACCCCCTAGACTAACCCGCGCAGAACTTTGTGTATTTGCAATAGGAACTCGTTTTAACGTGTCGTGGGTATTGTGATTGTTCGTTGATTCGTGTGTAGTTGTATATGGCCATGATTAATCTAATTGGATTCAGAATTCCCCTGAAAAGCGAAATTCGAATATGTGGACCTTGCGATGTGTTGTAACGTAGTTTATATATATACATTTGTTTGGCAGTCCCATGAGTATAATGGCATAGTCCCGTAATGCTGTCCAGTAACTATAAACGTTGCAACTCCGTAAGCCAGCCGACCTGCCGCCCCGTAAAAGTAATGTGTTCATTACTTGTCCATAGCCGGCCGGCGGATCGCGGCAGGGCCGCGACCGGGGCTAGATCAGGGCTAGATCAGCGCAAGGCAATGCAGTGCCGACGACCGCGCGGCGGCTGACGACAATGACGCCGTACATTTCGTCAGCCGCTGGCGCGTCCTCAGAGAACTGACCCCGACTGGCAGACTGGTCTGGACTGTCAAGCGCCGCGGGTCTGTCGGTGGCGGTCGCGTATGTAAATTAACAAACTGTCGTTTTCCTTCAATTTCGGAACTTGTAATCATTTCGGTAGGTGGCCACTTTGGAACATTTTGTATAAATGTTACTTCTGAAGCGTGCGAGTTCCTGTTTGCATACTTTCACGTCTGCACAATATATTAATGCAGAAAACATTGACCTATATGGTCAATGTTTGGTCAATATCGCGGAACCGAGGTCGACTAGTACTATTCACGGGCCAATAAGAAGACTTCGATACATATGTAAAGTATGAGCATTTCGTATTATGTAATCATATTGTGCTGTTGTACATGGTCATAGAAGTGACACAATTGTTTAGGGATAATGAAACATTTAAAGAAATGCTACATTCATTCCCTTAATCAGCTACGGTCGGCTCAATGGCTGATCCTCCTGCGACGGTGGGTTCGAATCTCTTCTGGTCATCTGGCGTTCTTCAGAAACTGCCGGCGCCCTCACCTCCTCAGCTGCAAACCATCAAGAAAACCATTCAAGAATGAAACCATTCAAGAAACATCACAATACAAAAAGAAATGCCACTCTCACGGGCCCGTTTCACTCTTACGATCCATTGCACTCGACTGAGCGAACACACTGTGTAACAAGAGTCCACTATTGATCATCGCAGTGGTGTTGGTGGTGAACACGGTGGACGGATGGTAACCAAACAAGAGCAGGTCCTCGTAGTAGAGGCGCAGCACGTCTCTAAACTCGTCCGGCGTAAGGGTGGCCAGCATTTCGCTGGTCACGCTGGGTGTTTGTGAATGGAAACCGGTAGGAAGCTCTACCGAAGTGATGTTGGCCATGCGCACCACGAGACGAGCGTCCGCTGGCATCGTCTCCATCTGGCCAATCACTGTGTAGTTGATTGCACACGGCCAGCACAGTCTGGACATCGGCTTCCAGTGCTCGTTGTGTGTGCCGGGAGACGCCGGCGCGCGTGGGTCCGACACCCAGCGCGCGAACTCGGCGAACGTGACGCTTTTGTGGCCGCCTCCGCCGCCGCCTCGCCGGTACTTGGCGATTATTTTGGCGCCGAAGCGCCGCTGGAAGTAGCAGTCGCCGGTGCAGTGGCTGAACTTGTTGCGGTAGGCGGACACGAGCCGGTGCAGCGGGTGGCGTACGAACAGGAACGACGTGTAAGTAGCCAGGCGGTGGCGGATCTCGCCCGGTGGCAGGACGTTCAAGAACAGGTGTCTGCTGCGCTGGTGCGGTATGTTTCGGGGAATTTTGCTGAGTGAAATGTTTGGTATCGAGCCACCCAGCACGCCCATCACCATCTTCCACTGCGTGCTGGCCGCCTGGAATGGTAGGTGAGGAAGCAATGTCAGAACGGCGACTTAGTGAAAAGCGTACATGCCACGCTTTGAGCATTATGCGCATTATGCGAAGTGGAATACAGACCAGCTGTCGAACCATGCTTAGACGCGCACATAACTGTGTGCTTGTGCGCCTGTGAGTTTGCGGGTGTGCGTGCATGCGTGAGTATGCGTGTGCGTGTGATCGTGTATGTGTGTACGTGTGTGTGGGTGTGTGCGTATATTTGAGTGTGTGTGGTGAACGTGTGTGTACGTGTATGCGCGTGTGTGTGAGAGTGTGCTCGCGAGCGCACGCATAGATGTACTTTTACTTATTTATGGAGGGCACCTGGACCTTCGCACACTGATCCCCCTCCTCATGATACGTGCATGGATGGGCTACATGGAGGCACGGTAGGCGAAGCTTGTTTGACCAGGGAGAGGAGGAAGCTCAAATCCCCTTCCATCTTCTTCAAGGGCCCTTCCAGCTTCAGGGCCTCTCTAGCTGCAAGGAGCCTTCTCAGCTCCCATGGACCACTCCTGTCCCCGGACGTTTTTCAAATATGACTCCTCCAGCTCTCAGGGTCACTCAAATTAACACAAGCCCCTCAAATTCCAAAAATTGTCCCAAGAGGTATACACTTTCAGGACCTCCTCAAACTCCAGCAGCCCTAATCCTCGCAGGGCCATCCAACTCCTGCGGGACCATGCAACTCCTACAGGGGCCATCGAGCTCCAAAGGGCCAAATTCGAAGGCTCTTCCAGCTGCATAGACCCCCTCCAGCTTCGTAGGCTCCCTTGAGCTCCACAGACTCCCTTCAGCTTCATAGGCTCTCTCCAGTCTTAAGAAGCCTATCCGCTTCAATGGTCCTCTCCAGCTTCAAGGAGCTTCTCTAGCTCCCACGGATCACTCCTGTTCCCAGTCGAACCTCAAGAAGTTACGGGACTCCTACACTGAGCTCAAATGGACACATGAGCATATGATGGAGCATATGATCAAATGGAGCATATGATCAAATGGAGCATATGATCAAATGGAGCATATGATCAAATGGAGCATATGATCAAATGGAGCATATGATCAAATGGAGCATATGATCCACCAGGGGTCATTCGGATGCACGGGGCCCTTTGGCTTCAAGTTGCATCTCCAGCTCCACGGGGCTTATCCAGCTTCAATGACCTCAGCAAACTCCGAGGGGCAGTGCACATACAAAGTTCCACAGAAGGCTAAAAGGGGTCACTGGAAGCTTAAGATGTCCCGAGAAACCAGCGCCCCATCGTATCTGTGATGTATCATGGTGCCTGAAGAGCCCGATGTAGTCCTGAACTTAAAAACCTGTCGTCAAGAAAAATGGCCCACCCGAGCCCCAGTTGTAGGGATCGGGTCGCATTAGCCGCCCTCCTCTTGGCTAGGCATTGACCTCATATAGGCCTCTGACACTATTTAGAATCTCGTGCGACGAAAATTGCACTCATTAGACTAGTAAAATCAAGGTCTATCGATTGTAGTGACATGGGCTTGAACATAGAAACATGAAGACAGGGGGCATGAAGACCGTGGTCGCCTATATTTCTGCAACCTCAATCATTAACTCCACTGCGCTGCATGAAAAGAATAGAAAACAAATGTATTTCTGTCATATTCTATATATCCTGCCGCATTCCATCTACCCGCCATTCTTCGGACAACTTAAGTTCTTGATCTGGTTGCCTTAATTTGCAATACTTACAAAAGGTATATTATAAGATATATTAAGGTATATAATAATTTATATGACATGGATTATTACGCACGAAATATTGATGCCACTTGGCATACTACTCGCTTTTTCATACAATAACATCGCAATACAGACATATACATACCTATTCTGCCCAATCGTTCCACAATCCCATTGAAGGGCTAAGAATGTACGGTTAACAATATATAAGGACACGATAAGCATGGTGCACACCAGCTTCAACCAGCCAAGCGTTTACCGAAATAGTATTTTTACCTTCGGGATAGTGCAGTACAGTAATTTGTGCTCATCATTAACGATGATGTGATTCAACAGCTCACGGTGTTCAATCAGAAAATCTGGACTTTCTTCAGGTCTCATGGCCCGGGTCGCCTCGCAGGCCATTCGCAACATTTCCTTCCGCCGCTTCTGTAGCTGCACAGCGCGCTCCTCGCTCCAGAACTCTGTCAAGCACAGAAAGACAGTGTCACATCGAACTTTGAAGTGCATCAGATGCTACTTCGGAATATGATTGGAGAAGCTGTACTTGCCAGGGGAGACAATGGACGTGTGCCATGTCCGGTGCGTTGCTTCGAGACAATGACAAACTCCTTTGAACACACAGCGCGTTGATAAAGAAGAGACAGGCTTTGATTTGAACACGTCAGCATGTCTTTGCGCTAAGCTTAGCCAACTAAAATATGTGAAATAATACGGACAGGAGACAAAGATTCACGCCCGTGACGGTCGAGCGCCTATGTCGCCAATTCAGGTGCTCTTCCGGACAACTGTGTGGCTTTAGAATGTAGGCACAATCCTAGACCATTCAGGGCAACACTCTTCGTGATATGCGGAACACTATTGGCTACATATGCTCCTCTCTCGACAAGAAATACATTTTTTTGTGGCCAGTTGTGTGGTTTGAAAATGCAGGCGCCCTCCTGAGCCAGGCGGTGCTCTCTTTGCAGTCAGGCGCTTGCTTGGGCCAGGTGATGCCTCTGTTGAAGTTAAAGGCGCCGTTTCAGATAGTTAGCACCTCTAGCGTAAACTTAGGCACCCTCCTGGGACACTCTGGCGCCTCTCTTGGCAGTACTAGCAAATGCACCCATCCGGGCGCAAACTCTTCAAAATGTATGCGACGTCCTGGGCCAGGCAATCGCCCGTCATGAGAATATAGACACACTTCACAACACAGTCCAATAACTGGTTCAGCATTGCCAAAATGTTCATTGGTGCAGCTGGAGAACGCAAAAAGTGCATAGAGTCTGTGATACTCGGCACACCTTTGTCAGATCATTGCCTGCAAACAATTCTCTAGTTGAGGTAGAGAAAACGCCTGTGGAATCTAACACGAAAAAGCAATTATGTTCAAATTATTACTTCAAGGGCCAGACGTGTAGGACCCTAAAGCATGATAGCAAAAATGATCTGATGAATTACCTGGCGGAAGAAAGGACAGGCTAAGGAATTCCAATGTAGCGGAACAATCGTCTGATAGGTCTGGCGCCATCTCCCTGGGGAGAGCGCCAACAATTGAGACAAATCAATGGGATGAACTCAGATCTCATCAAGAGGTCCCGATTTTCCAGCGAGGTGACATTGCTGAAAAGAGAGGAAGGGAAGAGGCTGCAGTCGACTGCTCATGGGTGAACACTGATATGGGAAAAATACCCATTAGTGACCCCTTTGTATTCCAGGGCATGTTTTATCTAACGGTGAGACGACAATGTCAAAAGATGACGAACATGAAGAAGTTGGTCGGGATTTGTGAATTGAATCCTAAAATTAGTACGTTTTTAGATGGTTCGAGCAATTTTCGTCCCCAGTTAACTTGTAAACATAGGCTCCGCTGAATTCGCCAAAAGGCTCAAGTTGCCAGGATGAAGTGGCGGTAACTGCAGCTTCAAATATTGCAAATATCACCTTTAGTGAAATGACCAGAAAAATCATGAACATGCCGAACACGAACTAGCCGTACCGACATAGCCTGTCAGGATGAAGAGCTTAACTTTGAAGATTTTTATTTTCCAAGAAGTATGGTATCCGGTGAGAGTAAAAACAGTTTTAGTAAGCTCACCAAAGGGGTGCGACGCCCCACCCCCTTGTTTGCGCAAGGGAGTGGGGGCTGCGCCCCAGCGGCCCATATGTTCCGCCGCCCCTGTGTGCTGGAGTGTCATCGGAACACTGTCGTGTGTGCGCCGACTGTCTCACCAGACGACGTGCTGTCCATGACATGCATGCTCGATGAATAATGCATTGCCATCACGGTCGTAAGCGATACTATCGCAATAGTGTAGGCCATCGCTCTGACGGAGATCTTTACCCCCGGGCATAGCGGCACCTGCAACACAGTACAGACAGGTCAACAGTGCAATAAGAGCAAACATTTTGTTTTCAAGCTGGGAAAGTGGGGAGGGCAATAGGCAATGATAGACACATGAACCTGGGAACAATTCGACGTAGGAGAGGCTGGGAATGGCGCTCGAATTGCTACTTGCCATGGTACAGTACAATACATGGGTGTTACTTTATGAAATTGGCGGGGGGGGGGGGGTGGCAAATGACCTTTTAGACGGTCAAAGCTTCCCCGAAAACCAATTGTGTCTAGTGTACGCCCAAAGACCTAATGTTTAAGCTTCAGGATGATTGGGGTGGTGGGAAAATCCAAGATTGAGGGGGCCAGTGACCCCCAAGTGTATGGAGTGGCACTTCTGGTGCAATGGTCTTGTTCCTTTCGAAATTGATCATAGGTGTAGGCTTCTGATAATTATTGGGAGAGCACACTACAAGGAGGGCCAATATGAATTGGGAGGGCTTATCACATACTGTCCCATATTAAAAATTTACATTATTTGTGGGTAAAGCCACCATGGGGGACGGCAAGTGCCCTTCCGAAAGCATACAGAGCTACATCCCTGCCATAGGTAGTTTTAATTTTTCGTCTCACCTTCACCATACCCAGCGTCAGTAAAAGTGCTAGCTCGCAGTGCATAACAACGTGGCGATCTATCCACAACTATTAACGTCCATGATATTAGCAACGTATTCGCATTGACATTCAACATCCCATTCGCATACTCTCCGATTTCGCTCATATTGTCAGGATATGATCTTTGTCGCTTGCCAAAGTAAGGCAAACACCAATTATTCAGTAGGGCGAGGAATTTGATCTCCAGAGGTCAAGAAATGTTATTCGGGTAAAAACGGGGTACCGGATATGAGTCAACGTATTTGACAAAGCCGAAAGATTCCAACGCCTAGATGTCCGATGTCCATCACAGATGCAGCACATCGAATTACGTGACCTTCAATGTCACAGTTTGACCTCAGGTCACCAAAGTTGGTTTTACTCATGCACTATATCTATTTACGGGGTACCGAATTAAGTCATGGTTACACATTCGATATACTTGATTGTTACAGGTAATAGCCAAGCCCACAATTTGGTGTGGCCCCAATTGGGCTGCGTCAGAGTGTGGCTAGGTGATGTGGACCCAGTTCTCGCCCACTCTGGCCCCCACACTGCTCATAAATGTATTTCGCGGAACATCGGTAACCGGCGTGGTCCACACCGGGCATTCACACTAGAAATTACAGTGCGGTTTCAAGTCTCAATCCCAGTGTGGTCCATAGCCCCCTCACCGGTCCCCATCACCTCATCTGGGCCAGGAGTGTCGGTCTCTATTCCGGACCAACTCCTCAATCCGGTTCCTCATCGTGATTTCCAGACTCCTTCATTGTTCCCTTACTCGTTACCCTTCTCCGGACGCTGCCCCGTGTATTTCACCTATGCCATTACCGATTTTCTTCCCTTCCCCTTCATCCGTTACCCATCCCTTGTCCTCAGTTTCTTCCCGATCCCCTTCCTCGATGCCATTCCCTGTCCCATCATTTGTCCCTTCTCTCGTCCCTCCCAGTCCCCTTGCGCGGTCCCATCCCCGGTCCCATCCCCGGTCCCGTCCCCCAGATATGTGAAGGGGACCAGTTACTGAGGATACACATCCCCAGTAACTGGTCCCATTCACATATCCCCTGCACCAGTCCCATATCCCGGTTCCTTATACCGGTCCCCGATGTCGGTCCTCTTCACCGGTCTCCTGTACCCATTCACCTCCTGCTCCAATTCACTTCACCCTCCTGTTTCACCGGTTCCATACTTTGATCCGAAACATTCCAGGTGGTTGCAGAATGCAAAAGGTCAGTGACACGCCACGGATTTGAACACGGCACATAAATACTAGAAGACAAACATCCTATCACGAGGCCAATCCCGAACGGTGACGCGGGGACGAAATAGTCCGTGTATATTAGCTTGTTAAACATTATCTGCGCCCGGCGCTGGATTCAATTCTGGGCGTAAAAATTCCGACTTCTAGGGGTCTGCAAGATTGCCGATTACGATCAAACTGCTTGTCGAATATAACATTTGAAGATACCGTGAGCGTCAGAACGCTCCGGGCTATCTGGGCACAGCACATTTGACCAGAAAATAATCTGTGATGGGGCGTTAATGAAGTAGAAACAGAGCCGTTTTTACCGATCACAACATGAACCTAATCGTGTCACAATAACTCATCACCGTTACACGACAGGTGTCGATGGTGAATGTGCAATTTGTAGTTGGTACATACATAGAGCCGAGTAATAGAAGCAACGGCCTTGCATCAATTTCCACCGTTTTCATGCACCAGATACAATCGTGAAAAATGATGAAAACTGTTGCTTTTTATTTCCACCATTCCCGTGAGTGCACGTGCCACGTGCAGCAAATTTGTATGCACTGTTGAGCTTTGCGATCGTCTTGGATGCATAGGGATGTTTGTTTCATGGCGATCCGCCCAGTGGTTGCCGAGCTGTGCTGCGGACATTGGAGCCGCCCGGCGTACCGATATTGGTAAAAATACGACGCGAAAAATTACGCAATTTCGCATGTTATTCAAATGAGAGCCGGTCGAATTCACGTCATCCCGCTATCCCGTCACTCAATCGCCCCTCGCGTGTTACGTACTGGTCCGATCGCAGCAAAACGATCATCACTGGGTAGGCAACACTGCGAGCTTTCACGTGGTGTCATTCACGGCCCAATAGACGTCAGGAGAACGCCGACACGCGTCAAAAACATGCGACGCACATTTTCTGTCGGAACATTTCGATCCATGTGTTGAAGTAACGGAGGTTTGTCCACATTTGAAGCTCGTGCCACGTGGTACCCGCTGAGGCTACGGTGGAGAAACTGGTAAAATACACTGCCTCCATCTGTTGTCTAACAATCCCAGGAAACGCTACCGTCGTACCCATCACCGTTTGGCATGCACCAGTTGTCGAATGATTGTCCCTCGTGTTCCCGATTCACGGCCTGAGCCTATGGGGGGACATTATCACGTGCCACGTGGCCCACGTGTGACCCACGCATCTGAGGCTACAACATCACGTGTAGGGCCGGCTGGCCATTTGCTCTTGCAATTTTCACACTGTTTCCACATTTGGTTTGCCCGCAGCAACCGTTTGTATTTTCCACGATCTGAGCCCATGGGCGACATTTGCACGTGTCACGTGGCGCACGTGCAGTCCGCGAGTCTGAGATTTTGCCGCGACGTCCAGGGCCCACCGGCTAATTGTGACTGCAATTTTTGCAACATTAGCTCATTTGGTTTGCCCGCTGGCGCCAATTGAAATAGTCGCCCAGCCTGAAACTATGGCGGATATTTGCACGTGTCACGTGGCACCAACGATACGCACATATGCCATTACAACACCAAAAAGTATTCAAGTAACGGTCCCAGATGTGTGCCAAATTTCACCCGTCTATCTATCTATCTGCAACAGTTTTAGCACACGAGCCATTTCTAAATATGATGTCATCGTGGGACACGTTTAGATAAAGTCTTTTATACGTCTTTTATAATATAGACTAATGACATTCCAGATTTTAGGCCCTGTACCCAGGGTCGTCGCCACCGGGGGGGCAGCGGGGGCAGTTGCCCCCTGCCGTGAGACTGGGGGGCGCCGCTCCCTGAAATTTGAGGAGGCCCCTATCCGGAAATGCACAAGAAAAAGGTGAGCAGGGAGGCCGACGAGACAGAAGATCAAACTGTCAAGGAGGCCCCAAGACTGGCAACGAGGCCCCTGGGAAATCTAATCAGGTCCTTATAAGAGACTTAGGACAGAGATTGGGGGGAGACCTCCAGAACGAAAAGTATGCTACCGAGACAGGCAAGAAGCCACCCAGGTTAGGCAAGAAGGCTTCCGATCGGTGGCAGGATATTCTTAATTTGGAAAACGAGGCCTGCAAAGATGGAGGAGGAGGCCCCTACAATATAAAAGAATGGATGATAGGAGATATTTCTCCGGACGCAAGAGGGAGCCCAAAGATGGGTAAGAAGCTCTCTGCAGGAATGAGAAGAGGCCACTGAGACCAGCCAGATGAGGTCCATATTTTTGAATAGGAGGAGCCTAGGAGAGAAGCTTTTGGACTATGACGCAAAAGCACCCTGCTAAGAGAATAATGAGGCTCCAAACACAGATGAGGAGGCCCCCAAGACGTGAGAGGAGGACCCTAATTTGAAAAAGGAGTCACCTAGAAGAGGATAGGAGGCCCCAGAAATCAAGACAGTGCCAACAATTGGCACGGAGGCCCCCAGGATTGCAAAGGAGGCCCCAATGCGGGAAGGGAGTCCCCAGAAAATGAGAGGAGGCTTTAAGACGGAAGAGAAAGCCAGTGGATATGAGATGAGGTTTCGGACACGCAAAAGCAGGCCCCAAAACGGATAAGGTTCCACCAAGATTGAAAGTGATGATCCAGAAGCGCGGCAGGAGGCACCTAATTCGGAAGAGGACGACACAAGATTGGAAATGAGACCCCATGATGAATTAGGATGCCCCTAAAATAGGAGAGAAAGGCCATTAAATCAGAGAGATGGGTCCCAGGCGAGAAAGAAGGCTCCAAGACGGGTAAGAAGGTCCCCAGGAAATGACAAGGCAGCTGAGATAAGAAAGGTTGCTTGCAATTTGGAAGAGGACGCACCTGGGAGAGGAGAGTCCACCAGGAGATAAGAGGCCACCCTTAAAATGGGCAAATATCGAATCAAAACGCAGAGCAGAAGGCCCCAGACGTGAGAGGAGGCCCCTAGTTTGAAAAAGAAGGCTTCTAGAAGAGGAAAAGATGTCCCTGCCGGACTCGAGAGGAGTCCCTCAAGACGGAGTAGGTCTCCCGGGCCGAATGAGGGCTCAAAGACCGGAAGGAGTTCCCAGGAAATGAGAGGAGGTCCTTAAGATGGGAGTGGTAGAAGGTATGGAAGGAGGTGAGGTTTCCAAAAGTGAAAATCCCCTCAAGACGTGTAAGGCTTTGTCAGGACGAAGAAGGAGGCCCATGGGGCGTGACATGGGGCCCCAGGATGTAGGAGGAGGCCCTCTAAGACGGGAGAGGAGGACCATTGAATATATAGGAGGGTAGGACACACGAGAAGACATCCAAAACCGGTAAAGAGGCTCCAGGAAATGAGACGAGACCCCTAAGACGCGAGAGGAGGCCTATAATTGACAAGAAGAAGCCACTAATATATGGTAGGAGTCATGCCGGGGTACTTGAAAATCACGGTATGGGCCCCAAAAGATCCGACCGGGGCCGCTGAAAATCATGCTGAGCGTGGGGTATCGAAAAGTCACACCCGGACCATGAAAATCACGCTAGTGGCACGACAGGTCGTACCGTTACCCAACAGTCTCATTGGGACACAAATGAAGCAACGAAAAACAATCCGGGGCAACGAAAAACAATCCGGACATGGATGATCACTTTGGGGCCCCAACAATGACGCCAAAAGCCTCCAAAACGTATTGGACCTCCAAAAAGTGCCGAGGTCACTAAACTTCGCGCTAGGATCCAAGCAAATGACGTCGGGACACAAAAGATTACCTTGGACTACAAAAAAAGTCGTGTCGCAGTCCCTGAAAATCACACTGGGGGCCCAAAAGGTTGCGCCAGAGTCCCAGAAGTTGCAGGTGCCCCCACAAATCAATTCTCAGCCGGAAAGTCAATGTGCGGCCTCTAAAATCGGGTCAAGGTCCCAAAAAAACCAGTTGGGCACCGAAAGAAAATCGCACCGGGAGACCGAAGAATCGTAACGGGACCAAAAAAATATAACATAAGGACCTTTAACACTCGCACGTCCGGCGGTCCGCGCCAACTTCGCATGTCCGGGGGGGGGCAGATGTATGCCCCCCCAAAGATCTCCAGAACTATGCTAGGTAGCGACAAACGGAAAATGCTGTTGGATAGCTGGTCACAAGCTCTATCGAAAGTATTTCGGTCATTTTCTCGCTCAGGTCAATATTCAGGTCACTGGGTCATCATATGTCAAATTCGACCAGATTGGGTGGGACCCTCAGATATTGGCACAAATCTCAGGACCTGTAACAGATAGAAACAAACTGCCAATGCTATTCGACAGCCCTTGAAATGTGCTATCGACATACGCTGTGTAATTTAAGGTCAGGTCAACAGATGGGTCACCGAAACTATGACCTCAGGTCAAGGTCATGGGGTAGACTAGGGAGGTCATGTAATATATCAATCGACATGTCTTGGCGATACAAGCACAATGATGGTAATTTCAGCCTTCTAGCTCAATGCAGTGCGATATAATGCGCAGAAATGTGCTAGTGATTCCAGGTGACCTCAGCTGACCTTGGTGAGGTCACTGAACAAAAATATCAGCGGTGACATTGAGAATAGCTTTGAACTACACGCCATAACCGTTGGAGGTCATTCCGAGAGCAAATATGTAACCAGGAAACATTTGTATATTTTACCATAGGCCTATAATGGGGAAGCCATGGCCGCGACCTGACCTCAGGTCAATGCTACAAAAAAAACCATGATAAACATATTATAGTCCTTGATAAGATCATGACGTGATGTAAGTTTGAAATCAATCGCCCAATTATTGTGGGAGTGATGCCACTTAGAACTCCGAGGGATGTTGGGTCACTTCGCATGACCTGGTGACCTGACTTGAGATGACCCAGGGTCAAAAATTTATGAGGATATGCGGAAAAGACCAATGAGCAGCCATGCGTGGTTTGGCCTTGCTAACCCGATTAGTATGGCGGGAAAGTAGGAAAAACCGCAGGGGGGCAGATATCTTCCTCCCCCCGGACGTGCGCGGGTTAAAGAAATATAACTCGATGTCCAAAGAATTCACACCGAGACTCGATCGATTCGACCCCAGCACCGGAAAATTAAGCACAGGTCCGAAAAAAAATACCCGGAGGGCTCTTACACTCCGAAAGGTGCCATCGATTGAAAAAAAATATATTTCGGTGGCCGCAGTGGCATATCAAAGGGGCAAATGCCCCTCCCTCCTAAGAGGGATAAGCTCCAAAGAATCGTGCCGGGGCCCCTAAAAATCGCTCTGGGGCCATCAAAATTCGCGTCGATCCACCAGAATTCACGCAGGGGGCTCCAAATAAACACGGCGGGCCCAAAAAACTCGCTCCGAGGGCCGAAAATATGCGACAGGAACCGCCAATATCGCGTTGGGGCCACAGCTAAGTACAACGTGCCCCGCAAACTCGAACCGGTCTCCTCAAATATCGTGCTCGGGACCCACAATTCCCATCGGTAGTCCGAAAGATTTGATCTGGGCATCAACAATTCATGTCGGGGCTGCCAAAAATTGGCGTCTAGGGCCCCACAGAAGCACAGTGTGAGCCCAAAAATCGCATCGGTATCCGAAAAAATCAAGCCGGATCTCTTCAACATAAGGAGGGATTCCAAAAACATGTATACTTCAGGAAAATGGCTCTGGAGCACCGAACATATCATCAGATGCCTTCACAAATCGCGTACGGCCCCGAAAAACATACCGGAGCTCGAAAAATTCAGGTGAGATACAAAACATGGCGCCATGGGGGCTCGACAAATCAGGCCGGGATTCGGACTTTAAAAAAAGAATCAGAAGATATCACAAGAATCGCGTTCAGCCCAGAAAACTGGCGTTGGGTCCTCGTAACCACGGGCCTGGGCGCGATAAGTCGCGCTGGGCCCCAAAATCGTACCGGGCCCACAAATGTGCGTCAGGAGCCCCACATAAACACAGCGGGATCCCAAGATCATAACGGGGGCCGAAAATACAACTGGCCCTCCAAAGCGCACAGTCACGCAAAAATCGACAGGGCCTTAAAACATGCGTTGCAGCCCTAAATAAACATACCAGCTCTAAAACAAATCCACCGGAAGCTCTCAAGACACACAGGGGCCATGCGACCGCACACGGGCATGAAAAAGAAGCTGGGGCCGCAAAAAGCAGCATGGTCCCAAAACGAACAAAAAGAACGGGCACTAAATAAACACATCGGATCTTTCAAAACGTCCCGACACCTAAAAAAATCCTCGGTGCACAAAAAAGCAACCAAACCCCAAATCGAGCTGGGGTTTCTAAAATGTGTTGGACCCCTAACAAAAATGGATTGGAGCCCTAAGACACATCCATAGACGAAGAAAGACGAAAGGGGTCCAAAAAAGAACACTGAGACAGGGCCTCGATTCGTTAGCCAATCTGGAAGCATATTTAATCAAAGATATGAGGCGCATCAAAGCTCTGCGGGTATCCGCATTTCTTAACCACCATAAAATGTGGGAAGTAGGGAAATAATGATCGAATTTAATTAATCGAATGTTCGCAGCGAACGCCCATACGAAGCATTCTGTCACGTCAAACATGGCGCAAGTCATGTTGCAGCAATTATCAAAACGTAGGAGGCCTGGCAGAAACCGTAGCATCCGACGAAGTGTGGCGAATATACCGAATGCGCAAGATGGGTGTGCACGTGCACGAACGTTGGCGTTGTGGCGACCGGGCGCTATGAACTGGAATATCTGAAATTGGGAAATTGTACGTTTTAAAGTGATTTATATAGGTCTAATTTCAGCAGTGTGAGGTGACTTATCAAGGGATGCCAAAAGACAGCCTTGCAACAGAGTGGGGAAGTTAGGGCTGAAATCCGACGAATCAAAAAGGATAGTGGTAGATTAGGCCCCTCCGCAGGACAATTCAGTTGGTCACTAATTATTTTATTTCAAAAGGTCCCCTTTGACAAAATCGTGGTCGAAATCTGAGGACTTTTTAATGCGGTAGGTGGACCACTCCAAATACGTCTAGCCCTCGCCCTTAGCGCAAATATAGGTACGCCACTGGTCCTCCAATAATTTTCAGAAGCATGCGCCCATGGGACAAAGCCAGCATTGAGGGGGAAATTCCCCCTCGCACGCATAGAAAACATCACCGATGCCCATATAAAATGGAAGGAATGATGTTTTTAAATGCATTTTCTTCCTACAAACTTGTCTTCTGTGATTATAGCCTGCATGATTAGAGCCTCCCAGCTTCAATACATTCTCAACGACATTTACAAAACTGTACAGCACAGCGAAGGCCATGGGCGTGACGGCGTGGAATTTGAATTGTCGTTATTTATGAATTGTCATTTATGTATTGTTGTTCAGTGCTTGTTCTTGCCGTAAATTTATTCGCTGAGGATTTATTATTTTAGCTTGTGTGCCAGGTGCCTTGCAGCCAGGACCAAATATTATTTTAAAAAATAAATAAATCCCTAAGATGGCGATCAGAAAACCAATTCAATTCATTTCTCGTTGTCACCTTCGCGGAATTGTCGTCCTGGCACTGATAAATGATCGTTTAAGCTTGCATATGACATAAAGCTGGTGTGAATGACTAACAGTAGTGATGAATCTAGCTGTATTCAGTTAGACTTGGTGGACATAGAAGTGGGTTGATCAATGAGAGATATCTTTCAGATATGCTTAGCACCAGCCCCGCCAGGTCGCTGCAATCTAGAGGCCAGCGGGAAGATTCTTTTGGTCGAGAAAGCATTAAGACATTGGTTTTGGCACTTATGTATTTATCCACATATTACTTATTTATGCCCTGGTATGGCTCAGTTGTCAGGGAAAAAAGGATTTTGCTATTGAGTTTTGCGTAAATGATGCACCATGCCAAGAAGAAACAAGACATCAATGTGAAATCATGTTTCCCATTCTGAAACCATAGTAAGAGCCTAAAAACAATAGGTGGTCCGAACACAGTGGAGGCCCCTTTCGGGGAGCAGGAGGCCCCCTTTCAACATTGCCCCCCTAGAAGAATTTCGTGGTGACGCCACTGGGTGACAGGCTGGACACTTTTTTCATCTCTGCATTGATAATCAATTGATATATTTCGAACATCTTGCGGTCCACCCCCAACACATATGCTTCTACACCGACGCCTCTCGTGCCACAGACGGTACGGGCGCCGCCTGGTGCGGTGGACCCAACTCTGGCCAACCATTTGTGAAGGGATACCTGATCGGACTTATGCGCGTCTTCCAGCGGCAACCGAAACGCGTCCACTGAAGTTGTTGTTGTTGTTGTTGGATGAGTTTGACCAGCCTGCCACCGTCAGGTGATATCGGCTGTTTAGGTGTTTATAGATGTGATGTTAGAGGTGGTCCGGACGGTGCCGTAAGGGGTGTAGAGTGGGGGTAATGTCGGGTCACCGCCGTTGGCTTTAACAATGCAAGAACACATGGACATACGATTATACACTGCTTTGAAGCTCTTTTTTTATTAAGTGCTTGTTTGGATTTTTGTTGTATTTTTCTGGTTTTGGCCTTTTATTGTGTTTTTTCTTTCTTTCACTCTTAGTTCTTTTGTTTTTTTGTTTTGTTTTTTTGTAGTTTCTTTTTCCTTTTTTGGTATCTTTTACACATCATGGGCGGAGTAGGGAGAGTCTAGGTGAAAGGAGTTGTTAGGATGTTGTTCGGTGTCGAGAGGTTTTGGCGCGAGTGTGTGGTTTCTTGTTGGTAGAGGTGGTGTTTGTTTTGTCGTTTGCTCGTGTGGTAGGTGCATGGGTAGTGACAGTGATGTAGTCTGAGCTGTTGTCGTCTGAGTCTGTGAGTGTCTCGAATTCAAAGCGTAGGTTTTTGCGTACTGCGTAAGGTGTTAGTGATGGGCCTGGTACTGGTGATGGGTTGCGTGTTCCACGTGGTGGTACTGGGGGTGGTGCCTGTGTTGAGTGGGTGGGTGAGTGGTGTCGGGGTTTGTTTTGCTTTGGTGCCTTGAGTTGCGGCCTGATAAGGATTACTGGGTCTGTCTGTGTTTCTTTGGTAGGTGGTGTAGTCGTGTGAGATGTTTGTGTTTGTGTAGAGTGCGTGGACGCCTTGTGATGATGTGTGGGCTGCGTCGGCTGCTGGCCGTCGACCCACGACCTTGCCCGCGGCAGGACCCAGCCCTCTAGGTGGACAAGACGGAGAACTCCTTCTCCCTCGTCCACCGAGGTCGGGCCCTGTCTCGGGAGGCGTGTTCTGCGTCGCAACCGACGCAGCGTAGTGTGCTGCTGGTGCATGTGTTTGTGTCGTGTGGTTCGGCACAGTTTGAGCACGTGGGTGTTGTGTCGTGGCACTCCCCCCCCCCCCCCCCCCCCCACCCCTGGGAGTGTCCGTATCGCTGACAGAACAGCCAGCGTCGAGAGAGGGGTGCTCGTGGCGTGACCTTATACCTAATGTGGCCGGCTTTAACGTGTGTGGGTGGTTGTGTTGTGTTGAAGGTCAGTTGGGTCGTCGACCGCTCCCACGTTCGACAGCGCCGCGGCGGCGTAATGAATAGCAAGCGGGCCGGCGCGCGGGCGGACGCGCCGACAATTTTGCGGCTGTTCGTGTTGATGGCTTTTTGTCACTCGATGTGGTAACTGGTCAAAAATCATCCAAAGCAGCTGCATCAGAGCAGCCACAGGTGCCATCAGCACCACACCGATAGCCAGTCTTCTAGTGGACTCAAACACGCCCCCACACCACGTCAGGAGGACACAACAGCTGTGCCGCTACCACATGAAAATCAAATCCATTAAAAAATCATTCAGCACAGCGCTGCTTTACGCCTGACAGATACGACAAGAGCCGATTTGCGCGCAAACTTCCACCATATAGCATTCAAATTGCCACGGCTCTCTCATATCTTAACTTCGCAATCCCATCCACTGCAGCTCGACCGCCCACTAGGCCATTCTGGACTTTCAGTCAACCAGAGGTCGAGTACTTGCTCTCGGAGAAGAAATCCACTATCACATCGGCGGAAATTATTGGCTTCTTCCACAAGTTCGCCGATGACAACAATCACAAATCACTCGTATTCACGGATGGGTCGAAACACGAGGCAAAGGTAGGCATCGGTATCACTGGACCAGGTCTCAGACTTTCTAAACGTCTACCGGATAACTTCTCCATCTACTCCGCTGAAGCAATGGCCATCTTGGCCGCTATCACCATTCTCATGAGGCGTAAAGCTAGAAACGTAGTAATTTGCTCAGACTCCAAATCTGTCCTCCAGTCAATTAGCAACACTCACGACTGTCCACATCACTTCATTAATAGAATCCAACAACTCGTGGCCCATGACGTAAACATAAACTTTTCCTTCCTCTGGATTCCGGGCCACGCCAACATCCCAGGTAACGAAGAAGCAGACCGGCTCGCAAAGCAAGCCTTAGCATTGAACACTTACCCTAGCGTGGAATATTCGGTAAACGATTGCAAAGCACTCCTGCAACGCCACATTCGCCAACATCAACAGAACACATGGACACAACACAACTCAACAGAACACAAATCCAACC
The DNA here is from genome assembly GCA_034440615.1 of Ashinkailepas kermadecensis. NCBI lineage: Eukaryota > Metazoa > Arthropoda > Thecostraca > Neolepadidae > Ashinkailepas > Ashinkailepas kermadecensis. The sequence goes on along the minus strand of JAOTOM010003794.1, from coordinate 6,024 downwards.
ACACCCACGCAATCAAACCAACAACAGGCACATGGAACACATCAAATCAATCTCACCGACAAAAAGAGGTCATCCTCACTAGACTTAGAACTGGTTGCACAAAACTAACACAGCCTCAATTAGAGGGTGACCAATATACAACACCGCACTGCGGCACCTGCAACACCACGTTAAGCATAGGCCAGATCCTGCTAGACTGTAGTAGCTTTAGCTCTCAAAGGCAACCACTTAGGGCATTCTGCCAAAGAGAGGGCATCACCTCTCGCTTCCATCGCTTCTCGGTGACAAGCACCCAGAACTCCTTCAATTGCTATTTGAATATCTGTATGCCACAAGACTAGCAGGAGCACTGTGGGCACCACACCACCAACACTAACATGAACTCGCAATGCATAACCGCAATGCATAACTCGCAATACACTCTAGGAAACACGCAAATAGCCATCCCCACATGGCGCCGGACGTACATGAGCCGATTTGCTTCTCAATTAGAAATAAATGGCTACCTAGCGGTGCCGTCGGAAGTACATGAGCCGACTTGCTTTAGGAAAGCATAAACAAAAATAAAAATAAAAATTAGTATAAAGTAAAACGACTACCCAGAGGAGCCATCGGACGTAGATGAGCCGGCCGATGGTTCATCTACGATGCGATGCGAAATATATATATAAATATATATACGATATACATACGATATATATATATATATATATATATATATCTATATATATATATATAATAAATATATATATATATATATAGATATAAATATATATATTTATTTATATATATATATATATATATATATATATATATATATATATATATATATATATATATATATATATATATATATATATATATATATATATATATATATATATATATATATATATATATATATATATATGTATATAAATATATATATATTTATATCTATCTATATATATATATATATATATATATATATATATATATCTATATAAACCGAATTGAATGCGACGGTATCCACCGCATTCATCTTCTTCATATTCAAACTTTCTAGTCTTTGAACGCATGGTCTGTGATGATCAGTAAGATGATATAAAATACCTACAAGCGTTGCAATGATTAATACGGCTGGTATAATGTAAATGGTGTGGAAAGTCAGCATAGATGTGGAGCAAATCATGATTTGACATTATGGCACTTTGTCGACGTTTCAACCAGCCTTGACCATCTTCAGGGTAACAGTACGAATCACATAGATGCAATGCTAGCATAAATATTATGTGATGATATATTCAGTTTGAATTACAAAAATTCCCATTCTTTCTGCAGGCACGCTTCAAATCAAAAGTAATCATATATGAATATTTCGTGAAACAGGCTCATCAGACATGCCATTCCCCGGTACCCCAGGTCCCCATCATGGTCCAATCCCCAGTCCCTCCCCCGTCCCCGATCACCGTTCACTGTATTATCCCAAGTCCTCTTGACATAGCCCCTGCACCGGTCCCCTATCCCAGTTCCCTATGCCGGATTCCTACATCGGTCCACGATACCAGTCCCCAATGCCGGTCCCCGATGCCGGTCCCCGATACCGGTCCCGGATGCCGTTCCCCGATGCCGGTCGCCGATGCCGGTCCGCGATGCCGATCCCCGATTCCTGTCCTCTTCACTGGTTTTCTTCACCGGTCTCCTGCACCCATTCACCTCATCCTCATGCATTGCCATACCTGGATCATACCTGGATCTCATACCTGGATCCGGAATCGTTCAGGTGGTTGCAGAATATAAAAGACCGACGGCACGCTACGGAATTGAATATTTGAAGTCCATAATGTTACCATTATGCCACAGGGGCCGGGCGGCTTCGCAGCGAAGCAGTCGATATATATATATATATATATATATATATATATATATATATATATATATAAATATATATATATATATATACATATATATATATTTTTACATATATACATATATATATATATATATATATATATATATATATATACATAATAATTTTGGCCCCAAATTATCTGTGATAGGCACGGTAATGAAGTGGAAACCGAGCCGTTTTTACGGATCACAACATGTGTACCTAATCGTGTCTCAATAACTCACCTCAACAATTACACGACAGCTGTCGATGGTGAATATGAAATGTGTAGTCGGTACATAGAGCCGAGTAATAGAAGCAACGGCGCTGCATCGTTTTCTACCGTTTTCAACCCCAGACACAATCGTGAAAAAAACGATGAAAACTGCTTCTTTTATGTCTACCGTTCCCCCGAGTGCACGTGCCATGTGCAGCAAATTTATATGCACTGTTGAGCTTTGCCATTGTCTTGGCTACGTACGGGTGTTTGTTTTATGGCGATCTGCCCAGTGGTTGCCGAACTATGCTTCGTACATTGGAGCTGTCCTGCGTACCGATATTTGGAGAAAAAACGACGCTAAAAATAACAATTCCCCGTGTTATTTCAATGAGAGCTGATCGAATTGGCGTCAACCCGCTCTCCCCTCACTCAATCGCCCCTAGCGTACTACGTACTGGTCAGATCGCAGCGAAACCATCATCACTAGGTGGCAACACTGCGGGCTTTCACGTGGTGTCATTCACGGCCCAATAGTTGCCAGGTGAACCCCGACATCCGTCAAAACATGTGATTCACATTTTCTGTCGGAACATTTCGATCCATGTGTTAAAGTAATGGAGGTTTGTCCACATTTCAAGTTCGTGTCACGTGGTCCCCGCTTGCGCCACGGTGGCGAAACTCGTAAAATACATTCCCTCGATCTGTTGTCTACCAATCTCAGAAAACGTCACCGTCGTACCCATTACTGTTTGGCCTGTACACGTTGTCGAATAAATATTCTTCCTGTTCCAGATTCACTCTCTGAGCCTATGGGGAACATTATCACATGCTACGTGGTTCATGTGCGACCCACGAGACTGAGACTACAGCATCACGTGTAGGGCCGGCTGGCCATTTGCTATTGCAATTTTCACACTGTTTCCACCTTTGGTTTGCCCGCAGCAGCCATTTGTATTTTCCACGGCCTGAGCCTTTGGGCGACATTTGCACGTGTCACGTGACGCACGTGCGACCCACGAGTCTGATATTTTGCCACCACGTACAGGGTTTTTCAATCTTTAGCAGTGGCAGAGTGTCATCCGCTAGAGATTTGCTACGTCAAAGAAAGGGTTACGTTAATCCGGCTTATATGGCATCCGGTTATATCAAGTAAGCAAGAGAGGAAAGATGAGACGCCCGCAAACAAAGATCGTGGCGTACCGGCCGATACAGACATAGTATACAGGTTCATGTACAGACATACATTCATACATAACAATCAGAAGGACATTTGGAGGGTGGGCAGCTTGGTCGCCTACGAACAGGCTCCACTGCCCACCTGCGACCTGAAACGAAGCAGAGGCCCGGCGCCCAGTGCGAGTCGTGGACGTCAGGCCCGACCCTGTATGTGTAGGTGTATGTGTAAGTTACAACTTGGAAAACCTGAGAAGGGGAAAAACCAAGCTGCTTGGAAAGCCCGTAGGGAAAAAACCAAGAGCAATCTATGAGGAAAGCCGCCCGTTTTTGGCCACATTGGATCGGTCCCTGTCTACCAAGTGTGAAATAACCTATATGTGTGTGTTTTACTACGCCGGAGAGGATGATAGCGTTTGGCTTCAAATTACTTGCTCTAGTTTTTGTGCTGTGCAGAAAGGTAAATATAATCTCAAGGAGCTCAAGACAGGGTGCTTGTCACCGAGAAGACTTTGCAACGAAAGTGGAAGTCGATGTTGGCAATGTAAGAAATAATGTGGCGACGTTGTAATTGGTATGCATGGCAGATAAGCAAAAAAATGTTCAACAGAGTTATGCATGTCACACATTTGGCAAGGCGGAGCGGGGCGAAGTTGGTGGGAAGGAAATCGTGGGTGAGTTTTGTGTGTCCAAGTCGGAGCCGGGCAAGGAGGATCTCGTGTGCGCGTTTGTGTTGTCGAGAAGAGGGCCATTTGGCGAGAAGGGGTTTAATGTGATGTAAGTGTGTGGTGCTGTGGTTCCAGCATGCATGGAGATATTTGATAAATAATTGGTTTGTAAGGGACAAAAGGTCATCGGGGGGCACCGGGAGGTTGGGGGCAGGTGGGAGGTCTATCGCTCGACGAGCGACCTCATCCGGCCGCTTGTTGCCCGGTATCCCCATGTGGCCAGGAGCCCAGAGCAGTGTGAGTTGGAGGTGAGCATGATGGGTGTGGTAGAGTTGACGGATAGCGTGGAGTGTGGGGTGTGAGGTATTGTGTATGGCTGCGAGAGCGTCAATGGATGAACGTGAGTCAATGCAGATGATGGTGGGTGTGGTGATGTTGTGTTGAATAATGTGTTGTAGACAGGTTAGGATTGCCACTAACTCTGCCGTGTAAACTGAGTGGTGTGGTGTTAATTTTGTTTGGCCAAAGTTGGGTCCACCGTACCAGGTGGCTCCCGTACCGTCCATGATACGGGAGCCGTCAGTGTAGAAGTATGTGTACTGGTGGTGGGCTGCTTGATGTTTCAAAAAGGTTAGTTGAGTTTCGATGGGGGAAATTTTTGTTTTGTTTTGCCGGAAGAGATATTCAAGCTTTGGGTGTTTCCTGTGCCAAAACTGGAGTAGGGGAGGCAATTTGCCGGGGTTTACCTCGGGAATTTGAGTACGAAAGTAAGGACATGTTTCAAATGTATGGCAATATTGTGTTTGTTTATATTATATGTACGCCGAACGGGAGGGTTAGAGAGTGCGAAACTGGCAGGGTGGTTGTGCTGTGTTGTGGTCAGAAAGTGGTATCTAACTAGTTGTAGTGTTCTGCGGTGTTGTACGCTAGGGAGGTGGCCCCCAGCCCGGATACTAGTGATGGGTGTGGTGCAGTGTGCTCCGATGATGAGGCGTAGTGCATGATTCTGTATGCGTTCAAGTGTTGCGATGTGTGTAGGGGATATATGATCGAAGATAAACGCATTGTATTCCAGGATTGAGCGAATCAGAGCAATATACATTGTGTTGAGGATAGCCCTGTCTGCACCTCAGTCGCGACCGGAGATGCAGCGCAGGAGGTTTAGGCGTTTTGCGCAACGTTGTTTTAGATGAGCAATATGTGGGCCGAAACAAAGATTTTTGTCTAGTACAATGCCAAGATAGGTGAAGGTGGTGAGGGATAACTTGGTCGTGATAGCGGAGCGGTGTAAGAGGTGGGATGTACGAGTGGATCCGGTTGAAAAGCATTGTGACGGATTTAGCGGGGGGAGATCTGCAGTCCCCAGAAGGGGCACTAGGAATCAATTTGGTTCATGGCGCGCTGCATGAAATAATTTGCTCTGTCTGCCGATGGGTGTGTGCACCAGATGGCCAAATCGTCGGCGTAAATGGAGTATTTTAGACAGGGGGAAATTTTGTAGAGGTCAGCGATATCATCATTGATCATGATGAGAAAGAGGGTGGGGGACAACACGCTGCCTTGTGGGACGCCTTGATCGAGTTTTTGGGGCCAAGAGTGGATGTTGCCGCAGCGGACGGTGAATGTTCTGTTAGCGAGAAAGTTGGTGATAAACGTGGCCATTCTGCTCCTGATGCCAATACGGTGTAATTTTATTCGAAGGGGAGAACGGTGTACTTCACTGAATGCGGATTTTAAGTCGAGAAAAGTGCGACGGTTTCAAGATTTTCCACGAAACCGCGCTGTATAGAGTCAACAATTTGGATGAGGTTGCCGGCGGTGTTGCGTCTGGGTAGAAAGCCGCGTTGAAAGGGGGAGATAATTTCGTTGTTTTCGAGGTAGACTCTGATTCGTCCATTGACCATGCGCTCAAACATTTTAGACGCAAAACTAGTGAGAGAGATGGGTCGATAGCTTGAGGGTAGGTCGCCAGGTTTGAGAGGTTTAGCGATAGGATTGATAGGCTAGGTTGGCCAAGAAGTGTGGGGCGGGGGGAGGGGGTGCCGTCGGTCCATTCCTGATTTAGTTCCGAAATGAGGTTGTCTTTTCCTGAG
>JAOTOM010003793.1:175000-187008 GCA_034440615.1 Ashinkailepas kermadecensis | reverse complement strand
AGCATTTGAACAGGAGGGAGAGGGTTGAAATCCACCGACATCGGAACGATGGTGATAGGTTTGGTACCTTGCAGCGCCAAATTTAGTTGTTCCTACTCATCTTAGCATAACGAATAATGGATACTTACGAAAAATACTAGTCTAAATCCGGTGCTATTTGTATGAGTGTTGCTTGAGCCACCTCGAAATCCGTTTGCCCCCACAAATACTAGGTACGCCACTGTCCACGCTGCTCTATCAGGGATGTGTTAACTTTGAGCCTTAATTACTGAAAGGGGCTCAGACGTCAAATGTAAAATCCAGTCCATGAAATGTAGGTGTTTCTGTTGTTGGGGAAGGGAAGGTAGTGTGAACAGTAGGAGCAGTTCCTCCCACAACCTCAAAACACTGAAGCTTAAAGCTGTGGATTCCCTAGGGTTTTTTCAAGCAAACATTTGGAGACATTTTGATAAAAAGCTTGACTTTTCCCCTGCACCAGCCTTGAAGGCCTGTCCATAGCACTGACCATGAGTGTATCTCAAAGTAAGGCCACAAGGTGACCAACCCCCTCTCTGAACTTATGAAACTTCAATTGAAATTTACCTGAAATTGAATATCCAGTGTACTGAAGCTTATAATATTGGTATGAATACATAGACATGTTTCAGCCGCCTTTCCACACCGTTTTGGAATAAGATAAAACCACAGATGTAATTAATGCTGTTCTCCAACATTACTACCAGGTATTCCTACTAAATGCTGAAATTATTTGCTATCTCAGAAAAAAACATGCATCTTACTTGTCATAAAAAGAGGTGGCTGTGCTTTATTCATCTTTTTAGGCATGCAAGGCACACATCCTCTTCTTAATAGCATCTTTTGCACTGCAGTTGGCACAATTTTTATCCCAAGTGCACTCAGTGTGCCTTTTCCTTTAGGGGTCATGGGTCTCTGTGAACCAGCTGATGCAGACAGTGCACCTCAAGTTACTAACATTTACAGTTTAGGATGTGACCATGCAGAAAGAATGCTCCAATGCATATGCACTCCAGTAAGAAAATGGCATTAATTATGCTTCGTAATTCACAAGCAAATTGAGTTCACAAAAGCATCATAGTTGGAAATGATGATATTTCCATAAAAAGGTTAGGATAGGTTAGGTTAGGTTAGGTTATACTACATTTTTTGTATTATATATTTTTATGCAATGCTACCTAAATGGGGCTATGCTACCTAAGTGGTGTTATTTTGCTCACAACCTGAAAAGTAAGTATTTGGACAGAAAATGAGTGATCCCATCATCTTAGTCACCTTCATAAACATTGCATTGAAATGATAAATTCCAAGGTTTCATAAAACACATTAAAGCATAAATTTACCGGTAAGCCTAGGTTCATATTTGGTAAATCCAGCTATGGTTTCAATTTCAATTCGTGAAACTTTAAGGTTTATTAACGAAAACAGGTTAGGGGTTGTTGTATCTTATGAACTGAAGAAATTCTGCACCAAACTTAATAGCATGTTCAATAGCCTAGGAATCCAAACAATATTCATCAGCCTCATATTTCAATTGCCCATGCCAACAATGAGAAACGCCGTACGCCCAACCACAACACGCGAATGACTTCGCTGCGCCACAGATGAATCCAAGCCAGATTTTAAAACGTATTTGGAATGTTTACATGACACCGTATATATCAAAATCCTGTTAGATTCTACTAGAGACCTAGCACATTTCTGCTTAGGTTACAAGGGCTGGAACTAGAAAACCTACTGGATTCCGTTGTACCCTTTAGGTCCGGCAGCTCTCCGAGCTTTCCTATGTCAATCATAGGATGACGTAACAAAATCCCTCATCCCGAGTATCCGCAAGGGGTGCGGCCGAACTAGTTAGAGTTTTGTACATCTGAAGCGATGTAATATTTTTTAGACGTAAATTAAGGAAAACGAGATGAACTTACCAGTCGCAGGTGCGAATCCCGGAATTTTCATGAGGGACCACCCGCCTGGAGGCGCAATTTCCTCTGAGGGGCGCTACCACGAAAGTCCTTCGCCCGAAAATTCGTTGAGCGGGGGTGGGGCGGAGGCACATGGGGAAGGACACCAGAATGCTGAAAAATAGCTTTATCTCAGTACGGCGCCTCTTCCTCTCAATAGGCTTCTATTCCTCCAAAAGCGACTGGAAGAACCCAAAACGTTTTGGCTGACAAACCGTTCAACGAGGGACGGCGTTGCATGGGTACAAGGTGACAGAGTATAAGAATGCCAGGACCAGGGGTGCTGCTTTGCATGCTTTTGTGAGGGCACTTTCCCCGCCCCATGTTGCCTTTACCCTTCAAATAATTTAACATTTTGTAAGAGGGTTAGTTTTGAGCGTCTTAATCCCATAAATTCTGCCCCCTACCCTCACCGTTCCTGGCGCGACAAGTTTCCGGCAGTACCTGGCGCCTGCCTGTCTGGTGCCTACGTAAGCAACCACCGCCCGACCCAACGAGGCCGTTCGTTGGACTTTGCACCTCCCCGCCCTCACTGGCGTCGGGGTGCGTCAGAGGTGACCTCAATCCCGTGCAGCAGACGGCTGTATCTTGACCTCCTCTATCCGACCGGCGCGTACCGCCGCCGTCGTTAATGCTAGATGTAACTGTGTTCACATAAAGTTATACGGTTGGCTGTCCCGTAACCGTAATTTATATAATTCCGTAAGCCTTGCGATTGTAAAAGTGTACCGTAAACGTAACACATCGTCACCGCCACTAGAAACAGACCATTTCCCCTTCTGGAAGGCCGTCGACATGGATGTGACGTCAAGGGGCGGTTCTGCGCCCTCGACCAATCCGTGACCGGGGGTATTCCGACGTGAGGGGCCCATCCCAGAGCGGGAGTCAGGCTTGAAATCTCAAAGCGGGCGCATCTGTACTTGTGTGCTCCGTGCGCGCGCGCTACCCAACTAAATTCGGCTTCTAAATTCATAGGAAAGGCAGTATCACGGCTTACCTTCAGCAAGAGAACGTACTGTACGGTGGCTGTCGTTCTCATGTGATCGTAGAGTGCTCCAGTGCAAATACAGGGCAGCAAAAGGTACTGGTACTTTCGTGACTGGAGTTATCGCAAACGACGAGGTTGCTAGACTTTCACGTGCCAATATAGGACTTTCATACAAGTGTTGCCGTGACCCGGATTTTTTGCAAAACTTTTAGCGAAACATTTTTGCAAAACTTTTTTGCGAAAGTTTTTGCGAAACTTTTTGCGCAACTTTTTTTCGACCTGCAAGCCCAACTAGATCGACACCAACTGGAACTTCAATCACGCCGTTTCAGCTCGGACGAGCAAGAGAACGTCTTGCGCTTCATTTACGTAAGTCCGAGCAAAATCCGTCATCCTTTTAAAAAATACTATTTTTGGATTTTGACCACCTAAAACTGTTTTAAAAATTGCATAATTGTGCTGTATACCTACCGTATTCTGTATACTGTGGTGTGGGAACTACTGTGTGAACATCGAGCCGAATTTGAAACATAGAAATCTCCACAAAAGTGAGCGAAAAAAATTTAAAAAAAAATGTTGCGTAACTTAAAGTAAATAATTATGACAGAGATTTCTACTGATAGATTGGCGGAGTGCTTCAACAAAATTCGCTTGGAGATGCGCGCACAAGGGATGACGCAGAATATTAAACCTTTTTCTGGAGAAGGTCATAATAGATTAATTGAATGGCTAAAGCAACGTGAGCGAATTAATTTCAGCATGGATGACGAACAGATGCAGATCATTTGCATCAAAACGCTCAATGGACTTGCAGCCGAGTTTATGCAGCGCGTATTCACGGAACAACCACTCATGACGTGGGCTCAAATAAAGCACGTCATGCGGGAAAGGTATTCGGACCTCTCGGATAACAAATGCGCTCAGGATGGTTTACAAAAACTGCGCCAAAGTCGAGGTCTTGTTCAGAATTTCGGTGAGAAATTAATTGCACTGGCACAGGAAGCTTACTCGGAACTCGAAAATCCCATGGTTCAGGAAAACCTCATTTGTATTTTTAATAAAGGTGTCCAAAGTAGCTCATTGGCAAACAAGCTGTGCAGACAGAACTTCCGGACCCTGGAGGAAGCCATCCAGTTTGCAGTAAAGGAACAGAATGTAGACAGAGTAATCGAGGTATGCAGAGGCGTACAAAGGCAGGAGCCGATGGAAGTCGACTCTAATCAGCCGGACACAGGAGAGGACAAGGTAGAGCAACTGGAAAAACTTATTATGACAATAGGCCAATCAGTGGAAAAATTAGCGGCAACAAAGCTAGAAACTCCGAAACCACCCAGGGAGAACCAACCCCAGCCTAGACCACGGGTATTCCATCCAACCTACCCACGTTACCCACGTCCGCCACGAAACCACCCCTCAGGACCACGCTTTGGACCACCTCAGTCAGGACCCCACTATGGACCACAGCAGCCACGACCTCCTATGGGCCCCAGAGTATGGAGAGCACCACCCAACACCGACCAGCAACCCAGCTTACCGCTGGACTCCCGATGGTAGACCCATCTGTATCAGGAGTGCCAAAATTGGCCACATTGGAAGACGATGCCGCTCTCAGCCAATTAGCCAGGCGGAAAACTAATGAGCTCTGTCGCGACTGACCACCGTGATGGAGCTGAGCAAATTCAGACAGAGGAAATACCGCGAAAACAGAGGAAGAATATCAGAAAAAACGCGACCCTGAAAAACGTAAACATAGGTTGGCACGCGTCCAACAAGTCCACATCAAGGCAAACACGCCTATGGCGTGGCTTTACATCGGAGACCAGAGAGCCTTTACTCTCGTGGACACGGGAGCCGACATATCGTTGATTTCGAAAAAGTTCTTTGATAAAATCGCGGATAAAAATATTGTAAAATTCTCACAGGACCGACAAGATTGCATACCACTGATATCCGCCAGTGGCCACCGCCTGAAAAACATTGGAGTGGGAACCTTCATGGTGGAGATGAGCAAATTCCGAAAACCTTTCGAATTTCAAATTGTGGAGGACCTAAAACAGGAGTACATGTTGGGAAATGATTTTTTGACGAAGTTTGGAGCGAAGTTATATTTTGAGAAGAAAGCCCTCTACATCGAAGGAAACATGATTCCTCTCAGACCGCAAAAACAGAACCGTGAACCGACGAGCTCACTCGTACGAGTAAAGGAAACAGTCCACATTCCCGCCAACACTGTCGTGGAATGCCCAGCCTTCATTAACCGTGTTCAACTGGTAGATCAAAACTGTCATGTACACTCGCTGGATAACATGCCGCTGATCTCTGAGGAACCTGGCTTGTTCATAGCCGAAATAATAGCGAAGCCTGACCAACACAAACGCGTACCAGTGCGAATTGTCAACACTACAACTCGTGATTTCTCCTTGCACCCAGAGCAGGTGATTGCATTCGCTGAGACTATAGACGATTCTGACTTGGAAAACCTGATTGACATGACACAGGATATTGAACTGACACCGCCAACCGCTCCCTCTGACCCGCTTGATCGAGCCAAACTGACTCACCTGACTGGTGCAGACAAAGACAGACTCGAACAGCTGTTACGTGCTAACACTGACTTATTTGCCGAGACTGATGCAGATCCTGGAACGACTGATGTCATCAAAATGGACATTGACACTGGAGACAACCTGCCGATCCGACAAGCTCCTTACAAAACCCCATTCGCTCAGCGAAAATACGTAGAGGAACAAATTAAAGTGATGTTAGACGCTGGCATAATTGAGGACTCAGACAGTCCTTGGGCCGCCCCGATCGTGATCGTTCGCAAAAAGATGGAGGTAACAGATTCGCGATTGACTTCGGAAAGCTAAACAAGGTGACCAAGAAAAATAGCTACCCACTCCCGCTAATTGAGGACATTCTTGCCTCTCTGGGAGGTGCGAACTTCTTTTCGTCCTTGGAACTGAAAGCTGGATATTGGCAGATCCCGATGTCCGAGGAGAGTATTAAAAAATACAGCCTTCACATGTTTTATGGGCCTGTGGAACTTTCGCAAAATGCCATTCGGAATTTGCAATGCACCATCAAAGTTTGCAGAATTAATTAACAAAGTGCTGTCCGGAACTCAAAATCAGTTTGCAACCGCCTACATTGATGACATAATAGTCTATTCCAAAACGTTTGACGAACATTTGGCCCATCTGGAAGAAGTTTTTCGCAGACTGCGAAAAGCGACTTTGAAACTAAAACTGTCGAAATGTGATTTCTTGAAAGAAAGAGTCCAGTACTTGGGACACCTAGTGTTAGCCTCTGGCATCAAGCCAAACCCCGAGAAAGTGGAAGCGATTCAACATATGGCAGCCACGACCAATGTAAAGGGAGTCCGCTCATTCATCGGTATGTGTTCATACTACCGTCGCTTCATTCCCAGCTTCAGCAAAATCTCCACGCCACTTATAAACCTCACCAAAAAACATGCCCGATTTGATTGGACAGACGAGTGTGAGATTGCTTTTGAAACACTGAAACAAAAATTAGCTACCGCACCCGTGCTGGCATATCCCGACATCACGAAAGAGTACAAATTATACACGGATGCCTCCCAGGAAGCAGTTGGAGCCGTGTTAGTGCAGGAACACGGAGAAGGTGAAAGAGTGGTACAGTACTTGTCGAAACAATTAAATGAGACACAACGGAAGTGGCCAGTGGTTCAGAAAGAAGCCTATGCGTGCGTGTGGAGTGTGCAAAAATTACGCCAATATTTCCTTGGATCGAAATTCACCATTCTGACCGATCACCGTCCACTTACTTTTTTGAACCTGTCCGAAATGAAAAATCCTATGTTGCAGAGATGGGCGATCATGCTTTCAGAGCACAACTGCGAAATCATGTACATTAACACTCGCACGTCCGGCGGTCCGCGCCAACTTCGCATGTCCGGGGGGGGGGCAGATGTCTGCCCCCCCTAAGATCTCGAGAACTATGCTAGATAGCGACACACAGAAAACGGCTTTGGATAGCTGGTGACAAGCTCTATCAAAAGTATTTTTGTCATTTTCTCGCTCAGGTCAATATTTAGGTCACTGGGTCATCATATGTCAAATTCGACCAGATCGGGTGGGACCCTCAGATATTAGCACATATCTCAGGACCTGTAACAGATAGAAACAAACTGCAAATGCTATTCGACAGCCTTTGAAATGTGCTATCGACATACGCTGTGTAATTTAAGGTCAGATCAACAGATGGGTCACCGAAACAATGACCTCAGGTCAAGGTCATGGGTAGAGTAGGGAGGTCATGTAATATATAAATCGAAACGTCTTGGCGATACAAGCACAATGACGGTAATTTCAGCCTTCTAGCTCAATGCATTGCGATATAATGCGCAGAAATGTGCTAGTGATTTCAAGTGACCTCAGCTGACCTTGGTGAGGCCACTGAGCAAAAATGTCAGCGATAGCATTGCGAATAGCTTCCAACTACACGCCATAACGGTTCGAGGTCATTCCGAGAGCAAATATGGAACCAAGAAACATTTGTATATTTTTCCATAGGCCTATAATGGGTAAGCCATGGCCACGACCTGACCTCAGGTCAACGCTACGAAAAAACCGTGATATACATATTATAGACCCTGATAAGATCATGATGTGATATAAGTTTGAAATCAATCGCCCAATTATTGTGGGAGTGATGACTACCTAGAACTTGGAGGGACATTAGGTCACTTCGCCTGACCTGGTGACCTGACTTGAGATGACCCAGGGTCAAAAATTTCTGAGGATATGGGGAAATGACCAATGAGCAGCCATGCGAAGTTTGGCCTTGCTAACCCGATTAGTATGGCGGCAAAGTAGGAAAAACCGCAGGGGGGCAGATATCTGCCCCCCCCCCCCCCCCCCCGGACGTGCGCGGGTTAAAAGAAGCAAAAATATCGTGGCTGACCACCTCAGTAGAATGCACGAAACTGACCAGGACGTGAACGTCATAGATTCAGACCATGTACCAATGGGTGATCTCCGTCACACTGAGTTCAGAAAACCAGAGGAAGACCTGAGCAGAGAGGTAAAATTTAAGGAAGTACTAGTGAAGTGGGAGAATATAGCGGAACTGCAGAGTGCCGATGAGGAAATAGCAAATATTCGGAAAATCATGAATGACAAAAATCACTCAGATTATCGGGACATCGTTTTGCGTTACATGGAATTGCACAAACTGATCTACAAAATTAGCGACGGACCTCGCTGTGGACCATTTCCAGGCTTACAACTATGCGTGCCAAAATCTCTGAGACATGAAGTATTGAAGAAGATGCACGATGGTTTCTTTGCAGGACACATCGGACTCACCAAAACGTACGAAAAGCTTAAATTCAGGTGTTATTGGAACGGAATATGGAGAGACACAGTGGCCTACCTCAAAGCTTGCGTGCCTTGCACAGGACGCAAAGCCAAAGCAGCCCAGGCCCCGATGCAGGAGATGCCAGTACCTCACTATCCCTTCGAAATGATTGCGATTGACACTTGTGGACCATACCCAGAAACGCAACAAGGTAACCGTTATGTCATCACAATCATCGACTTGTTTTCTTCTTGGCCGGAAAGTTTCTGCACTAAGCGAAAGGATGCCCATACTGTCGTGAAAATCCTTATGGAAGAAATCGTCCCACGCCACTCATGTCCACGCGTGATACTTTCGGACTTAGGAACATAATTCAGAAATGCCGTTGTAGACGAGCTGGAAACTTGTTTGAATATTCGCTATATCACCACCAGTGCTTATCGGCCGCAATGTAACGGAAGATGCGAAAGGTACCATAGGTGCCAAAACGACATATTGGCAAAAACAATCAATAAAAATCAGGATGACTGGGACACAAAAATTCCCGCTACTCTTGCTGCCTATCGGACCGCTAACATTGGAAGCTCTGGAACCATCCGGCCATTCTTCACAATGTACGGCAGAGACCCCATTCTCCCCCTGGACAATTCGCTCCAGCCTAAAATGAAATATTACGGAGGAGACTATGTCCCAAAAATGCTGTCAAATTTACATGAAGCGTACAGCCATGTAAAGACTCACATTGTGGAGAGCCATGAACGTAACCGTGAGTACGCGGACCGTAAAGCCAAGCCGCGAAATTTCAAAATTGGGGATCCCGTGTATTATTATGACACAACTGTGCACCCTGGCACGTCGTCAAAGTTCTCGTTGCCGTGGAAACCGTACTTTCGGATTCTCAAGCAAACGAGCCCAGTGAACTATGTGATCAGAAATCAGACCTCCGGTAAGACCCGGTTGGTGCATGCACAGAAACCACGGCTAGCCGACCCGAACACAGCATGGGAACCCACCAAGGACCACGACGAACCGGTAAACCTAAAGAATCTAGAGAAAACGTCAAAGGTAGATGGTACAGTCCCTGAACGAGCGCAGCCTTTTAGGTCAGCCAAACTGGCCGAGGTCGGCCCTGACTACAGTCCCTGTGAGGATTGGCCCAGGGACGTATGCAGCCCACCGAGAACAAAGGATGATGAAACCGCTGAGTTGACAGAGCCTGTGCCTGGCTCGGTGCAGCCACCGCCGGTCGAGTTTGACCTGCCAGAGAGATCACCTTTCGCACAGTCTGCAGATGTAGCTTGGCCCCCACCGGTATCGAGTGACACTGAGACAGACATTCCTCTGTCTGAACCAGTCCAGACAAACAAAAGGCCGTTGCCGTCGACCAGTGAGTCAGACGACGACGTCCCATTTTCGGAACCAGCGGAACGAAACCAAAGACCACTCCCCTCTTCGAATGATTCAGAAGACAATTTACCCATTGCAGAATTAGCAGAGCGCCTAAAACGACCTTTACCTGTGTCCAGTGATTCAGACCCTGAAACTTCACAATCGCAATTGGCGAAACGTCTGAAACCTCCAATTAGCGAATCGGAAGATGAAATTCCGCTTTCAGAATTAGCAAAACGCTTGCAGGACTCGACTGAAAGCCCAGTGAGTCCAGTCCCTGAAAAACGACTTTTGGTGGAATCATCTGACGACGATCGCCCTCCATGCAAACTTCAAATTCACGATGACTCCGCTACTTCCACTGATTACGAAGCTGATGTCGACCGAGTCGACGTCACGCCTAATAATGCTAACGCCTTTGCAAGCTTTGTGGAGATGCAAAATGATTCAATGATGAAGCAGTTAAAATTACAAATGATGACGTTTAAATCGATGATTAAATAACGGCTCTAGTAGATATGTCGTCGAATTGTACCCGTTAGTCGCTTCATGTGAACTGTAGTTCACGAAAATAAATTTTGATGCCAGGACCGTGTATTGCGCAGCGCTCGGCGGTCACCAGACTGCCCCGGCACAGCCCACACCCTCCCAGCTCAACTCGACACCGTTTCCACGTTTCTGACACCCCCGATCGCTGATTGGCCCATCCCGCACACGCCCCACCACGCCACGTATCCGGCCGGCCCGTCCCGGTCACGAGGTCGCCGTACTGGCTGACTCTCCTGCCGACAGAACCCACGCGGTGGCCAGTGCCACCGCGTGTGGCCAGTGCCAGTGCCACCTCGCATGCAATCTCGCTACACCCCCACCATGATCTCAAACATCATTCGCCCACATCACTCGACACGCCATCCGTACCACACAGTCGTGCGCTCCGTCCGGGCGCAGCCCGCCACCCGTCCAAATCTATGTCCAGCGTTTCGTCCGGCGCATACGTCGCGTCGCGCGGATCAGTTACCGTCAGGTCCAGGTCGTCCAGCGAGTCGTCGGACGGTTCGTCGGCGGGGGCGTCAGGCGGGCGCACCGGGGCCGGTCGCTCCGCTCGTGGAGGCGGGACGTCAACCGACGGGCCAGGCGTCGCCACCCCCTGTGGGTCGCCGGGCCACATCACTGCGCGGACAGCCGGCCGGGGCGGCGGCGGACGGGGCAGGGGCCTGTCCCACTCCGTAGCGCCGCAGTCGTCGTCGTCACTGTCGCCGTCATCGTCGTCGTCGTCCCCGGCGTCCTCCGCCGCGGCGCGAACACCGTCGTCCACGCGTCGCCGCACACAGCGGACGTCCCAGGGGCGACCATCCACCTCGATCAGGGGGGCCGGCAGCAGCCGCGTCACGATGCCCTCGCGCGACCGCTCCGTGCAACGCGTGGGCGCGCCGCGCCGTCGCAGCCACACCAGATCTCCACGCTGCAGCAGGGCGTCGACCAGCTCGGTACGCACCGCGTCGGGCCGGACGGTGGTGTTAATCGGCAGCTCACGACCCGGATATGCGTACAGGCGGGCGGCGGGGGCGGTGGCGGCGTTCGCGCCGTCCAATGGTGTCGTGTTGTACCGATGCACCGCCTCCTCAATGGAGCAGGCCTGTCGAGCTGTCATCACCTTCACCGTCCGGTGGTGGCGCTCGACGATGCCGTTCCCGCCCGCCTCATACACCGCCCGGAATCGCAGCTGCAGGCCCCACTGCGCTGCGAGTGCCGCCATGCGCCGGCTACGAAACGCGGTAGCATTATCCAACAATATTTCATCGGGCGCGCCGCGCTCCAGAAACATCGTGTGAAGATGCCCCGCGATCTCGCCCGCTGTCACGTTGCGCAACTTGCGCCACAGCCCGAAACGTGATGGTCCACAGTCGATCACCGACATGTACGCCACGTCCCGGTAGTGTACCACGTCGATGGCCAGGCGCCGCCAACAGTCCGGCACGCTCAGGTGCCCATGGTCCCATCGGACCGGCGCCGGGTCAATCGATTGGCACACGTTACAGGCACGAACCATCGACCGTACCGCTGGCCGCGACACCCGCGTTTCACGGCACAGCCGCCGCGCGTGCCACAGGGTACGCCGCACCCCTTGATGTCCGCAGCCCTCGTGGACCGCCCTGATCCACGCGGGCTTCGCGTCGGGCCGTGGGTCAATGGCGGCCACCACGGCCGGCGCATCGTCGCCATCCTCGTCGGCCGAGGCCGAGTCGCGCAGCCACTCTTTCGGCACACGGGTGAGGATGTCCGCCGGGTTGTCGACGGATCGCACAAGACCG
>JAOTOM010003793.1:42500-172500 GCA_034440615.1 Ashinkailepas kermadecensis | reverse complement strand
TTTATAAGCGCCACCCCGGGGGAGTCGGAACACACCACCCAAGGCAGTCGTCGCAGACACACCACCCGAGGCAGCCGCCGGAGGCGGACCACCCAAGGCAGTCGCCGGAGCAGACCACCCAAGAGCGCCGCCGGGAGCAGACCACCCGAGGCAGTCGTCGTGGGCAGACCACCCAAGATGATCGGAAGCACTCCGCCATAGAGAACAGTCGAGCCTGGTGATTTGCAGTGAATATGGACAATGATGGGTTGAACTGTGAATTTCGCTCGCGTGCGGGTCGACTGGATGACCACTGCCAGACAGCGAGAACGAAGCTGACAGCACGAAATGTGAGTGAACTAGAGCAGGGAGTGGCAATGTACCTTTCACCTATCATGCAAACCATGTCACCCTTCCGCCACCGGTCTTTTTGTGAATGTGATGGACCAACCAGCGGTGGGATATGGGTAGCCGTTTGTCCCGGGAAGGGTAAAATGGAGGAGCTAATTGTAGCGAACAAGGTTCTTATGGAGCATAGTTTCAAGGTTGCTGTGCATGATACATGAATGTTTATAGTTTAGAAATTAATACATAACCACGCACACACCTTACTGATAAGGGTTTAGGTGACGGGGGAACAAATTGGTTCCGGGAAGACGTAAATGAAGAGGACAGGTCTTCTGGCTCACTACAGTAAAACAAAAACCCTTTCTTTCCATGGGGGAATGCAAGAAACTTAGATCTGCTCGGACCCCACCTCACTCAGGGGATAAGATGTGCAAACAGACAAGGTGTGGATACCCCTTCCCCACTGTCGCTCTGCCCTTCTGTTCTCTGTTCTGTTCTTCTGAGGCTAGCGCGACGTGACAGTGCAGGAAATTATTCACACAAGGGTAAGCTTTAAACGGGCCGAGAAAAAGCGAATTACAGCGACCAGGTTGTCAGTCTTCCTTCACGCCGAAAAGTGGTCTCGCTGGAACGAAGAAATAACACGGATCAAGGGCAGCTAAATCATTGGGGGAAGATGGCACACTACACGACTCGATCCGACCTTTCCTGAGTCAGGGACAGGGAGAAGGGGCTTTCGTCCAGAAACATATCAGGCACTATTCGAGCGTCACTGTGGAGGGGGAAGGGGACTGGATCGCCCCAACATCTACATAGAAGTATCTCTCTCTCTCTCTCTCTCTCTCTCTCTCTCTCTCTCTCTCTCTCTCTCTCTCTCTCTCTCTCTCTCTCTCTCTCTCTCTCTCGCTCTCTCGCTCTCTCTACCTCGCTCTCCAATCACACGCCAAACACCTGTTCCAAAATCAACATGTCGCCCGGTCGAAGGCGCCGAATCGAGGGTCCTTGACCTTGGGAAGTGATGCGGCAGAAACCGCTAGCTGAGGGTAAACTCGTAAATTATCCCCGGGCACTGGGTCACTAAACCATAGCACCACGTGGCTACGACACTTCCTCCTGCTTTAAGTGGTACAGGGTAATCAGTACAGTGCAACTGAACCCAGGAGCTGATTATATATGGAACGGGGATAAGTTAGAAAGGAATGAATGGAATTGAGACTCAAGTTAACCCTTTGACTGCCACAGCCGGTT
Organism: Ashinkailepas kermadecensis; assembly: GCA_034440615.1. NCBI lineage: Eukaryota > Metazoa > Arthropoda > Thecostraca > Neolepadidae > Ashinkailepas > Ashinkailepas kermadecensis. The sequence goes on along the minus strand of JAOTOM010003793.1, from coordinate 170,925 downwards.
TGTAGAATTTCGTCTGTACTACCGCAAGTGTGTAACTCGGCGGGTCCCCGGCGGGCTGCCCATTGCCATATCTCGAATGAGTGATCACCTGTCACACCTCCCCTCCGGTCTGACACCTGATCCCATCGCGCCGGTTTTGCGGTAGGAGGGTGCCACGTTTCGTGGCGTGGTGGCGGTCGGTAATACCGGGCTGCCTGCAGGTATGGTACAGCACGGCGCTTAGCGATCGAGCCCAGAACGGAGCTGCAAATTTCCAGAACTGTTGCAGATTGAAGCGAAATGCTGATTTTGTAAGCCTGATTCCCATGCTACTGATTTCCTAGATACCATAGCTGAGTGATGGGACATATACATTCGACTCATCTAGCTTTCTACAGTTCCTGAACAGAGTTATTGGAAAACGTGCTGAATGTACGGCGGCATTGTAATATGTTGAAATTGTAATAACCCGTAAGCCGTATCACTGCGACTACTCAAACGGATATTGTGAGCCTTGAAAAAGGCTGGGTTGGGGTCGTGAATCTTCTCACGACGCCAGTCGAAACATTTTCAAGGCTCACCACAATATATGTTGGAACAGGTGTGCCGGCCATTACCATTCCAACGTATCTGAATATACTCTTAGTTATGACATATAACTCACATCAACGTTCGAAATATTTTGAGCATTTTGAGGCCTCAAGCATGTCCAGGCCTATATATCGACCCAACACACCAATTGGACAATGCTCTTTGTAGTTCTGTATCGTACCGCTGTACCTATGTGGTACAGCGGTATTCGCGCATTATACCTTTGTGAGTACAAGAAGATTACGCAATGCGGACGACAGTTAGGGGGACAGATATCGGCTCGTCTTTCAATGCCTTTAGAACATTCGTTTTTCTCACCCACGGACCGGTAACCATTACGAGATTGCCTATTCCCCGTAATGTCACAATATATGTTGGAATGTAATGGTACATATGCTCAGTGGCGCAGCCAGGATCCTCTAAAGTGGGGGCTGACTTAAAAAAATGACATGACATTGAAAACGCTTTTGTCGCGCTTGAAGCGTCGAAAATTTTTGGTTTTGCGCGGTGAGAATCTCCAAATTTCTTGTTTTATCTCATGTCTTTTTGGTTGCTAAGGGGATGACGGCCCCTTGGCTGGGGACGAGTGGTCTAGGGGTAAGATGCTCGTCTCACAATCGAAAGGTTGTGGGTTCGAGTCTCACCTGTCGCTACTCTTCGCCCGCGACCAATCGGCGTGAGAGATTGGCGACGCTACATGACTCAACGGTTGACGTGTCGTAATACCAATAACCAACCAACGGCCCTTGGCTGCGCTTTTATATATGCAAATGTCACATCCCTCGTAGTATTCGCTATTTATGTTTTGACCTGTGAACGGTTAGAAAAATGCGAGCACCTGGGTATGCACTAAGCCTGCCGTGTAGTCAGGTCACTAAACCATTGGAAGATAAATACTCGAACCCAACCATACTCCGGATTGCACAATTTTAGTTCAGCAAGTCCTGCAAATAATTTATTTAAAAAAAGTATATATGAGTAGAACAACGGTCATCCATTTGCATCCTCTTTGCATCCAACCAATTTCCACCCGCCCACGCCCGAGGTCCAGCACTACTATTTATTGAGAATGTAAGCACGCAGAGGGAATCCAGCGAGCTACCTGTTGTAACCAGGGGCGTCGCCACCTGGGGGTGGGGGGGGGGGGGGGGCAGCGGGGGAAGTCGCCACTTCCATGCCGTAATATTACGTTCGGTGCCTCAAAAGTTCGCGTCTGGGCTCATGAAAATCACACTGGGGTCGCCAAAACAAAGTCGAGCCGGGGTACTTGAAAATCGCGATTTGAGCCTCAAAAGAGCTGGAGCCCCTGAAAATCACGCTGAACCCGGGGGGTATCAAAAAGTCATGCCCGGGACCTGAAAATCAGGTTAGGACAGGTCGTACCGAGCCCCAAGAGTCTCATCGGGACCATAGCAAATGGAGACTGGGAAACGAAAAACAATCCGGACATGGATAATCACCCTGGGGCTCCAACCATAACGCCAAAAGTCCCCAAAACGTGTTGGACCTCCAAGCAGTGTCGAGGCCGCTAAAACTCGCGTATGGGATCAAAGCAAATGACGTCGGAGCCCAAAAGCTCACACTTGAATTTAAAAAAAAGTCGCGTCGCAGCCCTTGAAGATCACACTGGAGCCACAAATTGTCGCTCCGGGCCACACAAGTTCCAGCTGCCCCTCCTCCCCCCCCCCTTGAAGGGCAAGCTCCAAAGAATCATGCCGGGGCCACCAAAATTTGCGTCGGTTCACCAGAATTCGCGTAGGGGTCTCCAAATAAAACCAGCGGTCCCCAGAAAACTCGCTCTGAGGCCCGAAAATGTGCAACAGGAAGCACCAAAATCGCATTTGGGACAGAGCTCAGTACAACGCGCCCCGCAAACTCCAACCGGTCCCCCAAATATCGCGCTCGGGACCCACAATTCCCGTCGGTGATCCCAAAATCTGGGCATAAAGAATTCACGTCGGGGCTCCCCAAAATTGGCGTCTAGGGTCCCATATAAGCACAGTGTGACCACAAAAATCGCAAAGGTACCAAAAAATCAAGCTGGTGCCTTCCAAAATAAGGAGGGATTCCGAAAAAATAAATGTCAGAGTCAGAAAAAATGGTTCTGAAGCACCGAACATAGCGCCAGATACCTTCACAAATCGCGTACGGTCCAGAAAATAAATCGTACCGGAGCTCGAAAAATCGAGGCGGGATGCCCAAACATGGCAGCAGGGGCGCGAAAAATCAGGCCGGGATCCTGACTTTTAAAAAAATCCAGCAAAGATCCACAAAAATCACATCGAGCCCAGACAACTGGAGTTGGGTCCCCGGCATCACATGCCTTGGCGCGAAAAGTCGCACCGGGACCCCTAAAAATCGCATCGAAGCCAAAAAAAATCGTACTGGGGCCCCATAAATGTGCGCCAGAGGCGCCAGCACAGCGGGATCCCAACGGGAGCCGAAAATGCACCTGGCCCTCCAAAACACACAGTCTCGCAAAAAGCGACAGAGCCTTAAAACATGCGCTGCAGCCATATATGCACATCGAGAGCTCTGAAAATATACACCGGAAGCTCTCAAAGCACACAGGAACCATGCGACCGCATAAGGGCCTGAAAATGAGGCTGGGGCCGCAAAAAACAAACATGGTACCAAAAATAACAAATAGACCGGGGGGCACAAAATTTACAAATCTGGATCTTCGAAAAGTCCAGGTACCTAAAACAAATTATCGATGCACAAAAAGCAACATACCCTAAAACGAGCAGGGGTTTAGAAAATGTGTTGGACACCTATTATACATGAATTGCAGCCCTAAGACACATCCGTAGACGAAGAAAGACTCAACAGGTTCAAAAAAAGAACACCGAGACAGGGCCTCGGTTCGGTAGTCAATCTGGGAGAATATTTGACCAAAGATATGAGGTGCATCAAGGCTCAACAGGTATCCACATTTCTTAATCACCAGGAAATGTTGGAAGTAGAGAACTAACGATCGAATTTGATTAATATCATTTTCGCAGCAAACGCTCATACGAAGCATTCCATCGCGTCAAATATGGCGCAAGTCTAGCATTTGGCAGCAATTATCCAAACGTAGGAGGCCTAGAAAAACCGTAGCATCGCACGAAGTGTGGCGATTGCCCCGAATGCGCAAGATGGGTGTGCACGTGCACGAACCACCGTCCGTGCACGCGTCTTGGTGACCGGGCGCTTTGAACTGGAATGCCTGAAATTGGGAAATTTACATTTTAAGGTGATTTGCATAGGTGTAAGTTCAGCAGTGTGAGGTGACTTATCAAGGCATACCAAAAGAAAACCTTCGAACAGGGTGGAATGTTAGGGATGCAATCCGACGACTCAGAAACGATGGTGATAGATGAGGCCCCTCCACAGAACAATTCAGTTGGTCACTAATTATTTTGTTTAAAAACGTCCCCTTTGGAAAACAATAGTGGTCGAAATCCGAGGACTTTTCTAATGGAGGTAAGTGGGCCCCCTCCAAATACGTTTGCCCCCACCCCAGATGCAAATTCTAGGTACGCCACTGATCCCCCAATAATTTTCAGAAACATGGGCATGGGGTTCATTGCCCATGGGGCAAGCCAACATTGAAGGGGCAAATTCGCCCTCACAAGCATACAAAACAACACCAATGCCCCCATATAAAATGGGAGGAATTACTTTTTCAAATGCATTTTCCTCCTACAAACTTGTTTTCAGTGATTACAGCCTGCATGATTAGAGCTAGCTTCAGTACCTTCCCAACGACGTTATTTACAAAACTGTACACCGCAGCGAAAACCATGGGGGCGTGGAATTTGAAGGTTTTGCATGATTTATGCATTGTCATTGTTGCATTGTCATTTATGCACTGTTGTTCAATGCTTGCTCTAGCCGTGAATGTGTTCGCTGAGGATATATTGTGCCATGTGCCTTGCAGCCGGCACCAAATGTTATAATAATCAATAACTATCTGAGAAGGCGATCAGAAAACCAATTCAGTCAGCCCAGTCGCTCGAACACGGGGAGGTTTACACTGTGACTGATGGCAAGTGCGCTGTGATGTCATGGAGGGACAAGAAAACGGTAACCCTCATCCCTACCGAACATGACGCCAGCACCGCTGCTAAGACATCCCGTCGAGGCAAGGTCCGTGTGAAGCTTGTGTGCGTGGCAGCATTTAACCGAGGTATGAACGGTGTTGACCAGCTGGACCAGAATCTAGTATATTACACGCACATGCGCAAGTCAATGAGGTGGACAAAAAAGACACTTCAGTGGATAATGCAGTCAGCACCTTTCAATGTGCACGTCATCCACAAGGTAGACAACGTCGACCACTTCCAACAGCTTGCTAGTCACAGGGAAGTGACCGAAGCAGCGATCGAGATGTGGCTGGACGATCACTATCTGTCTAGCACCATTCATCTGATATTGCACAACACACTCAACAATTCCAAACTCCTCAAATCATGCCCCATTTTGTTACGACAGCTAATCTCGTCAGTACCATCACATACCCGAAGGTCGGTGCTGAACCCGCTGCTAGGTACACCCACTGCTAGTATAATACTCAATTTATCAGCATGATCTAAAACATAAAGGTTCAAGTTCCAAACAATAGCATAGGGACCACCCTAAAGGAACCTACACAATACACACCTCCTAGCAGAAGTCCTATTTGATGTTCATAAAGGGAATATACCATTACCCTGGCCAAACGACACTCCTCACCCCAACCAACACCACACCCATAATTCCCAAGAATACATCCACCAACATCCCCCACACTCATCAATGTCTATCTGCATTACCTATTCAGCCCCATTCACTCCACCTCACAGAACTATGGAAAGACCAGATATCCGACGAGATTGTGCAATATGTGCAAAGAGCTCGTGAAAACAACATGTGCAGTATCGGGGTGCGTGTCAGCACTTTGCGAGTCGTGCTTTCCTAAGTTTAGGAAGCATACCAGCGACAGTGAGCGGCGACAACACATTGTGTAGTTACCCATACGCACCCGTGTTTCATTTCATTTCAAAGACTGCCATCACTTCAGCGAATCGTATGCCGTTAATGATTACTTTCCGTGAGTAAGCAGATGCGAGGCAAATATATTTGTGTTTGACGCTCCGTTATGCGTTTCTCAGAAAGGAATTACGGTGTTCTGTTCAGAATATATGCCTAACCTTGCCATGCCTTGAAACATAGGTATGCGGCAGCATGATGATCAGTGACAGATTCCGCGAATTGGACTGACAACACACATGTATGTACATTATAATAGACATATCGAATTCCACACTCAATATACATTTAGTTCACTTTCTAGCCCACAAATTGTGCACTATCGCCGACCCGCCCACTGCCAAGTTGACGAGGTGATGTCAATTCCAAGCCACCAGCGTGTATATACATATATATATAAATTTAGAGTGATGCTGAAATGCATTATTGCATTATTCTGAGGTAGAGATGCTTTGGCCTTTTCTTACTGAGACCAACCATCGCATACGAAACAACATGTAAGTAAGTCGGAAAACAGGTACACAACGTGAATAACATGGATGCATATGCCGGATTATTTATATCATGCTTTATATCAAATGACAGGTCTTGATGAGCTGGATGCACCTTTCACGAGCATGAATGGAAGAGAGCCGTCATTTTCAATGAGAATCATGCCGAAACACGATCCTAATTACCCCCTGCCGAATGGTGTGATGGAATTCTGACCCCACCAGTCAGGCCCGCCATGAATGGTGCCGCCAACCCATCGATCACTGGTCCTTGACAAGGCGAATCGCCCAGTCCCGCCCACGGCACGAGTGGAAGGAATTACACCGAGTTACTCGTTTTGCGGCAATCAGGGGTTGGCCAGAAAGTTACTCGATTTACACACTTCGGCAGGCAAAGGGTTAATTATGGAGCACCCTGTGGTCCGTTGTGTGCGTTTCATGTCACGCCGAGATATGCCGGAGACTTTTAAGCGAGCAAGCAGCAAACTATGACAACAAACAAATCCCGTGACCCGACACAAGGTCGTCCACGTTCCCTTGTATCGCCCTTTTGTCAATTGCATTGCGTCACGGTGACACAAAGCCCCTCAGCACATTACCGGTTGCTAAAGGGAACGCAAAGTTGAAAGTTGACCTTGTAGTGTTGCTGACCCTGGTCGACCTAGCTTGATCCGAGACGCGGCACCTCCCTTTAGGTGTTGCTACCAGATGAATAAGTCGTACATTCGCGACATACATTTTTGCACCATATGTATGGCTATGAAAACTCCTCACCACTTCAAATGTCCATGAGATATCGCAAAGCAGTCACGATGGGGAAATAACGTTACCGTGAAATCGCTGGAAACTCGCCCTCAGACTTTGTACCTGTCAGTACATATATTACCCTGAATGCTGCGGGCCGGGTAAACATTCGGAGGTCCAAAAGTCTTAAGTTGATGCCGTTGAGGAACGAACAGCGCACTGGTCATTAAGTGGCCAAACGTACTAGGTGGGAATGAGGGATTTAACAGGGAATTAATTCCGGGTTCGTTCGTTACTGACTGTACAAGCTAGCCGGCAAGACAGGACAGAACGAACCCGACTACCGTCGGTGACGGAAAAACGTGAGACGACTTACACATTTTAGCGAGGAGACGGTTTGAAAGCCGTTCTTCCACGGGCGATAAATTGCATGGGCCCAAACGCGAGCTACGAATAGCCTCCGCCCTCTTATCTTCAGAGGAGACGTAGGATGGCTGATAGAAGACGGTAAATGACGAAACACTGTTGGTTGAACCCCTGGGAAAGCGTGCCGAAAAGGCTGGACATTCAAAGGGCAGCTGGATAACTTGAGAAATTATAGGCCGTAAATCCCTCCGGCCTGGCGATCACAGAGCGCGGAAGGGCATCCCGAGGGTGGTCAGACCCGACGGGGTCCATGGGTAAGCTCGCAGGCAGCGGCACCCAATTTTGGGTCGGGATGAATCTGTGCGCACAGTGTGGCGGTTAAAATCTTCAGCGTGGACTGTATTAAGATGCTTGAAAGAACAAGTCTGCGATTACGGTGGTTCACTCTCTTGGTAATTCTGATGCACCTGTTGGGTTTTCCTCCCAAATTGATACAACCAGCGAAGGTGGACCGTCGTAGGTCATACTTGTATTCCGTCTGTCGGTTGACCTGCACACTTTTGTCAGGTCGCCAGGGACTAAAGAAGTCCCGGTCACGCAGTCACAAGTCACTCACATGTGACTTACCTAACCAGGCGATACTGCTATGCCAGTGTCATACAGAGTTTATCCTCTATTCCTAACATACTCCCCACTCGAAAATAATGTCATGATTTTCGAAAATCATCAATGAGCCAACACTCGTGCGGACACTGCGATGCGTTACAACTCATGCGTACTCTTGGCGTGTTATCACTAGAATATCACTGAACGTACCGAGCTGGACGGCGAACTGACCGACCAGCGCGTGTCGTCTGTGGCGATTGCGCTCGTGCCCGTGGCGGCGCCGAACGTATGTCCTCCCCTCGCGCGCGCGCTCCTGCAGAAGGTTGGTCGCGACGAGCCGGGGCCGCTGTCGGAGGAGCGGCCGGTGTCAGGTCGGTCACTGATGAGCTCGATGTAGCCGGAGTCGGATCTGCAGCAGCTTCTAGTCGATACAGCTTACTCAGCGGCCTGCGGGTCCGGCGGCCGCGTAGAATGACAGCGGCGGCTCTCGGATAACCGTCTCGTCCCGAGATAAGTGACTCTACCCGGGCCAACGGCCACTGTCCCCTAGTGCACTCGCCGTGAACTAGGACGATCTCACCAGAGCGTGGGGTGCGGACCGGTCGGCCTCGCGGACTTGTGTTCCAGACTCTCGGCGTCTGTAGGTACTCGCGGGTCCACCTTCTTCTGAGGTGATCTGAGACTTATCTTCTGTTTCGCCACACTCGATCCAGAGTGGCCGTCGGATTGACGGCCGTTGCCACCACTCCCTGGATGGAGGCGACTCCGAACAAGAAGTGGGCGGGTGTCAGGAGGCCGTCGTTCTCGTCTTCAGTCAGCGGACGTAGGTTCAAGTGTAGGGCGAGCTCGTAGAATGTTGTAAAGAGCTCATCGCAGGACAGGTGGCACTGATGCAGAGTAATCTTCATGGCCATTTTCGTGCTCCCCACTAGTCTCTTCCAGAACCCTCCCCACCAGGGAGACGCTTCAGGGATGTATCGCCACTGAACGGCAGGTGGCAGTAGACCGGCCAACTTGTGGAAGGACTTGGCGTTGTCGCTTACGATGATGGAAGGAGTGCCCCTTAAGGCGAAAAATCGTCGCAACGCCATTTAGAGGTCATCTATGCTCTGGCTTCTTATGACTTCGAGATGGACAGCTCGTGTTGTTGCGCAGGTGATCAGTAAACCCCACACTTTGTTGGAGCCGTTGTCGACGTACATTGGCCCGAAGTAGTCTATTCCGATCCTCTCGAAGGAGCGCGACGGCTGCGTTCGAAACTCTGGCAGCGAGCCCTCCGTCGCCCGGTAGGGAAGTCCTTTGTACCTACGGCATCTTCCGCAAGTTTGCACGACGCGCAGGACCGTCCTGCGGTGAATCAGATACTCTGCAGAGAGAAGAGCGAGAGTGCTTCGTGTTCCTTGGTGAAAACAGCGACGATGGGCTTCGTCTACGATCAGAGTGGTGATGTGTCGCAGGTCGGGTAGGATGATCACAGACGGTTCGTTGGTCCGGGTTGTAGCCCTCAACAGGCCTTCTTCATCCAGCTGAGGACGCAGGTTCCACACGGGTGAGTGAGGAGGGAGTGGGCGGCCGCTTTTCACCGCGTCCAACTCCTTCCGGTAAGACTTCTCTTGCGCCAACCTGATCCATATGTGCAGTGCGCTTCTCCGCTCTTCTGGCAGTAGAGGGCCTTTAACACGCTCCGGGCTTGCATGCCGGACGTTAAAGATGAAGCGCTGTACCCAGGCGGTGCGGTTGACTGCTTGCTTGAGGGTGGAAGAGTCCGTCAGGTTGAACGGACCGGACACTTCTGAAGGCTCCTGAATAGGAATGGCGGTCACGGTAGTGACTCGTCTCGACTCTCTGGCAGGATCTTTGACTTCCTGCTGGGCACTAGGGCTTAGCTTGCGGTCGGCAGGAGAACTGGCAGGATCGGTCGGGTGTGTTTGGAGTATGAATGGTGGGCCCTTCCACCACTGCTCACACTCCACCAGCATTCGGAGGGAAACTCTTGTTCCCAAGTCAGCGGGGTTCTCTGACGACTTCACGTGTCGCCACTGATGTGCCTGAGACAGCTGAAGGATAGAGGTGACCCGGTTTCGGACGAACAGCTTCAGCTGTTTGCTGCTGTTGATCCAGTACAGGACATCCGTTGAGTCGGTCCAGAAGAAGACAGTCGGATTCTCGGAGCGAAACGCCTTCCGGACGAAGTTCATCAGCCGCGCTCCTATCAGCGCAGCCATCAACTCCAGCCTCGGGATTGTTAGGCTGGGCGTTAGTGTGGCTAGCCTGCTCTTGGCGACCAGGAGTCTTGATCTCTCACCTTCGACAGCATAGATGGAGGCGCAGTACGCCTTGCTGGACGCGTCGCAAAACACGTGGAAAGTGCTGCTGTTAAAGATCGCTCCGGCTGAACGCGGGAAGCTGACCTCGCTGATCTCCACTGCATCTTCCCACCATTTATCTACTTCAAATCGAAGAGCTGGCGTGAGCTCAGAGTCCCACGATGGACACGGTGACTCTTTCCAGGTTTGTTGGAATATAATCTTTCCTCGGATCAGCCATGGGCTTAGGAGGCCCAGAGGATCGAAGGGCTTCGAAATGAGTGACAGGAGTTGGCTCTTAGTCTCTGGGGGTGGGGCTTGTGGTAGGATAACTGCGAGCTTGTCGTCGCTGGTATTCCACTTCATGCCGAGGATCTTGTCATCCTCTGATGGTACGCCGGTCACGCGGATTTTGTGTAGTTCCATGCTGGCTTCGGAGAAGATTGACTTCACTCTCTTCATATGTGCGTCTGCCTCCTCAGCTGTGGCGAAACTGAGGCATATGTCGTCCATGTAGATCCCCTGCTTGATCAGTTGGCAGAGCTCGGGAGCGACGTCCAGGTAGTTGCTGAGGTGGACTTCGATCGTGGGCAGGAGCACGAACGGCGAGCAGGAGAGGCCGAACGGAACGCGCTGGAATCTGAGTATCTTTCCTCTCCAGAGGAACTGAACGAACTTCCGGTCAGGCTCACTGATGAGGATCTGGTCGAAGGCTGATCTGATATCCGCTTGGCACCCAATCTCGTTGGCGCGGAATCCAAAAATCACGGTGAGAAGAGAGGTCAGAAGATTTTCTCCAGGGTCGAGATAGGAGTTGAGGCTTCTCCCTCTCCCGTCGCGGGCGGCGCCGTCAAAGACGACCCGGAGTTTTCCATTTCGGTGTAGGTCGCGGTGTGGCAGGAAGAACTCCGACTGCTCTAGGGTGTCTGAAGATGGCGAGGGCTCCACCACGGAATTCTGGCACAGATCCGTTATGTGGTCGTCGTAGTTCTGGAACGCTGAGGAATCCAGTTTTCTCGCCATCTGGTCTGTTCTGGAGGCCGTGAGTGCCAGGTTTGACACTGGCCTTTCTTCTGATCTTCAGAGCAGATTCATTTCGTACCGCTTCTCCATTGTGTTCCACGTTGGTTCGGGGTGGAAACATTTATCGTGAAGCTCGCTCTCCCGGATCCCCAAAGTGCCCAGATCCCACAGCGTCTGCACGTTCAGCTTCCTGCGGAAGTAGGAGTGATGTTGGTTGGGGGTGAGCGACACTCCGTCCGCTCCGTGTAGTACGTAGCCGAAGATGGTTTCGAGGGCGCGCAGTTTCTTGGAGACAGGTACTTGGTCCCAAAGCACCACATCATGCATCAGGTCCGTGCCGATCAAGATGTTCAGAGGTCCTCCCTTGAAGTCGTCAGCCAGTTGCAGATCATGTAGAGCAGTTAGAGGAGGTGCAGGACTGGGCTGCACTGGTGCACATGGGTTTTCAGTCTTCCAGAACCGGAAGTTGAAGGACGGACCCCCGAAACGGTTGGCCAGCTTCACCTCCACCTGGTCATACCGCTGCACCTTCTCAGTCTTCTCCTGGAAGCCTACACAGGCAAAGTAGTCGGTCGCAACTATGGGAAGCTTCAGCTGGTTGGCGACTGATGCTCGGATGTAGGAGGTGTCAGACCCGCCGTCGATCAGGAGACGAACTGGCTGTCGGTTGTCTGCTCCTGAAGCCACTGCAAGTGCTGTTTGGCTATAGCAGTGGTGGCCTTGTGCGGAGACATTGTACCGATGACTCTGTGATTGCTGCTGCTGGTGGTTTCCTTGGCTGTCTGGTGCTCTGTGGTCCCTGGTGTCTTCTTGTCCGCGGTAATGGGACGGTGGGCGAGGAACTTGTTGACCAAGCGATTCGGTGTGGGAATGCGGTACCAAGGGCTGGTAGGGGGTGGCAAGGGGTGAAAGCTTCAGTTCTCTAGCACAATGTAGAGACGAATGGTGGTGCTCGTTGCAGATTGGGCAGGCTCTGCTGGTACAGTCTCGGACATGGTGTGGTCCGAGACACTGGAAGCAGACCCCGGATCTCTTTACAACGATCCAGCGATCTTCGACTGGCATCTGTCTGTACTGGTTACACTTGGCCAGGCCATGTCTGCCATGTCCACAAGCCTTACAAGTCCAGGTGGTCTTTGGTTGCACAGGAACCCGCTGTGAGCTCAGAATGCTAGTGACTGACTTCCCACTGCTAGTAACTCGTTTCTCACATGTCAAGTGTGCTGCTTCCTCCCTCATGGCCATCTCATCCTGAAGAAACTTTAGGAACGTTTGAAAGTCCTCCTCTGGCACTACAGCTGATTTTCTAACACGGGACCATTCCAGCCTCCAACTTTCTGGGATCTTTTCTTTTAGAATGGGCTTCAACAGTAGTGAAAATGTTTCAGATGCAACATTCATGGTTTCCAAGGACCTCACATTGGCAGTCAGTTTGTCTATCATATTCCTCAGAGCAGGCAGGTTTTGCTCATCTGTGCAGGTAGGAATGTCCAGTAGTCGTTTCATCAGAACCTCCCTTCGCACCTCATCCTTTCCATATCTTTCAGTTAGGATTTCAATGGCCTTAACATAGCCAGCTGAGGTTACTGGTAGACCTTCAATTGCGAGCTTGGCAGAACCTTCCAAATGAGACTTCAAATATACAAATTTTTGAACTGAGGCATAACTGTTGTTGCAGTGGATGGCCACATCAAACAACTCCCAAAATTCAGGCCAGGCCATCATGTCTCCACTGAACTTGGGTATTTTGAAGTCTATGGCAAACTTGGTTTGACCCATTCCTTTCATAGCTGCCGCAGCCCTGTTCTCAAGACGAGTCAACAGCCGCTTGGCTTTGAAAGCTCCCTCATTCAAATCTTGAGCATGGTTGCTGTCATCACGTACCTTACAAATATCGAGCTGATCTTGAATTTTACTCAGAATAATTGCGTGTTGCTCCACTTGATATATCTTCAAAGCTAAATTATCCTCATCACACTGCTCTCCAAGAACTAAAAATTCCTTCAGCTCATTTAACAGTTTGGTAGCCTTACCATCGATAATGTACGCCTGGATTGGAAACCAACAGCTGTTTGCGTATCGGCCCACTCAGCTGAGGGTAAGTAAACACACGGAAACGCGGCCGGTTTTAGGCCTTGCGCCTATGGGAGTTCAGGGTACGCATTTCGTATTCGCATTTTTTCCAATTGATTCAGCCATCCCAGAAGGATTGCATCAGCTTTTCATGATACAGAATTGATCAAGGGACCGTACCGTTCTTTTCTTATTGATTGATTACGCTCCGTTCAGAAGTTGTCGTGGTGCGAAGTGAAGAAATTTGTGAGTGGGAGCCCGCCTCGACCCAAGGGTCTGCCCACCAATGTTGATATCTTGATGATCTTTATCTTGAATCTTTATCTTGATCTTAATATATAAATCCTTTTAATAAATCAACATCGGTGGGCCGACCCTTTCGTAGAAATGGGCTGCCTCTCACAGATGCATTCACTTCGCATCACAACTTCGGAACGGAGCGTAATAAATCAATAAGGAAAGAATGGTAAGGTTCCTTGATCAATTCTGTGCAATGAAAGGCAGATGCAATCCTCCTGGGATGGCTGAATAAATTGGAAAACAAATCCAATACGAAATGCGTACCCCGAGCTCCCATAGGCGCACGGCCTAAAACTGGCCGCGTTTCCGTGTTTTTACTTACCCTCCGCTAGGTGGCAGGTCGGTGCCGCTGATACGCGCAGATCATAGGCGCCGACGCGGAGTTTCCAATCCAGGCGTACATTATCCACGGCCTTACCTCTGGCAAGAGTTCTCTCCTTTTTCAATTGCTTTCCGTCCTCTTCTTTCATCATGCTGATTTTTTGCCCTAGATAAACAAGTACAACAATATTACAGTTTACGAATCAAATGCACGCAGCTTCACAATACGTACAAAAGGAAAATAAAATGTAATATTTTGATCTTTCAAGCATCCGACCCGGAAGACTATGTGGCGGTTCAAATCTTCAGCGTGGACTGTATTAAGCTGCTTGGAAGAACAAGTCTATATTCTGCGATTACGGTGGTTCACTCTCTTGGTAATTCTGATGCACCTGTTGGGTTTTCTCCCAAATTGATACAACCAGCGAAGGTGGACCGTCGTAGGTCATACTTGTATTCCGTCTGTCGGTTGACCTTCACACTTTTGTCAGGTCGCCAGGGTATGACCAACGCAGTCGATGCGCCCCTAAGCCCAGGTCGCCAGGGACTAAAGAAGTCCCGGTCACGCAGTCACAAGTCATTCACATGTGACCTACCTAACCAGGCGATACTGCTATGCCAGTGTCATACAGAGTTTATCCTCTATTCCTAACACACAGTTTAGGTAACAGCTAAAAACGGCCAGGTTGGTATTCATTCCCCATATCAGATATTCCAGTAGGCCTGGGCCTCTCGATTACGGCACAGACAGGGGAGATGAAGTTTGGTGTTCCGTAAGCCCCCAAAGATAGGACAGGCAGGGGATTTGAGGGTCTCCCGACCATGACCCCGGGCAGGATAGGTTAGAAAGACGATAGTGGGCCATCCCGACCGATTTGTGGCCCAGGAACACCTGTGGGGGTTCCCGCCGAATCGCAAGTTGGTGCATGCAAGTCCTGGCAAGGTGTTGACTCATTTAAAGTGTAGGCATGTCGGCCATTATTACTCAAGCCCAGCATAAGACCATCAGAAACTAACGGAATGTCGCAGCCCAGTGTCATTGAGCCTTGAAGGCAGTAAAGTAAATAGTATATCATTCCCAACCAACAGTGTCGCGTCAGCCGGTCACAGTTGTGTACCTAAGCACGGGTAATTCACATTTAACTTTGGGCAAGAAAGCCCTAAGCACCGGTCAGAGAAAGTAAGACACCACTCAAGACCGAACTTCACCCGTACGAATTCCTAATATCCAATCGCCCCCTCGAGACCACATCCCCACCAACCACCCCACCTATTAGCCCGCCCCCCCCATTTTCCCCTGCGAAGACATGACCCGACAACCCCTATGATCCCCTCCCACTACTCCCCCTCCCACTACACCCCCCTCCCCTCCCAAACCCCAACCCCCACCTACCCCTCCCCATCCCTCCCTCCCCAACCCCCACACCGACCCCGCCCTCGACCTCGCCGCCCTAGAATATACAGAGGCAGACACAGATAGCTATATGCATACTATCGTATCCATATGGCTTACACTAGAAGCCACATGGCCGTATTCAACCATGACTTAAGCATGACATTATTGTGAGGTTACGTACTAGACATGTTAGAACTAAGCATGACATGCTTGGAACTTAACCATGGCGTAGGCCCAATGGTTAAATTTCGGCCTGATTGCTGAGAGGGGGGAATCATTTATTGAAGCCGTCAGTGCCCAATACCCCACCCATTAGCGTATGCAATGTGACACCCCTGCACGCACAGTTACACTTCTGAGTTCAGATTATACCATTAAGCTGTGCACACAATTAGCGACTCTGGTGTAAAAATGTGCGACTCTGATGTAAAATGTGCGACACTGATGTAAGAATGTGCGACACTGATGTAAAAATGTGCGACTCTGTTGTAAAAATGTGCGACTCTGGTGTAAAAATGTTCGACTCTGATGTAAAAATGTGCGACTCTGGTGTAAGAATGTGCGACTCTAGTGTAAACATATGAGCGGCCACGCGTGAGTGAGCTTAGTTTTGCAAGCCGTATAGTTGGTGACAAAATGTAAAGCTACCAGTATTGGCAATCCTTGTCCGAAAATACTGTTCATCCGCAGTGCTCAAGTTAAGCTGTATTTGTGAATGACGGAAGAGAGGTACCCACGCACACGCGAATGCCGCTCCGACCTGCCTAATGGGGAGTGCGCAGACCTCGTCCACCAGCCTCTACAGCTGGCCCGGCCGTTGGTGTGGAGCCACCAGCGTCTACAGCCGGCCCAGCCGTTGGTGTGGTGCCACCAGCGTCTACAGCTGGCCCGGCCGTTGGTGTGGAGCCACCAGCGTCTACAGCTGGACCGACCGTTGGTGTGGAGCCACCAGCCCCCACAGCTGGACCGACCGTTGGTGTGGAGCCACCAGCGTCTACAGCTGGCCAGGCCGTTGGTGTGGAGCCACCAGCGTCTACAGCCGGCCCAGCCGTTGGTGTGGTGCCACCAGCGTCTACAGCTGGCCCGGCCGTTGGTGTGGAGCCACCAGCGTCTACAGCCGGCCCAGCCGTTGGTGTGGTGCCACCAGCGTCTACAGCTGGCCCTGCCGTTGGTGTGGAGCCACCAGCGTCTACAGCTGGACCGACCGTTGGTGTGGAGCCACCAGCCCCCACAGCTGGACCGACCGTTGGTGTGGAGCCACCAGCGTCTACAGCTGGACCGACCGTTGGTGTGGAGCCACCAGCGTCTACAGCCGGCCAGGCCATTGGTGTGGAGCCACCAGCCTCTACAGCTGGCCCGGCCGTTGGTGTGGAGCCACCAACGTCTACAGCTGGCCCGGCCGTTGGTGTGGAGCCACCAACGTCTACAGCTGGACCGGCCGTTGGTGTGGTGCCACCAGCGCCTACAGCTGGACCGACCGTTGGTGTGGAGCCACCAGCATCAACAGCTGGACCGACCGTTGGTGTGGAGCCACCAGCGTCTACAGCTGGACAGGCCGTTGGTGTGGAGCCACTAGCGTCTACAGCTGGACAGGCCGTTGGTGTAGAGCGTCTACGCCTTTTCATCCAGTGGCGTACCTAGGATTTGGTCTTGGGTCAGGGGGAGGCAAACCGATTTGGATGGGGCCACTTACCCCCAATTAAAAAATATTCCCGGATTTCCACCACTATTTCTCAAAGGGGTCTTTTTAAATAAAATAATTAATGACCAACTTAATTGTCCTGTGAAGGGGGCTCAATCTACCACCATCGTTTCTGAGTCATCGGATTTCAACCCAAGCTACCCCCATCCTGTTCGAAGTTTTTTTCCGATATCCTTTGATAAGTCACATCACACGGCTGAAATGACACCTATACAAATAAATTTAAAATGTACAATTTTCAACTTTCGGGCATTCGAATTAATCATGCTCAGTCGCCAAAACGCCAACGTTCGTGCACGTGTATACCCGCCTAGCGCATTCGGCTCATTCGCCACACTCTGTGCGATTCTCCGGTTTCTGCTAGTCTCCCTACGTTTTGCTAATTGCTGCCTCTTGATTCCCTGTGCCACATTGGGCGTGTGGAATGCTTCGCATAGGGGTTTGTGTTGAAAATTATATTAATTCAATTCGATGATTAGTTCTCTTCTTCTCATATTTTCTGGTGGTTAAGAAATCCGGATACCCGCTGAGCTAGGGCTTTGATGCACCTCATATCTTTGGTTAGCTAAGCTCCCAGATTGGCTATCGAACCGAGGCCCTAGCTTGACGTTCTTTTTTGGACTCGTTGAGTTCTTCTTCGTATGCGGATGTGTTTTAGGGCTCCAGCCAATTTTTGTTAGGGCCCGGCACATTTTTGAGACCCGGCTCTTTTTAGAGTTTTGCTGCTTTCTTTGCGCACCAACGGAATTTTTAGGTACCCTCGCGTATTCGAAGAACCCGCTTTTTTTCCTCAGTTTTTGTTTAGGACCATGTCGCTTTTTGAGGTTCACGGCCAGTTTTTGAGGCGCCATGCGGTCTCAGGCTCCGGTGTGCTTTGAGGGCCTCCCTTGTGCTCTCCTGGAGCTCCCGCTGTGTTATTTTGAGTTGCAACGCATGTTTTAAGGCCCTGCCGCTTTTTACAACACTCTGTACGCTTTTGAGGACTCGGTGCATTTTCGGCCTACTGT
This sequence comes from Ashinkailepas kermadecensis, assembly GCA_034440615.1. Taxonomy (NCBI): domain Eukaryota; kingdom Metazoa; phylum Arthropoda; class Thecostraca; family Neolepadidae; genus Ashinkailepas; species Ashinkailepas kermadecensis. Next base: position 153,004 of record JAOTOM010003793.1, on the reverse strand, counting down.
TGTGGTTTTAGGGTCCTGCTGTGTTTATCTGGGGCTCCTGACGTACATTGATGAGACCCCAACACAATTGTGGGAGCTCCAGTATAATCTATCGTGGGCTCGGCGCGACTTTTCTGGCTGAGGTGCGTGATTCCTGGGAACCCGACGCCATTTTTCTGGGCTCGACGCAATTTTTGGTGAATTCTTCTGAATTTTTAAGGTCCGAGTTCCGGCCGGATATTTCCGGCCCCTGACGCCATATTTGTGTTTCCCGCCACCATTTTGTTTTCAATCTCCGGTACGTCTTATCGTGTTCGTGCGCGATTTTTGACGGAATCTGGTGATATGTTTAACCCGCGCACGTCCGGGGGGGGGCAGATATCTGCCCCCCCTGCGGCTTTTCCTACTTTACCGCCATACTAATCGGGATAGCAAGGCCAAACCTCGCATGGCTGCTCATTGGTCTTTTCCGCATATCCTCAGAAATTTTTGACCCTGGGTCATCTAAAGTCAGGTCACCAGGTCAGGCGAAGTGACCTAACGTCCTTCCGAGTTCTAGGTGGCATCACTCCCACAATAATTGGGCGATTGATTTCAAACTTATATCACGTCATGATCTTATCAGGGACTATAATATGTATATCACGATTTTTTCTTAGCGTTGACCTGAGGTCAGGTCGCGGCCATGGCTTCCCCATTATAGGCCTATGGAAAAATATACAAATGTTTCCTGGTTACATATTTGCTCTCGGAATGACCTCCAACCGTTGTGACGTGTAGTTGGAAGCAATTCGCATTGCCATCGCCGACATTTTTGCTCAGTAACCTCACCAAGGTCAGCTGAGGTCACCTGACGTCACTAGCACACTTCTGCGCATTATATCGCAATGCATTGAGCTAGAAGGCTGAAATTACCGTCATTGTGTTTGTATCGCCAAGACGTGTTGATTGCTATATTACATGACCTCCCTTCTCTATCCCATGACCTTGACCTGAGGTCATAGTTTCGGTGACCCATCTGTTGACCTGACCTTAAATTACACAGCGTATGTCGATAGCACATTTCAAGGGCTGTCGAATAGCATTTGCAGTTTGTTTCTATCTGTTACAGGTCCTGAGATATGTGCCAATATCTGAGGGTCCCACCCGAGCTGGTCGAATTTGACATATGATGACCCAGGTACCTAAGTATTGACCTGAGCGAGAAAATGACCGAAATACTTTCGATAGAGCTTGTCACCAGCTACCCAAAGCCGTTTTCCGTTTGTCGCTACCTAGCATAGTTCCCGAGATCTTAGGGGGGGCAGACATCTGCCCCCCCCCCCGGACATGCGAAGTTGGCGCGGTCCGCCGGACGTGCGAGTGTTAAGGCTCCGGAGCGATTTCTTGGCTCCGACATTCATTTTTCGGTATCTTTCCTTATTTTGCAGGGTTCTCCCTTGATTTTTGTCGAGCCCCGATGCGATCTTTTGAGCAACGCTGTGCTTATTTTGTGACATGGACGCAATTTTTTCGGAATTCCGATGTGAATTTTTGACGACCCGACCAGAGTTTTTGAGACTACGGTCGGGAATTGTGAGTTCCGAGCGCGATATTTGCGGGACTCGGCGCGAGTTCGCGGGCACGTTGTACTTAGCTGGACCCAGCGGGATTTTGGCCGGCCCCGGTGCAGATTTTCGGGATCGGGGCGAGTTTTTGGTGCCCACTGTATTTATTTAGAGCCCCCTACGCGAATTATGGGTACCCCTATGCGAATTTGTTGGGCCCGAGGGCGATTTTGAGGACCTGGCGCGATCCTTGGGAGCCCACCCGTTCAGGAAGGGGGAAGGGGGGGGGGGGAACGAGCATTTGCCTCTTTGGTTCCCCGCTGCGGCTGCTCAATACATTTTGTTTTCAGCCGATGGCTCCCTTCAGAGGAGAAAGGTCCTTCGGTGAACTTTCTTGTGGGACCTTCTCTGAATTTTCCCGTGCTCGGGTCGATATGATGGAGCCCCTTTGTTATTTTTTTGGTGTCGAGTACTACTTTTGTAAGTGTTTATGTTTTGTATTTTTGTGGGATATTTTTGGGCTCCGGTACGACTCAGGGGTTCCCGGTGCATTTTTTCGGTGCAAACACGCATCTTTTCCGCGGTTCGAAGCATTAATGTTTTTGTCTTTGACGCAATTTTTCTGGCCACACAGTCACATTTCGGTTAGGCTTTGATTTTCTGGAAGCCAGCTGCGACCTGTAGGGCTGCGGCTCGCCTTTTTTTGACCCCAGTGTGATTTTCAAGGGGAGAGACGCGACTTTTGGGGTCGAAGTGCGTTTTTGGACCCCATTCTCATTCGTGTGTATACCTAGCACGAGTTTTAGTGGTCTCGACATGCCTTTGGTGGCCCACCACTTTTTACTTTTTGTGGGCTTTTTGAACGATTGTTGGGACCCCAGAGTGATTTCCCACATCAGGAATGTTTTTTTTGTTGCCCCGCCTTTTTTTGGTGGTCCCGATGACACTTCTGGGGCCCCGGTGCGGCCTCTCCAGCCCCTATCGTAATTTTCTACGGTCCGAGCGCAACTTTTTGGTACCCTCAGGCTCAGCGATTTTCAGGGGTCCTGGCCCGACCTTTTGGGGTTCCGTCGTGAATTTCAGGAACTCCGTACGACTTTTTTGGTCCCCAGCGTGATTTTCACGGGTACATGCGCGAACTTTCGAGGCCCCCAGCGTGATTTGCATGGACCCGGTCCGACTTTTTGGGAGCTACAGCGCGACTTTCGGGGGCCTCGGTCTGATCTTTTGGCCCTCAGCGTGATTTTCATGAGCCCAACCTGTCTTTTTGGGCCCATCGTGAGTTTCAAGTATACCGGCACAACTTTTTGGTCCCCAGCGTGATTTCCAGGGGACCAGATGCGAACTTTTTTAGGCCCCTGACGTGATTTTCAGGGGGCTGGCCTGTCATTTGTGGCCCCAGTGTCATTTTCAGGGGCGCCGTTGAGACTTCTTGGGCCCCAGCGTGATTTCCATGGAACGCGGGGGAAACATTTTGAGGCCCTAGCGTGATTTTTTTTGGTCCCAGGCGCAAATTTTGGGAGGCACCAATGGTATGCCAGGGGCTCCGATCGCACTTTTGGAGCATCCAGCTTCAATTTTAGGGGCCCAGAACGATTTTTTGGACCCCAATGTGATTTTCAGGGGCATTGGTGAGATTTTGGGGGACCGTAGAGTCATATTCAGGGGTCCCCGCTGGACATTTTGGCGCCCAATGTGATTTGTTAGGGGCCCCAGTGGGATTTCAGAGCGCCTGCCGCAATTTTTCCGAACCTCGGCGCGAGTATTTGGGCCCCATCCCTCAGGGAGGGACCACGGCCCATTATCCCATCCCCTTCGGTACTCCACTGATTCCATCGGACATCTGGTCAGCTCGGCCCTCCCCTCCTCACTAAAATAGGCCCGTCTTCCGACGACCACACGCTGTTCACAACTGACGGGGGAGAAAGGCTGGTGCAGACGAGACCGAGCTGCCAGGGCTTTCGGGGGCGGACTAACCGTTCCTGCCCTCGTGGTAGCTCCTCCCAATTTGGGACTCCCTTGAGAGGAGAAATGGGGAGGGGATGAAACGTTCGCTGAGACGCTGCGAAAATCGACAGCCGAGGTAGCCGACCTACGAGCCGCCTCCTATCGACGAAATGTTCCCGACCTGGGGCAGTGAGATGTCAACGCAGTCTACATTCAGGACAATGACAAAATACTGCCCGGTTATTTGCGGCTGATTAGAAAGGACCACATTTCGTTCTAACTTAGAAAGCTACTCAGGAGATATCAGGAAAATAACAGGTTGAAATCAACTTTGCATCTGTTTCTATGTCAATTGCGCTTAATAGCGTCCTGCACAAGCTTCGTCGCTTTGGAGAGCCGGAACAGCTCGCTCTGACCTTTCATACTGTAGGCCAGGTCAGCCAGAGACAGTCAGTATCTAGACATGCTGGCGATCTCTACCTGCCCAGATCTAGAACGGAAATGGGAAAAAGGCGGTTCCAAGTGAGAGCAGCTGCTCTTTATAACGTATTACCTCAGGACCTGAGAGAACTGCCAGTGTCACGGTTTGGTGCGGCGCTGAAACGGCATATCAGGCCATCTTGATGGATATGTTTGGCATGAGTTAGCTATTGCCTGGTGTTATGTGAGACTGGTGAGAATGTGAATTTGGAATGGTTGTCATCGCAGTGTTTTAACAAAATTGTATCCTACTCTTATCGTTTTATCTACAAGACGAGGAATCGTAATAGCCACGAATATGTTGTGGAAGGTTCTAATAAATGTCTATGTCTATGTCTACCCCACTGATGCTTACACCTATCCTCATTTTTACTCCTACGTGCCCGCTCTTGTTTATTTCCGATGAACGTTCCTGTAAAATGGAAATTTGGTCAGAAGTTCTACTTACCTTTCCACTGTTCTTTCTTATTTGCATTACCCGATAGGTATTTGTACTTTCATGGACTAGGGCCTTCTGCAAGATCGTGCTCCTTTATGGTTGATGTTATCACGCTCGGATATCACGTTGTTGATGTTATCACGTTAGGTTTACACGCGAACACCTGTGAGTGAAAAACTGTGTGCTTTGCATTGAAGTTCAATGTAGCTTGAATGTACGCTAGGCCAGCTTATGTGGTATCTATGCCCCTGTTGAACATGGGGTGTTTGCGAGCGCCAGAATGTGTCCTGGGAGTACTGGTGTGTGGGTGCGATGGAGAAGAGTGAGCATCTGCAGGACCAGAGGCTCAGCCAAGAAAAGAACTTCACATCAGATCGAACAAGAAATATGCGAGTTGACTGCGTCACACAGGCATTTTCAACACGCTTCGCGCGCCGAAAGCGGTGTCGTACCGTAAGATTGCTTGGTGTTCGGGCCACCTTTAACAAAATGCTGGCTGCGCCCCTGTGCGGGTATGTCATTCGTTCGTAGCTGTTGTCTTGACGCCTTCGTGACGTCATCAATCCGATCGGAGGGCATCCGGGCCCTCAAACCGCCTGCGATCGGGACAGCCAGGGACGCAGCAGCCAGCAACGAAGCCGGTAACGGCCGACCCGACCTCTGTCTCCGGCGTGGGGATAGTCAGGGCAGGACCTCGGTCTGCGGGTGTCGGTGACGTCACCGCACCACAGGTCACCGGCTGACCCGTGGTGGTCTTGGACAGTGGCAACCACGCTGATGAATCAGCAACACTTGGAGATTCATTTTACAGACATCCAAGCAAAGACATAGTTGCTACCTACTTGTAGCAAATACAAGTAGGTAATAATTTCACCTCCCCTTGTAACAACTCTGGTCTCACCCACTCCCCACTCTCTCTTCCTATCTCTCGCCCTCTTTTTTCCTCTCTCTCTATCTCTCTCTCTCTCTCTCTCGCACTCTCCTATACCCTTCTATTTAGGCCCCTTGACCGTTCCACCCAATGCTGCAGGTCGCCACCCACATATACAGTCCACTATCAGCGGTTGAAAACGGCGTCCTCCACATTTTGGTCCTCCAGGCCGGATCAGCCCAGCGTCAAGTGAGAGAAAGCACTCTGAAAGTAGAAGACGTCCAGTTGATCGCTTCACTGCATAAACAACTGTCAACAGCTCCTTGAGCTTGTGTTGAGTTGCTGGATTGGGAGCTGAAGACACAGTGATAGAGATGGAGGCTCCCGGGGAGCTGATGCGGCGAGTTCGGCCGGCAACGGGAAGACGGTGCCACAAGATGCCGACGCTATTGAAAAGACAGGGAGAGAGGTGGCTAGCGAATTTAAATCCCCGAAGCTCCATCGTGAACGTAAGGCTGCTACATTTACGCGCGTGCAATATGGCAGAGGCACAAATCTCTCAACAGGCAGACGGCGACGAGCTGACGAAGCGTCTGGAGTGTCTGAACGCGGCACTGGACGGCTTTATGGAAGACAATGACGCATATGTTGACAAGTTGGATGACGTGGATGAATTGAAGGAAACTGAAGAGCATGCTTCCAGACTAATGGCACGTCACTCTGGCATGGCAATTAAGATTACGCATGCGGCTATTCAGCAGCCGGCATGGAGAACGCCGTCCCATCTGTGAGAAAGACGGCAGTCACCCACTGCACACCGCGAAAGAAGCAAGATCAGTGTGTCTCGCGTCTCGTAACGTTCGAGGGCCTCGGTGGCCTCGAAGGAAGCCGAGATCGCGGCAGAACTAAAGGCTCTCGTGGTTAAGCATCTGAAGGCAAAACAGGAAAGGGAAAGATCAGTCAGAGATGAGTTGGAAGAGCAGGACAAAGCGCTTAAGGAGCAGGAAGAAGCGCGTAAGAAGCAGAATGAGCAACAGAAGAGACGAGAAGAAACTTCTTGAGGTTAAAAACATTGAAGAAGAGCTAGAGCGCGCCCTTTTGGAGGCGCGTTTGTGTAGGGCAGCGGAAACGGACCTCGAGGTGGACCGAAGGAATGACTTCGAGGAGGAAGCCATTAAAGAAACTATGGCTGCTCCAGTGATCCACGATGACCGACCGATCAAGGAACGTGTGCAGCCGCGTGACGTTGGTGAGCCGTGTCGCCAGGTGCGCCCGCTGGACGTCATTCCTGTCGAACCTGCCGAGGCCGAGCCACTACAGCACGTCAGGTATGATCCGGCTGATTGGGTGAAAGGATTATGCTCGGAGCGCACTGACGGAAAACAAGGACCATCGGCATTCGTCACGAGCATACCGCGCCTGAGCCTACCCACGTTCCGAGGAAGAGCGCAGGAATGGCCGCGCTGGATCGGCCTGTTCAAGGCCCTCGTGCACGACCAGCCATCGTTGACGAACTCCGAGCGAATGGCCCACCTGCAGAACCCGGTGGATGGGCTGGCTGCTCAGGAAATCGACGGCATGCTCTTCAATGGTGGCCTTCACCAAGAAGCCTTGCGGACATTACAAGAGCGGTTCGGGCGAGATGAGGACATCATTCAGGCGCACTTGAGGAGCGTCTTCACTACGACCCCGCCCGCACTCACTGATCTGCCGTTCATGGAGTAATTATACGCTGTCGTTCACAACACAGTGACGGTACTGCGCAACTTGGGCTATGCGAGTGACCTTTCCAGCAGCGAGAATTTGCGGAGAGTGGTGGAGAAGCAGCCGAACGAGCTGTCTCGTGAATGGGGTCGTGAAGTCTTCCGCTTACGGCCCTCGCGGCACTCGCTGGATACGCTCAGTGAATGGCTCAGGGTTCAGGTGTGCATCCTCAGCTTCTCCGCTGTCCAAACGGAAGCGTCGGACCGCAAACGTGCAGCTTACACGCCCAGGGATGGTGCGGCGCGAAAGTCGGCACTCGTAACTGTTGCGACGTACGCAGCTGAAGAAGCTGAAACAAGATCGCCACCCCTTTGTGTGGTTTGTAAGGACAAACACAAAATGGCTGACTGTCCGACGTTCGAGTCCAGAACGTTGGACGCAAGGAGGGAAACAGTGTACGCCGAGGGCCTTTGTTTTTCATGTCTGACGAAGGGTCACTGGAGCAGAAGATGAAAGTCAGCCCGGCGGTGCGGGATAGAAGGCTGCAAGTTCACTCACCACCCACTGCTCCACGGAGGCCCCAGGCAGCCCAAAGCCAACCAGCACGAGCTACAAAGGGAAGAGTCAGGACATGAACCATTCGTAGCAGCCTCCCGAGTCACCGACCCTCCTTGGGGTGGAGGGGGGGGGGGGGACTAACGTCAATGGATGACGTAAGGAATACGACCCTCCCGAAGCGACGCGGGCGTAGTAGATACCTCAGCTACCAGGTGGACGGAGGGGAGGATATTTACTTCTAAACTGAATGATGATCCGTGTGATGGGTTTGAAAAGCACGTGCCGCGGCGTTCCTCACGAGTTGGTTCCCTGTTGTCACCATATACCTCTGAAGGCGGTGTAAATATACACAAAGTATAATATGGTCACTTGCTTGCCCCCCCTTGTGTTTTCATGTCTCCTCTCTCTCTCTTTCTCTCTCTCTCTCTCTCTCTCTCTCTCTCTCTCTCTCTCTCTGTCTCCCCCTCTGATTACCGTCCTCTCAGACCTACCCGTGCTGTCAGGTCAGTGCCCGCTCTCAACCTGCTCAAACCACATACTCGTCCACCCTCCCACTATATTCGCCCCGACCCATCTTCCGACAGCCGGTAGCGCCGACGTGGTGATAGGAAAACGTAGTATCTGAGAAATGGTTTTGTTTTTATTTGTTTTCCAAACTCGCCCGGAAGCGACTTTGCAACCTTGTCACACATCTTCGTACACGATACGGGAACGATCCCAAGGCAACTTCGCAAAATTCATTCACTAGCCGGTGCAGTTGCACCAACCGTTGGGCGGTCCCCACCCCCGGGGGATGGTGTCGCCGACGCTCGGCTGGCCGGTGATGGCCGCCATCGCAGGTGTTGCGACGGCGACCAACGAGGCGGACTGGCCCTCCTGAGCTGCGCTCCGGCCAGCCACCAGATCCCTCAAAAGGGTCACGAGGGCACCTCCACATAATAAGGGGCCAGGCGCGTTGCCCGGTCCTCCGGCGCCAGCCATGTGGTACGCGCCGCCGCTCGCACGAGGGCGCTGTCGGGCAGGGGTGGCAGCGGCGACACGTCGGGGGCGTAACCTCGCCAGATGGCATACGCCCCCCCCCAAACTCGTCCAAGAAGGACGCAGCCCGGTTGACGTCCCTGTAACAGGATCAAGTGGTTAGCAAGAGTAGGAGGGCCGACGCGACCAACTCCTTCCCTGATAAAGCCGTAGTGAAACTCGACATTGCGACATCAGAACGCGCCCCAGGATAAATAACTCCTTCTTGGTTTCATGAAAGAAAAGAAAAACCACAAATGTTTGGTGAAGGGAAAGACACTATTCCGTTTCTCTCCAAAGGAGAGAGCGCTGTGCGGTTTCGGAATTCGGATGAATATACGAAAACATTCTGAAAAAGTGGGGGGGGGGGACGACACTAACGACACCATGGCACTCCGGGAGGGGAGGGGGAACTTACCGCAAGGCCACCTCGTGACGATCTCCGTGCCGGTCTGGGTGGAGGGCTTTTCCCAGCCGTCTTCGCCTCCGGGCCACAACCTCCCGGAGGTGGGGAAGGCCCCGAAAGTCGTCGGGCCCAAGGTCCAGAACGACCTCGGGCAGAAATCGGTGGATCTCTTCTGGGTCCTGGTCGACAAGCCGGGCGAACATCAGCTCGGCCTCGGCCCTCTCCTCTTCACTGAAGCAGCGTTCCTCTTCGGACGACATAGTGGGCGCAAGTGACAGGGAGAGCGAACGGCGGAGACGAGGCAGACTCCCAGGACATCCGGGGGCGGAGCTATCCGATCCTGCCCTCAGGGTCACCCAGCCCACTTGGGATCCCCCTCGAGGGGGAGTCCCACGCTCTCTGGGATGTGGCGAAACCGAAGAGAGGCAGACGACCTGCGAGCCGTCCTCTTATGGACTGAACGTTCCCGGCTAAGGGTAATGAGTGTCAAAGCCAATCTTTAACTTGTCTAGAATATTAATGTTGTTTAAGATATATAAATATATGATCTGCGCTTGGATGATGTCGAATTGCGAGATGGTGCGATGAACGGACACTTCGGGGGCATTAGTATATGCTCTGATTCTTTGACTGCGAAATCCCGCTGGCCTCTGTGATCCAGGGGCGCAGACGCGGGCGGGCACAGTATGCAGGTCGGATGGGCTGTCGAGCCACTGCACGGTCGTGAGTCCGCCCCCCTGTTCGCTATACGTTTGGACACGGAGCCGTGTAGCGTTTCGAGGGGGAACGTTCGGACAGGTTTGGAGTGCCATAAGCCCCGAGGCTAAAATGGTAGGGCAGGCTAGGTTATAAAGACGGCCAGGGGACGTGCCCAACGTGGTTGGGATCCGTGCCCGCTCGCGAGCACGTTCACCTGGTCGCACAGTATCAGTATACGGCGAATAAGGCCCGGTGCGGCATCCGACTGATTTTTAAGGTTAAGGTACGCCAGTCAAAGACACCAGAGCACATGTATAAGCCCTCGGAGCCAGTACGATGAGCCCCTCGTAGCATTAACACTTCATCCAGGCGAGGAACACTGTCAATGATGGCGATGCCAGCTATGATGGCCGTGGAAGTTTTACATATTCGGCCAACCTTCCATATAAAGAGCAATTGTCTGTCGATATATGTGTTTTGGTACCGCTGAGGGGGGGGGGGGGAAGGCAAATTTGGGGACCAAGCATTTCATTCATGAATTAATAAGGAGAGAGTGAACGGGAAGAGCGAATGTGGAGTGAATGAGGAGAATGAGTGTGTGTTAGGTAGTTTTAAGGCCCAGCGGAAACCGCTAGGGGCTTAATCACAAGCACCTATTTCGAGCGGCACAATGCACAAAAATTATACTTCTAATAGCATCCAAAAGTCCCATCTTGGGACAAGTCATTGAAACCTAGGGCATCTTGAATTCTCATTAATTTTCTAAATACATCGTAATCTTTCTAAATTGGCTAGAAGCACTCATTTACCTGTATGGTGTTTCCAAAACTTTGACCTCGCACACATATAAATTCGTGTTAGGGACGGTAGCTCAAACAACATCAAGACGGCTGGGGTTTGGGGAATGTGTGGTGGAGGTGGCGGGGAAACACAGCACAACACACCCCCGACAGAGGCACAATCAGCAAAGGAGATAATTAGCCCAGTCTAAATATAGAGTCAGCCCGTGTTCAGCCTGGTTAAAGTGTTCTCAGTTAAAATAAAGCCCCAGCCCCAAAGTTCAATGAGAAAAGTTTTAGTTAGGGCTTGGGTAGCAAACTACGTTACACACCCAGCACTACTTTATCGCCCACACAGCACTCCCACATCACGAAACACCACACTCACCCAAACAACCGCCACACCCGGCATGCTACCGAAGCCACCACCCCTACACCCCATCGACGGCAGAGCCACCACCCCTACAGAAGCATGGACAATACCAGCATATATACAGAAAAGGCGTAGTGAGCGTTGACGGGACACGGGTTTCGTCACCGCTACCGCCGCCGCCGCCGCCGCCACCAAGCTTCCAGGTCCGCTCCAGCCTCGGCTGCGGCTGCCGTCGCGACCGCCACTGCCAACGCCGACGCCGACGCCGCCACCGATGGAAGCGGCAGAAATGCAGGCAGCGACGCAAGACACGTTCAGAACAGTGTCTGAAGCAGCTGGCGAGCAGTGCGGCGGATATGGGGACCGGTCTGGCCGACTGCGGTCGCCTGCAGGTGGGCCCGCAGACTTTGCGGCATCGATGGCCCAATGCGCAGCTTCGAGTTGGCGGCGGACTCAGCAGCTGCCATCTCGGCAGACTGCGCGCTGAGCACCACGGCGTTCAGTGTGCGCCGCTCGGCGCGCTGGCTTAGCAGCATGGGGGCCAGCTGCTGCCGCAATGACGTTGCCTCTTGCTGCGCCAGCACCGCCGCCTCGCCCGCTCTGGCAGCCGACTCCTGCGCCCGGGCTTCGGCATGACGCGCCTGGGCGGCCGCATGTCCCATAGCAGCTGCCGTCTGCCCCGCCACCGCGCAATCTTCTCGAAGGCGACGTATGGAGTCGGCGGCGTAAACAGCTGCCTCTTCGAGCTTTTTGTGTGGTTGCCTTCATCGCCTCCAGCTGCGTCTGCAAGGCAGCTTCGCGGCTGGCAGCGGCGACCAATTCGACGCGGACGGCTGCGGTGAGCGGGGTGCGCAGCTGCGCGGGTGCGGACAGCGTGGCGCGAGCTAGCTGGGCAGCACCGCTCTCGCTGGCCGCCCACAGCTGGTAGGCCTCCCGGTAGTGGAGAAGCCAGTCGGCGGAGATGTTGATCAGACTGCAAAGAGTGGACATGAGGTAACTAACGACCATCTGAGTGGTGCGCGTATCAATGGACAATGTCCATTGGACATGAACCAAATGCGAATGGCGCATCCGCGCCGATCAGATTGTACGCGTAACCGGCCGCATTAAATAGAAGCAGTCGGTACTCACCGAGATAGGTGTGGGCAACCGTGCTGGCGATCCGGGTGATGTTGCTGCTGTAGGCGGCGCGCGGCTCGGTTGACGGAGCGGCGAAATTCCGGGCCGTTCTCGCCGAGCGGGACCCCGATAATTTGCTCCGGCACACAAATGAGGCGGCCGGACTCATCGCATAAGCCGAGCCATGAAAACTTCGACTCGGCAGCCCGTCCTCACCAAGAGGAACACAGTATGCAGCGCACATGTTACCGTCCTGAGGTCTCCTGACTTACTGATTGGGTGTCCGGCTGTCAGATCGAACGCTTCCCAACCGCTCAGTTCGCACGGCCGGCACCACCCCTCGTTCATATTTACTCAGGCCACGTGAGGGTAGGAAAACCTGCCTTCGCCTCCCTGTGTGCGTATGTTTGGCTCTGTCGGTCCTGGACGCTGGGCCGATTCAGGTGCTGGAATGTATGTCATATAATTAGGAATAGTTGTACGACGGGCAGTAATGATATTATTTATTGTCTTGTCACACCCAGCCCAGAGTGAGCGATTATGTAACAGCTGAGTAGCTCTGTCGACAGCTGTGTTTGTGTGTGTTCGTCATGTGCAGTCTAACACAGGGGGAGTGATGTTGCCGACAGACTTCGCGCTGTGGCCTGCCGTTCGCGGGCAGCCGCGACATCGGGCTGGACACCGCATGTCCAGCGACGACGTGTTTGCTCGACCTGTGGGGCTTCCCCGTCGCGTCGCTCGTATTTGTTCTGCGTATTGGTTGAACGCCGGCCGCAGCGCAGGTGGGGGGGGGTTATGCGACCCGTTGACCCCTTTCTCTCCTTGTCTCAGCTGGCCATTACCTTCATATATATGCGGCGCGTCAACACTCCGGCGCTCTCTTCTTTTGTCGCCTTCGTCAAGTGCATTGCACCTCTGCCGTCTCGCCGTCGCCAACATAGAAATGTTTCTTTGAGCGAGTATTGAAGTGATAAGTGGAACAGTGAGTGATCGGTGAAAGTAAATTAATGAACCACGCGCAGCACAGCACGTCACGGCTGGGTCACCGTGCCTGACTCTGTTTTCCTGCATTCTTTCCACGTTTTTCGCACTCCTTCATTTCCTAATGCCACTGCTCTCTTGAATTGGAAGGTCTCCTTTAGTACTCTTGAATTAGAGTGCTCTCGGTTAGGTCCATGCTCTCTTGAATTGGAGGGTTCCTTCACTCTTGAATTGGAGTGTTCTTGATTAGGTCCATGCTCTCTAGAATTGGAGAGTTTCTTTGTCTCCCTTGAATTGGGTAGCTCTAATGTACAACTTCTATTACTATGTCCACCTTTATGTAGGTTATTTCGATTAGATCTTTACATTCTCTCATCATCCGTCTTTCCGACCTCTCACATTGCATTTATTTGTTTCTTTTCCTCTTGTTATTCGCATAATTTCCTTTCACATGTTATTCCCGCTCATTTCTATCTCGCTCTCTCTCTCTCTCTTTCTCATACATAGAACATAGATCGTCTGGACACTTGAGTCCAATTTGTAGATCTTCTGAACATTCAGACCTGGGAGTAGATCTTGTGAACATCTCCAAGTATTATTAGATCTTATGAACACTTTCGTCTTCGAGTAGATCTTCTGAACAATTTAGTCCTGGGAGTAGATCTTGTAAACATTTCGTCCTCCAAGTAGATCTTGTGAACATAGATCTTCTGAAAGTAGATGTTCTGAAAATAGATCTGAACGTAGATCAACTGAAAATAGATATCTGAAAGTAGATCTTATGAGCCTCACCCCACCCAGAACACACCCGAGCCAACAGACTACCCTGGTGGCTATCAGTCTACCGACAGTCAGTCTCCCGACAGTCAGTCTCCCGACAGTCAGTCTACCGACAGTCAGTCTACCAACTGTCAGTCTACCGACAGCTAGTCTACCGACAGTCAGTCCATCGACAGTCAGTATACCGACAGTTAGTCTACCGAGTCAGTCTGCCGACAGCCAGTCTTCCGACAGCCAGTCTATCAACAGCTAGTCTACCGACAGTCAGTTTACCGACAGCTAGTCTACCGACAGCCAGTATACCGACAATCAGTCTACCGACAGCTAGCCTACCGACAGTCAGTCTGCCGACAGCTAGTCTACCGACAGTTATTCTACCGACAGCTAGTATGGCGTCAAATATGGCGCCAGTTTGCTACTCGTTCAGTCTTCCTCCCCCTCCCCCTATACACAATCCATCATACAGTTCAGCATATGCACTGTCTGATGTTCCAACTTCCTCTGTCGCCAGTCTGGTGGCAAGACAGCAGAACATTATCGTCTCCACACACCAAGCCAGGCTGGAATTACTTTCTGAAGTTCCATTGTGCTATAATCCCTTCCCCACATGGGGTAGTCACCCCTGTCGGTCTCAAATGGACTTGGAAGGGTTTCCAAATGGACTTGGCCGTGATTATGATCAATGTGGCGCCGCTGTTGGCGCCGGCCGGCGTGTGCGGGGTGTCTCCGTGCCCGGGGCCAGCTGCGGTGTCTGGTGACAGCTGACGTTTCTGGTGACAGTTGTGGTGTCTGAGGACGGCTGCGGTGTCTGGCGACAGCTGTAGTGTCTGGTGACAGCTGAGATGCCTGGTGACAGCTTTGATGTCTGGGGTGACAGCTGAGATGCCTGGTGACAGCTGTAGTGTCTGGTGACAGCTGTGGTGCATGGTGACAGCTGTGGTGCATGGTGACAGCTGACGTTTCTGGTGACAGTTGTGGCATCCGGTGATAGCTAATATGCCTGGTGACAGCTGTAATGTCTGGTGACAGCTGAGATGCCTGGTGACAACTGAAGTGTCTGAGGACAGCTGTTGTGTCTGGTAACAGCTGTGGTGTCTGGTGACTTCCGTGGTGTCTGGTCAGTGATAAATTATTCGTGAAATAGGGTGGAATATACCACTTTCTGAACACTCAATCGACATCCTTTTCCAAGGAGTACCGACATCCTGCTTCTTGGTGCGTGCTTATGAATTCTTCATGTCTCCTTTCTAACAGTATCTCGTTCATAAGTACCATACTCATGCTCCCAATAAGGGATGGTGATACACGAACATTTCACAATGCAATTTCATGTAAAGGTTACCTATAATGTGATATGGCACACAATACCAGTTTATTGCATATATTTTTTCGCTATCCGCAATATAACTCTTCCGGTGATTCAAAATATGAAAATCAAAACCAATGATAAAGGTACAGTCATAAGTATGCCATTGCCTCAAATTTGAGTCTGAAAGACATCAAAAGCATTTTAAATGACACTAAATTCATGGCAATTTTCGGCATCCTACTGTGTTCGTTTCGACATCTCACACCTGACGAAAAACGATAATTTTAACACTGTGTCTGGTGACAGCTGACGTTTCTGGTGACAGTTGTGGCATCCGGTGATAGCTAAGATGCCTGGTGACAGCTGTGATGTCTGGTGACAGCTGAGATGCCTGGTGACAGCTGTAGTGTCTGGAGACAACTGAAGTGTTTGAGGACAGCTGTTGTGTCTGGTAACAGCTGTGGTGTCTGGTGACAGCTGGGGTGCATTGTGACAGCTGCGGGGTCTGGTAGCAGCTATGGTGTCTGGTCAGGGTTAAGATATTCGTTTTTCATTAGGTGTGAGATGTGGAAAACGAGCACAGTAGGATGCCGAAATTTGACATGGAATTAGTGTCATTTAAAATGTTTTTGATGTCTTTCAGACTCAAATTTGAACCATTGGTTTAGGTACTATGAATGTACCTTTATTATTTGTTTTCAGATTCATAATTTAGGAAGACTTATATTCTGGATCAAGATATTAATACCTATGCCATAAATTGGTATTGTATGCCATATCGCATTATAGGTACTCCCTTAACACGCGCCCTGGAGGGCCTCTGAGAATTACGCGCACTGGAGGGGGGGGATTCCGCCCCCCAAGATCTCGGCTCGTAGTAAAGCTGGAGGAACGAAATTTGCAGGGTGGATGGGTACTGTAGTGAAATTTATTGTGTGCAAATTTCATGACCTTAGGTCAATATCTTCAAGGTCAAATGAGGTCAGATTGTCAAAATGTTCTGGATTTGCGTGGCTTGGCTTGTCATCGTTATGGATCGCTGTGATTGTGTTTAAAATGCTCAAAAATGGGCATCAATGATGTTTTGAACATCACTAATGATGCAATGCAGATGATAGACACAACATTCGACCTCAGGTCACCTATATAGCACCACTTTATCAGGTCAGTTACCTGTTCCAGTTACCGGAACCGGGGCGCCCGCCCGACTGCTCAGTCGGCCAGCTCGGAGCAATCGGCTTCGTGAAGAAAGGAGTGAAGTACATGAATAAAGTATGGAAACGCAATGACAAACAGTACAAACGACAAACAGTAGTGCATTTATGACAACATTCCAGTTCATCAAGATTGGTTCCATTAACCTGTCATGAACTTGACCTGACTTGACCTCGGTGACCTAGCATGATCTTGGAACTATAAAGCATATCAATATACATGAAACAAGTCGCTAGTGTTGCCTAGAACACTTCCCTTTTGCGAGTATACTGGAAGCGCAACAGCGCCGATTTCTGTAGTCTGGCGATATAAATGTTTTGACTTTAGCGGCCCCTAACTTGAAAATTTTTTCGACCGATTTCCATTTTTCTTGCTTTAAACGACGCGCCGTTCATTTCTAAGCAGGTACGCGGAAAATCGCGTATGTCGACTGGTAAAATATGCAGTTATTTGCGAAAAATCGGATGGGTGGGCGGATTTCGCCCCACCCCCTCCAGTGCGCGTGTTAACCTGAAATTGCATTGCAAAATGTTTGTGTATCACCATTCCTTATCGAGAGCATGAACGTGTTACTTATGAACGAGATACTGTTAAAAGGGAAACACGATGACTTGATAAGCACCAATCAAGGATCAGGATGTTGATACCTCTTGGACAAGGGTGTCGATGGAGTGTTCAGAAAGTGGCATATTCCACCCTATTTCACGAATAATTTATAACTGGGTCTGGTGACAGATGAGGGCCTGGTGACAGCTGAAGTGTCTGGAGACAACCGAAGTGTCTGAGGACAGCTGTTGTGCCTGGTAACAGCAGTAGTGTCTTGTGACAGCTGAGGTGTCTGGTGACAGCTGAGGTGTCTGGTGACAGCAGTGGTATCTGGTGACAGCTGTAGTGTTTGGTGACAGCTGACGTGTCTGGTGACAGCTATGGTGTCTGGTGACAGCTGAGGTGTCTGGTGACAGCCGTGGTATCTGGTGACAGCTGTAGTGTTTGGTGACAGCTGACGTGTCTGGTGACAGCTATGGTGTCTGGTGACAGCTGGGGTGTCCAGGGACAGCTGGGATGCGTTTGGTGTCCGGGGACAACTGGGGTGTATGGGGTGCCCGGGGACAGTTGCGGACTGTTGGGTGTCCGGGGACAACTGAAGTTTATGGGGTGCCCCGGGACAGTTGCGGACTGTTGGGTGCCAAAAGACAACCGGGGTGAATGTGGTATCGGGGAACACCTTAGTATGTCAGAGTGCCACTATGTAGTTCCGAAATGCCCGACATAAATTGCGGTTATTTTGTTTTACGAATTGTTACTTTGAGATCCGATGTATACATCAATCTTGGTGATCGTGAATGGTGACTGATTATTGCAAGTGCAGGGACCGTTGCTGGGATCCACAAACAGTTACAGTGTACAGAACCTGCTTGGCTTATATACCGTGAAGTGGGACATCGATGAACTTTCCGCAAATGTGTCAAGTGTGAAATGCCTCGACTCTTTTCTATTTTAGGATATTCTTCTATGGGCGTTGGACATGGCTGGAATTGTTGGGACTGTGGCGAGGAAGAAAGGCCAATCCCGAGACCGTCTGGTGACCACTATCGACCCGGTATGACCTCTCGACCTGCCAGACATGCCACCCGGGACCGAGCATTGATAGATGCATCACTTCAAGAAGCCATTATTTACCAGTGCCCACACTTTAATAACGTTAGCATAAAGGAAAAAATTGGTCGAGTTGTATTGTGCAAAATCACTGGAGACGTTACCTAGAAGGACATTGGCAAGCCAGTTTCAATACCTGAAGGGAAAATGCGGAAGATTGTACGGTTTGCTTGCCTAAGCAGGTGTTGTAATCTTACCATCAGTGCGGCTCCACGCTTAATCCAGTGCGGCGATGTGTGGACTCCATTTGAAGTTCACCGACACAGCGCATGCCGGGCGGCGACGAGCCGAACTACGTACTGAGCGGCAGCGAGCGAGCGACTGCGGGCGGCGGCCTCGGAGCCCGGCGCCGGGGGCGGTACCTGCTGTTCTACGTCACGTGAGAAACCGGCCTATGACTGCTGTGTGGCGTGCCATCTGTTGATTCGACGGCGAGCTGGTGTTCGAGTGGACGATCAGCCTTGGCAAAACGACGAATGCAGCAGCGATGCATCACTTGTCGCGTCAGTAGCGGCACAGTGGCGGCGTCAACTTGAAAAACCGCAACATTGCTCACTGATGGATAAAATGCGGTTTGGTAGGTACTGGACGTAGCCATGATTGTTGTTGCTGTGGCAAAACAGAAAGGCCAATCCCAGCACCGTCTGGTGGCTGCTACAGACCCGGTATGGGCGACGGTCCACCTGACGGCTGGTCGGTTCACCCGGTATGTAAAATGCGTGTCGTTTCTGATAGAATCCGAAGATTTAATTTTTTTTGGAATTTTTTTTTTCATGGAAAGTTTCGTATGTTAATTTTACATGCGAATTATTTGTCATGTATAAAGTTTTTAGCCGGCGTTGCCACCGCGGTAGTGCGACGCCGGCTTTAACATGTTTTAACGTGCTTTTGCCATTTTGAGCGTGGCGTCGCCGGGGTGCGCTCCCGGACGACCCACCATGCCAGGGTTCGGCCGCCGGGAGCGCGCTGAAAAGAGTTGTGTGTGGCTGGGCACTAGTGTGGTGCCAGGACACGAGGACATGCTATTTGAGTGTAATTATGTGTATTCGTCTTAAACATTTCCTTGAATAAAGAAATAACTGTTCTTATCAGCTTAATATCTGATACGTCCCCTACATGGGGACCGGAATATTAAACTGATTTTTGGAATCTGGTTGGATTTCGGGGCTTGCTCCTGTCCTGCCGCGGGTTGACCTGGCGTTGCACTATCGCCGGGATCGGCCCAATTGTAACCGAGTGAAAAATACATCTAAATATCTGACTTAATTTCTTACAATTTCGAAAATGCAAATTTTTAGCACTAGAAACTGCAATATAAAATCCGGGACTTCAGCACGCAACTCGTTGCAACATCCTTGTCCGCATTTTGTCAGTCACTCCTAAATCGCACTCTATGAAATTGTCACCGCCCAACCTTCCTTTGTCGTTCCTGTCCCCTGCTCTTCTCGTTGGTCTTATAATGCAAGCAAAAATGTCAGTGTGTCATAAATTCCCTAACATTTGACAAGGGGACACAAGTCGTGGCAGGGCTACACATGCAGTCTGCAGAAAAAAGAGCACCGGCAGCTTTGGAGGCATCCAGCCGTTATAGGGGCCTCTGCCGTTATAGAGGCACCCAGTCAACATGGTGGCACGAAGCCGTTATAGCGACACCAGGCCGTTTTTGGCCAGCCATGCAGTGTGAGAATTGACACTGCACCCATTGTAGTGGCACCCCTACACTCTGCAGATAACTCTACACGTAGATACGCAGATACGCTGCTCCACGCGGTACACGTTGGAGCCGTTCACCACGCGCCATGGCAGCATCCTGCCGCGGAATTATTCCGCCACCGAAGTATTCCGCACCATCTGGGTGTGTGTTGGGTGCCAGGCTGGGCCTCGGTCGCCGACCGTCGACCCACGTCTGCCGGACACCGCGACCGGTCCAGCCAGCCTTCACACCGCCTCCAGTACTGTGGCCGCACTGCCGACGGCGCCGGTTCGAGAACCTGCGAGGACCGTACAGCCACCTGCGCCAATGCTCCAACCAGAGTGGGAAACTTACTTTCCGGGTTGGGAGTCTGAGTGCATACCGACTTCTTCTGGAGTACATTTTCATGGACATACCTAGTATGTTTTGATGCATGGAATCTGCTTGCCGGAAACCGACGGGAAAATCGTATGTAGTCAGTGCCTACGTAATATGCATAAGTAATATGCATTGTCATTTTTGGTCAAATCAAATGTCAAAGCATAGGAACAAAGAAGTGAACCATCGATGGCACCGCCCGGCAGAGAATCGTGATAATCAGCACAGCTTCGTCTCTCATAACTCACAGGAGCAATGCGCTTCCCTTTCACTGTTGGTTTCAGTACAAGGCAAGCCATATGAAAACAAACAAAAATACTGCACACTTCACCCTCAGCTCAGAGCGCATACCCATCTACGCAGCCAATTCCCTACGTAATACGAACCCACATCCGCTACAGCACACGCCACAGTCGGATGTGATAGCGGTGCGCAACGCAAAGGATCAGTCAAGGTCTTGTATTTGCGGCATGACACTGTTAACAATGTGTTCAAAGTTGCAAGTGGTTATGACGTTATACAACCTTGAGTTGTATAACCTTGTATAACCGTTATATAACCTTGAATCGATTGGTTCACAGACAAATTTTAGAACAGAAAACACTAACGCAGCCAATTCTGATCGGCGGCCTCCGGGACTCCGGAGGACGTCTCTTAAAACTGTAAAATTTTCTCACTATATGGGTCGCGAATGCCGGTGTTCGGAGACGCAGCTCCAGAGTCTGATTAACCTGAGAACATTGTACTCAGTGCGCAGGCGCGCCGTCTTGCAAGCGCTGTTGGCGCGTCGTCGTCTGCGTTTCCGGTGATTGAGATCGAGAGAAAGTGGAATAACCAGCGTTTTTGTGTGTGTCATTCTGTGTTTGTTTTTATTGACATCTTTGTTCTCACATTTTTGTCGGTGTACACGTGAAGCTCATCATATCCAGTATGAACCCGGAGTTGAAAGATGTTTTTAGAGATGAAATATCTGAAGAAGTGCCTTAATTCCCACCCTGGCTCCAACTCGAGCCGGCGTCCGTCGGCGGCGAACACCGCACCACCGGCCGCGCCGAGCCCCGGCCCACGAGAGCGTCGTCCGCCGGGGGAATGCCGACCGTCGCCACCCGTCGCCGCCCCAACCCAACCCAGCCCAGCCCCGGCCCACGAGAGCGTCGTCCGCCGGGGGAATGCCGACCGTCGCCACCCGTCGACGCAGCAACATGGAACGTGGCCGTCGCCGCCGTCCGCCGGATCGGCCGCGACAGTGGCAGCCGACAGCGACTTGACTGCGGCCACCGATGAGCGATGGACCCCGGCCCCGGTGGCTGGCAGCAGCTCGCCCTCCCCGTCGCCGCAGCTCGTGATGCCGGACTTTGGACCCATGACCGGCCGCCGCCGCTGTGACCACGCCTCTCCAGACACCACCGCCTGCTGCCACCGACTCGGACTCCGACTCCGACTCTGAGTCCGAGCAGTGGCTGGATGCCAGCGCCGAGCCCAGCGAGGACGCCGACGATGGCGCGAGTTCGGGAGCGACGCCTGACCTCAGCATGCCCATCCTCGCCGCTCTGCTGAGGTCACCGGCCAGCCCATCCTCCGCCTCTGACCCCAGCCACACCGACTGGCCGGTGGTCTGGGATTCCAGCTGGGAGCAGTCGGACCCGCCGGCCGGTCGGCGCGTCGAGGCCAGATCCCCCGACCCCGACGCTCGGCGGCTGGTTCTGGCGTCCGGAGGCTCGGCATCGCCGTCCGTCGCCCAACATCGGCCGCGCCGCCGCGGCGCGGCGAACCCGTTAGCTGTCCGAGACGGATACTGTGCAGTGTTGCGTCGCATGTGCCCGTGTCTCCCGCACACGCCCGGCCCAGCCCTCGAGCTGCACCCTCGCAGCTTCGGGAGCCGCCCGGACGAGTGCACGAGCCGGGGTTGCTGTCCCCGACCCCTGTCAGCCCCAGTCCCCGGCTGACGCCACCGGGGATCCAGGAGCCCCGGTCGCCGTCCCCCCGACGGAGTCGGTGGCTGGTGTCGGCTGCGCCGACACCCCACAGTCCCACCTCCCAGCGAGCTCCCCCAGGGATTCGGGAGTTTGCGTCGCCGCCCCATGGGCGCGGCCCCAGAGCCCAGAGCCCGGCGTGGCCCGGCTTCATCGGCGCGGCGCCGGCCCGCCGAGCGGCTGGCCTGCCCTGTCGCGGCTGCTGATCAGCCAACCCGACCGACGCTCCCCCCCCCCCCTCCCTCCACCCCCACCAGCGGACGGGAGCTCCAGACAGCAGCATCCCTCCCCAAGCAATCGGTCTGCCAGACCGGAGCGCCGAGGCAGACCGACCCCCACCGTCCCAAAGTCTGCACCAGCCACGCGGTGTCGCGTCGGCCGCGACACCCGCCCCACCTCACGGCCGAGGAAGGGCGCGCCGCCCGTCACCAGACACCCAGCGCAACTTTAATATTAAAATTAAAGACAACTTTAATTTTGAATTGATGACCTCTAATTGCATCATTTCTGTTAAATTCAAACATTTCCCTGAGATATCCTTGTTCCTGACCGTGAACAAATTTAAAAACCTCGATGAGATCTCCTCTCAGCCTTCTATATCTGAGTGAAAACATATTCAACTTCTTCAATCTTTCCTGATATGCCAGGTTGCCTATACCATTAACCATTTTTGTTGCCCTCTTTTGTACTCTCTCTAAAAGCCAACAATCTTTCTCATCACTAGGGGACCAAGCTTGGACACAGTATTCTAAATGTGGCCTGACATATGCACAGTAAAGCTTCCTGATGACCTCACTTTTGTATGACACATTCCTCTGTATCGCCCCAAGCATTCTTAGTGCCTTCTTCCTGGCTTCTTTGGTCTGTTCTGATGCCCCCAATTTTGTGTTCAAAATAACACCTAAGTCCTTCTCCTGCTGAGTCACAGATAGTACTTGGCCACCCATCAAGTATGGAGCCTTCATATGCTGCCTACCTACATGCATGACTTTGCACTTATCAAAATTAAACTTCATTTGCCATTTTTCGGAGCACTTCACGAGCTCGTCTTAGTCGTTCTGCAGCAAAACCTGCTCATTGTGCCATGTTATTGCCCTAAAGATCTTCAAATCATCCGCAAATTTCAAAACCTTACTGCTTAGGCCACATTCAATGCTATTCACAAATATAATGAACAACAGTGGCCCCAGTGCCGAACCCTGAGGGACTCCACCAAGAACATTTTGCCATGATGACTTTGTACCATTTAGCATCACTCTCTGCTGTCTATCTGAAAGCCACAACTCAATCCATTTTAGGATGCTACCTGCAATGCCATGGACCTGAAGCTGCATCATTAACCGTTTATGGGGTACCTTGTCAAAGGCCTTATCTTGTCAAAGGTCAAGATATGCTACATCAACCTGATTTCCCTGATCAAATTGTTCTGTAGCAAAATTTAAAAAGTCCAAGAGATTTGTGAGACACGATCTCCCTTTTCTAAACCGATGTTGAGTATCTTGAATCAATCTGTTTCCTTCCAGAAAACTAACTATTATATCTTTGATAATTGATTCGAGTACCTTGCAGACTAGGGATGTGAGGCTTACTGGCCTATAATTTTCAACTTTCCCTCTTTCTCCTTTCTTGAAATTAGGAACTACATTTGCCCTTTTCCAATCTGTTGGAATTTCATTTCGTGAAACTGGTCTACAAAATATTATGCTAAGTGGAATTGCCAGTTCCTTTTCAGCTTCTCGCAATACCCTAGCATAAATTCCATCAGGTCCTGCTGCTTTGTTTGGCTTTATTTTTCTGATATAATTGAAAACAACTGTTCTATCAATGAAATCAACATCGTGTATCTGATCACCTGTCACTGAACTGCGGTTCACGGTTGGCAAATTTGTCACATCCTCCACTGTAAACACTGATTTATACTTCTTGCTCAGCTCAGAGGTCAAAAAAGGCATCGTTCTGCCGTTTACTCCGGTGACACAATTGCTAACTGAAAGAGGACCAGAGGAGACACAAAAGCCAGTGCTGGCACTGTTAATATACCTACCTATGCACCTACTCTCATTCTCTCGCCTCACTCAGAAAGCACTTATAAAAGTGATAAAAATGAGCAAAACAAGTTAAAAAAAAAAAAAAACTTGTGCACCTTGTCCTTTTTGTCGCCTGAATGTTGGCGGAAATTAGGACAAGGATCTTGGCGAACGTTACGCTTACCGTCCAAACCGACGCGCCATTGCGTTAGCATGCGGCGTCTCCCGGACCGCCGGTGTCTCACCGGTGACAAAATGAGACACTCAGGAATGTTGTCGAATTTTGGTCGTGAGCTTGGCAAATGTGCTGCTGGCCCAAATTTGGTAGCGCAGGCGGAGATGGAAGCTCTCTTCTGAGCCAATGAGAATCGAGCGCATTGGGTGCTTGAGTTTTGCTTCGAAGGACGCGTTCTGTTTGGTCTCGTCTGTCTCGTCACGGTAACAGTTGCCTATCAAGTTCCTGCAACAGATACCTACCTAGGTGGTAGTAGGTGATTAAACTATCCGTTCAGGAGCCGATTTTTGCAGAGATATAATCCTGAGAGAAGACTAGGCATGCCGAATATGCCTGGATCTACTGGCGTGGGCTCAGATCCAGATGAACCTTGACAAGAAAGCATGGGGATAAAAAAAGCCAGCAAAGAGAGCAAGGCCTTCAACTACAAACTGGCTCCCAAGGCAGATTGTGCAGTGCGGTGAAAAATCCAAGGATGGTGGTGTGTGTAAATTCAGTGGTGAAAGAAGAAACCTGAAGCGGCACTGTGTATCAAAGCATCCATGGGCTAAAGAGCCATATCAAATCCGCAATGATTCATTCGGTGTTGGAGGAAGGTGGAGACAGGCATGGAAAATTGGAGGTGAGTCTGGTAAATAAGGTTAAAGGATTTGTACCTTCAGTTCAGTTATACAAATGTGCTAGTATTGGATCTACCAGGCCAAATTCTGGTAGGAAATTGCCCTGAGCTCTCACCAAGTTGGTAGGTAGAGCCATTGTATTTATCGGCTTGTATTACCTTTACACAAAAAATGGTTTCTTCATTAAGAAAACCTTCTTTTCTGCATTGATTTATTTTGCAATGATGAAACAATTTCTCGAACAAACTCCTAAAAACAATAATTAGATGATGTTGGAAGGAATATCTAAAAAATTATCATATCAAGATCTTCAGATCAAAGCTTCAGAAGCCCCCTGAAGTGTGTTTTGTGTGCCATTGCCAAATTCTGAGAGCTATTGAGCTGGAACTTTCTAAATTTCCCTAAATATTCATTGTACACATTTTGAGACCCTTTTGAAAATTTTGGTTGTACCGAAGAAGTGTCCAGGCAGTCATTTTGGGGGACATGTTGGTGCATTTCTCCCTTATTCATCCCCCTGAAATGCCTATGATTTTTGGGTATGAACAACAGCTTAATGTATGTGAAAGGTCATTCTGCATCGAATGACATTTTCCCCATCAATTTTTTTTTTTACAAATAAATAATTATTTTTTATACTTGGCATACCTAACGTTCGGTTGTAGGAGCTGACAAGAAAGTGACAGTGCCAAGGAGTTTTCAACCTCATGTTCGCGCCCCCCCTCCCATCCATTTTTAGCAAAAATATCACCGAATTAGGCCTGTTTGTACCCTGGTATGCATCTCACGGTACGAACAATTCTGCTATGATCAACTTTAGCTGATATAGATGGTGCAGCATGTAAAATAAGGAGGGGGGGGGGGCTGCCTGTGCAGTAGGCACCCACGGTACCCCGCCTCCCTACGCCCATCGAAGAACAAAAACTCAGATGCACGCCTGTTTTCCACGAAATGGTTACTGGCTGCCACTGGGGAATGGAGCCTTCCTTGTGGGTTTGACGGAAAAAAATGAGACACATTTGAGTTCCTGAAATTGTCCGGTGACACAACGGATACTTTTTTACCTCTGGCTCAGCTCCTCAACCATCTCACCATCCTCACTCAATATAGTCCCATTTACTTCCAGTGGACCAATTGTGCTTGAAACTTTACTTAGCTGGTAGAAACTAAAACACTTTTTACTGTCCCCATTACAGTTCCTAGCCAAATCCAATTATTTTGCTCGCCTTGCCGCTCTGGTTTTCTGCTTCACAGCATCTCTAGCTTTTTGATACGACCTTAGATTTACGATATTTGAAGCTTCCTTAAATACTCTAAATGCATCTGTCTTAGCCTTAATTGATCTCCTCAAATCTGGTGTAAGCCATGCTGGCTTTCCTACCCTTCTTTTGCGCCTTTGC
This sequence comes from Ashinkailepas kermadecensis, assembly GCA_034440615.1. Taxonomy (NCBI): domain Eukaryota; kingdom Metazoa; phylum Arthropoda; class Thecostraca; family Neolepadidae; genus Ashinkailepas; species Ashinkailepas kermadecensis. The sequence continues at coordinate 126,819 of JAOTOM010003793.1, read as the reverse complement.
TTTTGGGGGACATGTCTAATCTGAATTTCCTCAAGTAAGATTTGAACTTTTCCCACATTTCACAGGCAATTAAATCAAAAATTATTCTTGCCATTTGATGGCACTTAAAGCCTCTCTCATGGAGTCAAAGTCTGCCCTGTTAAATTTTGGAATCTTTGCCCAGTTATCCTTGATTGTCCCTGCTATTTGTACTTTAAATCTCACTATGTTATGGTCACTTCTTCCCAGAGTTTCTCCTACAGTCAAGTCTTCAACTAAATCACTTAAATCTGAGAAGACAAGGTCCAAGAATGAGCCCTGCCTGGTTGGTTCCATTACAAACTGGTATAAGAACAAGTCCTCTTCAAGGCATTTCCTAAACCGTTTACATGATGGGGAGCCAACACCAACATTTTCATATCCTTTCAGATTAAAGTCACCAAGAATAATGCATTTCCTCTGAAAGTTTCTACTTATTTCCTCACAAATCACCTTATCGAGCTCCAGTGGCTGAGAATGTGGCAAGGTTCCTGATCGATACAAAGCTCCAATCCTCAATTTATTGCTGCTGCCTTTTCCCACAGCAACATCAAGCCAAATGGACTCAATAGACACATTTTTTACCCTATCTGCTACTTTCTGAGAACTGTCTGAGAACTGTTTAGATTAAAGTCACCAAGAATAAGGCATTTCCTCTGAAAGTTTCTACTGATTTCCTCACAAATCACCTTATCGAGCTCCAGTTGCTGAGAATGTGGCAAGGTTCCTGATCGATACAAAGCTCCAATCTTCAGTTTATTGCTGTTGCCCTTTCCAACAGCAACATCAAGCCAAATTGACTCCACAGACACATTTTTACCCCATCTGCTACTTTCTGAAAACTGTACGTTAGGAGTCAGACGCAATGCTACTGCGGACATCGAGGAGGTCTCCAGTAAATAAAGAAAACTGGTTCCATTCAAGAACTCTGAAACATGCGCCCGCGACAAGCGGTGACGGATGCTTACTAGTGTGTGCGCGAAGAATATAGTTACAATTTATAAGACTCTGTCTCCATAAAATATGATGCGAAGTGCATTTATGAAAGATTGCTTGCCTTCAGATGTCAATTTTATTGTCACTTGCAGTGACCTATTGCGCATATTGTTACTTTCCGTATTTCCTCTTTGAACTATTTTCCACCATAGACGGCCGGCCGCCGGCCGCCTCCGGCCCGTCACCAACCGCCCGCCGTTCATAACATGACGGGGCGCGGGATTCCTATTCCCTGAATGTTAATGGGCCCCAACGCCAAAGTTACAGGCAGATTTTCATATTTGAAACGATAGACGATGTGCCTGGCACGAGTTCCGCCACCATTAGAGTTGAGGCGACAGATTTTGGCGAAATTGTTTAAGAATATAACGCTTATGGGCGTTGAAGAGAAAGAATGCATCCACAACCATGAATTTCTCCTACACCATTTTGGCGTGGCAGAGCCGATGTTGCTTAGTATTGTTGAAGGGCGGAACTTTACTTTCTATCGTGCCACCGCTCGGCGGCCCTACGGATCATCTAGGCAGCAACCGTCGGCGCTTGACGTAATCGAGCCATGCCAGAACGTCAATAATGTCGCAAAGCTCCATGTCAAAAGGTAAAAAGTGACAGGGTTAGACATCTATAAAAGTAGTCGAGTATGGCATCAGAAGGCAGCTGATTTTATGCCGGTTTATTTGAGACCATTGGAAATTAATTCGCTAATGTAGAACATCTGATATACAATTAAAAGTAATACAATGCTATAATTTGAGACACAAATCCTGGAATTTAGTGCAAAAATAACAGGGTTAGATATCTATAAAGATATTCAAGTATGACATCAGAAGGCAGCGGATTTTATGCTGGTTTATTTGGGACCATTGGAAATTATTTCGGTAATGTAGAACATCTGATATACAATTTAAAGGAATATAATGCGATAATTCGATATGCAAATCCTAGAATTGAGTTCAAAAATGGCAGGGTTAGAAAACTATAAAAGTAGTCGAGTATGGCATCATAAGGCAACGGATTTTATGCCTGTTTATTTAAGACCATTGGATATTAATTCGTAATGTAGAACATCTGATATACAATATAAAGTGATGCAATGTGATAATTTGGGATACAAGTTCTGGATTTGAGTGCAAAAGTGACAGGGTTAAACCTTCATGGAAGTTATTCAGGATGATATAAAAATGTAGCACGTTCGATTTCCGTTTAGTTAGGAAATAGTAAATTGTCAGGACGTCACACAGAAGATGTATGACACGTGTTTATCACAAGATGTTGAGTGGCCAATTGCTCCAATTTCACTTTAAGGGCAAAGTGACAGGGTGAAATGATTTGATAATAAAACGAACTACACATCATAAGAGAGCTAGTTTCAATGTTGTTCAAATTTTACCATTGGAAATTACTTGGACCTCGTCTAGAAACCAGAATATAGCATTAATAAAAGCAAGCCCACTCTGGTGGTGTTCCTTCACAAACCCACCACCAGAGCGGCGCCACCGGTATTATGTCCGCTTATGACGCCTAACAATAAGCTCTTCACATAGAGCATTACACCACCCGCTTTCACTGCTGGACCCCTATTGCACGAAAACATATTGTATCCCTGGATCTTATAGTCCTGCAAGTTATCCCCAAAATATGCCTCACTGACCCATTCCTCAGTAATGCAAACAAAATATGGTTTCTCCTCAGCAACATAACACTGGAACTCATCAAATTTGGATCGAATGCCCTGAGCATTAAGCATCATACACTTAACAAAAGTTCCATAACCCTCTTTGGCTTTTTCGTGTTGAGTAGCTCTATCATCTCTGGATGAGCTACCACTCTGCCCCCTTGATCTACTGCTACCACTATTTGCTGCCTGTGAGGTGTTTGCAAGACCTCTCTCTCTATCAGCTACATCCCCCCATGACCTGCTTAGTTTCCCTGTTTCCTATTGAGAGCCTCCTCATACCTATTGCTGAGCAATTCAACTCCTCTCTTGCTCAAATGTAACCCATCTAATGCAAACATTTCAGTCCTCCCCCAGACGTTAAGATGAGTTGTAGCAACTTAATTTTGAACTGCAAGGGGCCCAACCTACCACCTTCGTTTCTAAGTCAGTGGATTCCAATCCCCTCCCTCCTGTTCAAATGTTGCCGAAATGGTCGGTAAGTTTTCGACCACCTCAATGTTTTAATTGAGTTGATGCATGACTTTTGGGTCTCTAGTGGAGTTTTCCGTGCACGATATACGTTTTCGTGGTACTGTAAGGAAGCTTACATTTTTTCGGCCTGCGATTTTCAACACATTTCCCATCCGACCAAGCCGCCAGACGCCCGGCCAGATCTCGGCCACCTTTCCCTCCCCTCTCATAATGCCTTCAAACACCGCCGGACCGATCCTCGGTACGTGTCTTCTTCAAAGGCGACAAGACATAAACAGCGCCATCAGCGCCATCAGCTGGACGAAACCAACCGAAGGGTTCCCGGCCAGCTGTGAGCCAGGCCCGGTGAAAACCTCCCCAGGCGGCTTCGCTACGCACAGTGCCTAAGGGGACGAAAAAAAAAACACTCCCACCAACCAAGAGGCAGACCCCAATCTGGAGCCCTGGGAGTGGCTGAAAATTAGAAAAGGCGGAGCAAAGGAATTGAGGAAAATTTGGCAGTCAGAAAGAAGGGCACAGAAGGAGGAGGAGAGGGATCTCTCTCGGATCTCGCTCTCGGACGGTCTCTCTCGCTCAAGATCTTTCTATCACTCTCACGGACTTTCACACTCACTTAAATGGAGGCAGACGTAAATTGAAGTGCCGGGAGGCGCAGAGTGACGACGGCTGGAGGGCGACGACCATCGGGCATGTGAATGTCATACATCTGACATGTCTTCCTCTTTTCCAAACCTTTCCGAACCAACCTAATTTCTATCACCCAGCTTCTGTCTCCTTCACGTCATTCATTTACTGAAAGGGGCGACCTGTTTTATGGGAGGGACCAAATAGGATAAATTCAGGGTGGGGGGGGGGAGTGTGTCGCGGAGGGAGTGTGTCACGGAGGGAGTGTGTCACGGAGGGAGAGTGAGTCGCGGAGGGAGTGTGACGCGGAGGAAGTCTGTCTCGGAGGAAGTGTGTCGCGGATGGAGTGTGTCGCGGAGGGAGTGTGTCGCGGAGGAAGTGTGTCGCGGATGGAGTGTGTCGCGGAGGGAGTGTGTCACGGAGGAAGTGTGTCGCGGATGGAGTGTGTCACGGAAGGAGTGTGTCACGGAGGGAGTGTGTCACGGAGGGAGAGTGAGTCGCGGAGGGAGTGTGACGCGGAGGAAGTCTGTCTCGGAGGAAGTGTGTCGCGGATGGAGTGTGTCGCGGAGGGAGTGTGTCGCGGAGGAAGTGTGTCGCGGATGGAGTGTGTCGCGGAGGGAGTGTGTCACGGAGGAAGTGTGTCGCGGATGGAGTGTGTCACGGAAGGAGTGTGTCACGGAGGGAGTGTGTCTCGGAGGGAGTGTGACGCGGAGGAAGTGTGTCGCGGAGGAAGTGTGTCGCGGATGGAGTGTGTCACGGAGGGAGTGTGTCTCGGAGGGAGTGTGTCGCGGATGGAGTGTGTCGCGGAGGAAGTGTGTCGCGGATGGAGTGTGTCGCGGAGGGAGTGTGTCACGGAGGAAGTGTGTCGTGGATGGAGTGTGTCACGGAGGGAGTGTGTCTCGGAGGGAGTGTGACGCGGGGGAAGTGTGTCGCGGAGGAAGTGTGTCGCGGATGGAGTGTGTCACGGAGGGAGTGTGTCTCGGAGGGAGTGTGTCGCGGAGGAAGTGTGTCGCGGATGGAGTGTGTCACGGAGGGAGTGTGTCTCGGAGGGAGTGTGACGCGGAGGAAGTGTGTCGCGGAGGAAGTGTGTCGCGGATGGAGTGTGTCACGGAGGGAGTGTGTCTCGGAGGGAGTGTGACGCGGAGGAAGTGTGTCACGGAGGGAGTGTGTCACGGAGGGAATGTGTCGCGGAGGGTGTGTCACGGAGGGAGTGTGTCGCGGAGGGAGGATTGAGATGGCGAGTAGTGTGTGTGTGTAAGAAACTTTAAATATACTAGATTAATGATATACATTATGTGGCAGCAGTCGGCAGTGATGGACGAGAACAGCGGCGGAGCAGGAACAATAATGCCATATAAAGTACATCCCCATATAAGCGAGGAGTCGACCTGCCAGCCGTCCTCTCATGGACTAAACGTTCCCGGGTAAGGGTAATGAGTGTGAAAGCCAGTTGTTAACTTGACTAGAATATTAATGTTGTTTATATAAATACATATGATCTGCGTTTGGATGATGTCCAATTGCGATAAGGGGTGCGATGACCGTATACTTTGGGGGCATTAAGCACATGCTCTGGTTCTTTGACTGCAGAAGCCCGCTGGCGTCTGTGACCCAGGCGTGCAGCTGGGGGCGGGCACAGTATGCAAGGTCGGATGGGCTGTCGAGCCCCACCTTGCGTCCGTCGAGTTTGGCGCCAAACACTAGGTTAAAGCAAAACACTGCAAGGTCGTGAGTCCGCCCCCCCGTTCGCTATACGTTTCGGCACGGAACCGTGTAGCTTTCGGGGCGGGGGAAGGTCGGACGGATTTGGCGTGCCATAAGCCCCGAGGCTGAAAGGGTAGGGCAGGCTAGGTTATAAAGACGGCCAGGGGACGTGCCCAACGTGGTAGGGATCCGTGCCCGCTCGTGAGCACGTTCACCTGGTCGCACAGTATCAGTATACGGCGGATAAGGCCCGGCGCGGCACCGACCTTTCTTTAAAAGCTAGGGTAGGTCGGTCAAAGATACCAGAGCACTTGTATAAGCCCTCGGAGTCAGTACGATGAGCCCCCCTCGTAGCATTAAGCCTTCATCCAGGCGAGGAACACTGTCAACAATGGCGAGGCCAGCTATGATGGCAGTGGAAGATTTGCATATTCGGCCAGCCTACCTTCAAAAAGAGAGCAATGATCCGTCGATATATGTGTTTGTGTACCGCTGAGAGGGGAGGGGGGAGCAAAATTTGGGGACCAAGTATTTCATTAATTAATAAGGATAGAATGAATGAGACGAGCGAATGTGAAGTGAATGAGGAGAAGGAATGTGCTTTAGGTAGCTTTAAGGACCAGCGGAAGCCACTTGGGGCTCAATCACAGGCACCTATTTCGTGCGGTAAATTGTACAAAATTATACTACTATTAGCATCCAAAAGTCCCATCTAGGAACATTTCATTGTAACCAAGGGCAAATTGCCTGATCATTACTTTTCTAAATACAACGTAATCTTTCTAATTTGGCTAGACGCACTCATTTACCTATATGGTGTTCCCAAAACTTTGACTCGCACACATATAAATTCGTGTTAGGGACGGTAGCTCAAACAACATCAAGCCGGCTGGGGTTTGGGGAATGTGTGGTGGAGGTGGCGGGGAAACACAGCACCACGCACCCCCCGACAAGGGCACAATCAGCAAAGGAGTGAGTTAGCTCAGTTTTAATTAGCCCTGTATAAGTCAAGAGTCAGCTCATGCTCAGCCTTGCTAAAGTGTTCTCAGTTAAATTAAAGCCTCAATCATCAATCAGAACAGTTTCAGTTAAGGCACGGTTGGCCCAACTATCGCACACTTATACCTTTTCACACACCCCTAATACCCTGCACCCAGCCACACACCCACACTCAAACACCCCACACCCGCCAAGCCACCGAAGCCACCACCCCCACACCCCACCGACGGCAGAGCCGCCACCCCTACAGTACCTCCTTAATTTTTTTTTTTGTGTGGGGGGGGTGCATGTCAATTTCCAGTATAGATATGTATATATATATATATATATATATACGTATATATATATATATATATCACGGGTGTTAATATGTGAAAATGTTTGGGTGAGAAATATTTGAAGTTATAACTTCAAATCTATTATACCCATGGTACCCATTTGTAGTTGTTCGGATAAATGAATTTCCACTCAGAGCTTATATTTGCCCCTTCTCGCAAGCGAGAACAAGACCGTCTGCCAGCCAACACGACCGGGGGCCCTCTCCTCAGCTCGCCGGAACACCCGCGCCGCTCACTGACCATATATGGCCTCGCGGTCGCTGATTGGCCCCGCAGCCCTCTACGCCCGCGCCTGCGCAATATCGTCCGACATGGCGGCGCCGTCTCGTCACAGGGCGGCAGATGATTGCACTCAGCGGTCATGATTCATCATTTGCACGAAATACACATCACGTCACGATTTCACACCACACCTCCGCCTGGCACTGAGGTGCCATCTTATCTGCGCTTACGGCGCGGCGGCCGATGTACCGACACCCCACGGCTAATCAGAGCGGAATCAACTTCAGTACCGTACATGGTCCGCGGGGGTCTTCGTACCCTTTCACTCCGGCGGGGCGCAGCCCGCTCTGCGCCATCCCCCGAATCATCGTCAGGCAACAGGTCAAACATGTTTTTATCCGCAAATGAGGGTGTACCTACTTCCTCATTCGCATCACGCGACGTATCCTCTAGACTCGGTTCGCCACGGTCGACCTGGGCCTCGGCCTGAACAACTGGATCCATACTCACCGTTGGGCGTGAGTCATCGTCCAGTTGGCGGTCACCCCGCGGCAGCTCGGTTTTTACCTCTGGTTCAATACTTGTCGGTCCCTTACTTACCACTTCGGGTTCAACACCCACAGGATCCTCAGGTGGCACAATGGTCACGGGCTCGTCTGGCGGTGCGGGGCGAGGTGGCGGCATGCGTTCACTTGGACCCGGCGCGGCGCGACGGCGAATGTTTCGGACATGCAGAGGGATCCCATCAACTTTCACTGTTTGATCAGATACTATCTGTGTAATAGTACCTTCTCTGGATCCATCCGCGCACCGATCCAATCCTCGCCGACGAGTCCACACCGGGTCGCCTACCCTCCACCCGACACCCGGCCGCGGTGCGACCGGTACGCTCGTTCCCGGTACTGGATGTTCCACCGTGCCGAGATCTATCGGAATGTCCCTCACATCCCGGTTGTACGTCGCGACCGCGGGCGAGTGCTCTGCTTCGGAAGTCCCTCTCGGAGTAACGTTGTAGCGGTGAACCGCTTCTTGCACCGAGCATCCCTGCCTGGCCACCATGACTTTGATCGTACGGTGGTGGCGTTCCACCACTCCGTTTCCACCGGCCTCGTAGGCCGCGCGAAAACGGAGCGTCACACGCCACCGCGCCGCAAACACCTGCATCACGCGGCCGCGAAATTCCGTAGCGTTATCAAGCAGGAGTTCCGCCGGGGCACCGCGCTCGAAAAAGATCTGCTCAAGAGCAGCAGTCACCTCCTCCCCGTTTCCCCGTCTCAGGGACCGCCAGATCGCGAATCGTGACGGCCCACAGTCCACAATGGATAGGTAGATCACCTGTCCCATGTGGGTCAAGTCGATAGCGAGGCGAGTCCAGTTGTTGGGTACAGTCAGTACACCGTGCCGCCACCTCGTGGGCGCAGGATCTATGGATTGGCACGTGTCACATCCATTGATGACGTCACGGACATCAGTGCGGCGCACGAGTGCGTCGCGCAGCTCTCGTCGTGCGTACCATAGCGTGCGCCTGACCCCCATGTGGCCCGTCTGCGCGTGGACGGCTAAAATCTCGGCCGTCGTCGCGGTCCGTCGCGGCGTCACGCACGCGACCACGGCGTCACCGGGGGGCCTGGCGCTTGCCACTGCGTCCACCCACTCCTTAGGAACGCGCGTAAGCGCGTCGGCACGGTTTGCACTCGTACTGACCAGACTGACTGTGACCGTCAACCCGTACTCGCGCACCGTTTGTTGGAACACGGACACCCTCCGTCGAATCAGCATTTCCGACTGTGCTTTTGTCCTTAGCCGCGCCCGGCCGGTCAGAGCATCAGTCAGCCAATGACTCACGGTTGCTGAATCGGTGCGGAGATCAACATTCTTGAAGCCCCAGGCTATCGCTATGTTTAGCCCGCTGACCGCAGCGTCTAGCTCGGCCATGTTTATATGCATGTCTGCGTCAGCACTCGGCCGCAACCAAGCGGCATCCTCAAGCACCTCATTGGTGACTGGGTCGGCCAGGACTACGCCACGTGCGATTGCACTGGCGTCTGTCCAAACGGTGACGGCATCGCCCGTCACCTGCCACTGACCCTTTGCCGGGTCCGCCGCCCCCACCCGGCGAGCCACGTCATCCACCCGTCGTCGCATAGCACCATCTCGAATGGGCGTGTCCCAATCTGAGCTGGTCTGATTCGCGATGCGTTTGAGCCAAGCGACAGCTGGTCGCAGCCAGCCAGCCACTGGCACGTGCGACGTCAGCCGCCCCGCCCACGCAAAGATGGAACGACGGGTCAGCACGGCTGGGGGTGTAGCGGGCGTCGCGCCATCACGCGACCAGCGCAGCACATCGTCACCATGCTTTTTGACTCGGAGACCCAGCATCCGGGCACCGTCCGCGGCTCACTCGGGCGGCTTGCATACGAGACCGTATTTGGCGAAATGTCGCGCTACCTCAGCCGACGAGACGGTCGACTCATTAACCAACAAGTCGTCGGCGTAAGGCAGCACGGCCTCTGCCATCCGTGGGTCTCGGTCCAATACCGCCCTCACGACCGCACGCATGATGAGAGGTGCCACGCTAAGACCAAATCCCAACCGGGTTAGACAATACAGCTCGCCGTCTACGACCACAGTCTGGAAAGGCCATAGCTCAGGGGCCACACGGAGCTGCAGAAACGCCTTCTTCAGATCGATTACAGCTACCTCGCCACCGTGGCGCCGCCATTTACGCAGCTGTTCATGACATACGTCTGCATCAGCTGTGTGCGGCGCCAGGTGCGAATTCAGCTCCCTGTAGTCAAGGACAGGCCTCACCTTGTCCTTAGCCTCCTAAACTACGGCCAGCAAAGGAATGAGCCCTCGCGCCGGCCCATGCTCGCGCGCATCGTACGGTCTCAACCATCCCTCCGCTACCCACAGACGTAGCTCAGCGTCGAACTGATCCCGAGCGCCTGCTGGCACCGCATACCTGGACGTGGTGTTGTGTAGTCGCCCTGGTCCCGTCCCGTCTGCCCACTTCCACTTTACCTGCCAGTGGTCGCCATCGAACTCCGCCGTGAAGTCGGCCGTCTCGATTTTCTCACCAGTCAGGCCACACGGGCGCGGGCCATCCGCTACAGGGGGCGGATCACAGCAAACAGCGCACACAGGCACAGGGGGTGGGTCATTCTCAAAACGCACCTTCCCCGACCGCACGACCACGCCCCCCAGGGCGTTTATCCCCGTCATTCCCAACAATACGTCGACTCCCATCAGCCGGTCCTTGACGACCACGACGCGTACCGTCGCGTGGCGACCTTGCACCGTCAGTCGGACACTCGCCCTGCCGCAACACCGTACTGCACTTCCGTTTACTGCAGCCATGTTGGCGTCGTAGCGTTCCCACTGCGATAGGCAGCCTGCGTAGACCACCGTTTCTTCGCACCCGGTGTCTACCAGTGCCTGACACTGACGTCCACTGACGACTATTGGCACTAACGGAGCGCCTCGGCCGACATCGGAGGAGCAGCTGGCGCTGATGCGGCTCCTCCGCGCCCGTTTGGGCACATCCGCGCGATGTGGCCCATTCGACCACAGGACCAACACTGCACCTGCCGGGGCATTCGCGGGCCCGGCGTCGCACTGCTGCCCCTTCTCGCATGGGTATCACTGGTTACGGCGGCCACATTCGACGGTGACTCTCGAGCCGACACTACCACTGATTCTTGCTGCACAGCTGCCACCGATGCCTCCGTCCGGGCCGCTGTCATGCGCGACAGCACCGACCGAGCGCGGTCCAGGGCGCGCTCCAGGTCGATGACTCCATCGTCGAGGCCGTCGCGCACGGCGGCCCGGGCTGCGTCAGGGAGGCCATTCACGAACATGATGGCGACAGCCCGCTCCGGCAGCCCGCCCATCAGCTCTGCCAGCTGTTGCAGGTCAGCCAGGTAGACGTCAACCGCCTCGTTCGTCCGGAGTCTGCGCTGGCTCATTTCCGCGCAAGCGGAGAACGGGTCCAGTGCGAAGGCCTTGAATAACTTGGCCTTTACGCGAGACAGCTGATGGCGTGTCGATGGGGTCATCCGTGACCACACCGCGAAGGCTCCATCGCGTAGCCGCGTCGGGATCACTGACATCAGTGACACCGAGCGTAGGTCGCATAGCAGCTCCGCCTGCTCCCACCACTCAACGACGTTCGTAGTTCCGTTGAATTCGGGCACGGTACGGACGTCAAACGCCGGCGTTGTCATCTCACGGGCCACCTGGTGTCGCGCCGATCCGCCTCCGCCAGTCACCACACCCTCCTCCGCTGCTACCACGTCCACGGCACTCTCGCGGCTCATCGCGCCAGCGCGCCAGCACGTAAATGGCCGAAATAGCTTGTAGTTGTTCGGATAAATGAATTTCCACTCAGAGCTTATATTTGCCCCTTCTCGCAAGCGAGAACAAGACCGTCTGCCAGCCAACACGACCGGGGGCCCTCTCCTCAGCTCGCCGGAACACCCGTGCCGCTCACTGACCATATATGGCCTCGCGGTCGCTGATTGGCCCCGCAGCCCTCTACGCCCGCGCCTGCGCAATATCGTCCGACATGGCGGCGCCGTCTCGTCACAGGGCGGCAGATGATTGCACTCAGCGGTCATGATTCATCATTTGCACGAAATACACATCACGTCACGATTTCACACCACACCATTATAATGGGTAGCCCCAAATGGATTGGGGCACACTCCATGGGACACCATGATCATGGGTGTAGGATGCAAGATCAGTTGGGGGTGGGAGGTCTCAGCCATGGGTCGATCAATCTAGGGTACATCCAAATTCCAATTTCTCCACGGATTTGGGCCACTTTATTTTGCGATCTTGAAGAAAAACATTAATCTCATAAATATTAATTTCCTTTTGCCAGTTTTCCACGAACCTAGCCTATCCGGGTGATCAAACGATATTCCGTTGTATAATTACATTAAGCACACAAACTGAATGCTCCTGGATTTAACCTGGAATCACACCGAAAGCATACAGTCAGTATAACGCAGATCTAGGTTAATGCACGTGTAGACCAGGTCAGTCCCGACATCCTCCCCAGTTGTCTACTTTAAAACTCTAATACGAACTGGGCACGTCTACGCCTGACGCATGGACCACCAGTGACCACGTCACGTCACTCAACGCCGATCGCGCCGCTTATGATTGATCAAACAGGTCGCCACCGCAGACCATCCCCGTACGTCGATCGGACGTCGATCGGTAGATTACTCCGTCACATAGTCCTTCAAGTAAGCCGGTGGTCTCCGTTGTCGCCGAGGCCTCGTGGGCGTGGACACGGGCGGAGGCTCCCGGTGCGGACGCAGTCGAGGTGACGGAACGTCGGCGGCTGTGGGCGGCGTGGCGGGCGCATCTCGGTGTGTCAGTGCCGTCCTGGGCGTCACGTCTGCGGGTGACGCGCACCGTCGCGCGGCAGCAGGCGTCGCGGGTGTGACGGTCTGCAGGTCGTGGTCGGGCGCAGGCGGACCGTCTGCACCGGGGTTGGGGCCCGTCCACTGGGCGGCCTGCGGCAGCTGTGAGAGAGGCTTATAGCGGTCGGCGCGGGCCAGACTTTGGATAGGTCTTAGGTACCGCCTGTTACGCAGAGTCACTCGCCCCGAACCGTGTACCTTGATGAGATACTGGTCGTGAGGGTTGGCCTCCACCACTACGCCGGTTCTATCCCAGCGCTTGGAGTAAGCCCCCGTCTGGTTTTGCAGCAGCACTGTGGCGCCTGGCATCAGCGGTGCTAGCGGATGCGCGTGGTGTCCGAGGTCGTCCGCCTGCTTGGCGAACCTCAGTCTGAGCACCTCTTCTTGGCGCACCCACGTCTCGCACCAGACGGGATGGACCGCGGTGCTGGTGAACACCTGCGTCTTCGGTGCGATGGGCAGAAGGTCGCACAGATTCCTGCCGAAGATGATTTGCGCTGGTGACATGCCGGCCTCGAGATCTGGAGTGTTGCGAAACTGCAACAAGCCGGCCGCCACAGCCTCCGTGTCGATTCCTCCATGTGCGTCTGTCTGCGACGTCAGGAGGCGTTCCATAGACTTGACGGCAACCTCCGCTCTCCCGTTTGATTGCGGGTGGTAAACGGATGACAAGCGATGTCGCACGCCCCAGCGCTGCATGAGGGCGACCGTCTCCGTCGCGGTGAACTCGGGCCTACCGTCCGTGCTCAGCTCCTCAGGCACGCCGAAGGTCGCGAAGTAGTTTATTATGGCCCTGCCGAACCCTTGTGCGCCGGACAGAGAGGCGAATATGTGTGGCCAGCCGCTGAAGCGGTCCACCACGACCAAGTATCCGATGCCGCGCAACACACAGAAGTCAGCGGCTATGGCCTGGAAGGGTCTCGTGGGTACAGGTGGCTGAACCGGCGGCATGTGCGGCTGGGTGGGCGACATTCTCCAGCAGTCGTGGCATGTGGAGCGCGCGCTCTCTATGTCCTTGGAGATGCCCGGCCAGAAGACTACTCCCTGCGCCCTACGCACCATCTTGCTCACGCCCTGGTGTGCCGTATGGAGCGAGCGCAGCACCTCGTTGCGTAGAGCTTGTAGCACCAGGACTCTGTCGTCCATCATGATGACCTCATCTACTGTCGACAGCCTGTCCCGGTACTGCTAGTACGGCTGAAGAGCTTCGGGTACGTTGTCGCGAGATGGTGGAAACCCGGATTGGATAAGCTGGGTGATCTGCTGGAGGACACCATCCCTGTGCGTGCTCTCTTTAACACGCTCCCATGTTACCGCACCGAGCGCGCCCGTGGAGGATTTCGCCGCGGCGACGACGGTAATCTCCAGGTCGTCGTCGGCGTCCGCCCAGACGCGGAAGGCGGCCAGGGCGTCTCGGCTGGTCTTGCTGTCGAACTGGGTCGTGGCTGATGGGTATCTTGATGCCTCGTCCTCCGCCGGGATATCCTTGCCGGGCACGTGTACGATCTGGTACCTCCACATCAGCGTCCGTTGCTTCAATCGGAAAAGCCTTTGGTTTGGGATGTCGTCAAGTGCCCGGTCTCCGAGAATCTTCACTAGCGGCTTGTGGTCGCTCGCAATGATCAAGTCACGGCAGCCCATCGTGAAGAAATGACTGTCTTCCAGGGCCCAAGCCACCGCGAGGGCCTCTCCTTCGACTGGAGCGTAGCACTTCCTGGGCACGTCCGCGATGATCGCGTCGTATCGTTCCGTGTAGGCGTCCTGGGATGCGAGGAATCCCATGGCGGCACGCCGGTAGCGGAACCTGCCCTACTCCGTCAGGAATGTGGACTTATGCCGGTCTTCAGGCCTGATCTCGATGGAGTGGAACCCGTTCCAGGCATCCGTGACGGTCTTGAAGGTCCCCGGCGGGATGGCTCTCCTCTGGCCTGTTTAGCGGGCGGGACGGTGTGATGCGTCTCGCGTACGCTGTGGCGGTTCAGTGGCTGCAGATCGACGGTGCGACGAGGGGTGCCGTCTGGCTTGGGTGTCAGCACCATGCTGTGCAGCCAGGTCACAGGCGTGTTGGGTGGCACGTGCTCGATGACGCCCAGAGCTACGTCCCTCTCGAGCTGCTGCGACACTTCCTCTTGCCAGTGCACTGGCACGTTTGGGGGTATCCTCGTCACGACCGGCTGCACGCCGGGATCGACCTTGACTTCCATGGGGGGGGCAGTCATCGCGGGGAGTGGCTGGTGTGGTGACGTGTTGAATGTCGACGACGCATACCTCCTCAGTAGCCTGGCTTTCATACAGTCCGAGTTCTCCGGCGAAGTTTTGACGGGCAGACTCATAGGGCGACCGGGCGGTGCAGTGCGGAGCGGGCATCCGCACGCCGCCAACCGGGTGTGACAGAGTGTTTCCCGATCAAGCGAGCTCGCAGTAGCTGCTACTGCCGCGCCAACCTTCGGGAACTCCGGTCCCAACACACCGAGCTGCGTCAGCGCCGTCCTGCTCAAGTAGAAATGGTTCGTGGAGTTGGTGACGTAGACCATTGCTGACGTCCCGAACAGCCGGCCCTGTGAGCCGCACCCAGACAGCTTCAGGAACACGGCGCCCAACACGTTGATCTCCTCACTGTTCGCGGCGAGGATGCGCTTGGTGACACGAGTCAGGTGCTCCCTGCGCAGCCCCAGCTTGTGTAGGACGGGCAGTCCCAGCAGGTACGTCTGCGCGCCTGAGTCGGCGACGGCAGTGACGCTGACCGATCTTCGGGGTGGACTAGGAAGCCCCAACTTGGTGTAGGCTCCGCCGTCAATCTCAGCCTTTAGCTCGAACGTCGGGTGCAGACGGGCCTCACACGCCCGCCAACCGCGCGTACCGTCGAACACGTAGTGAGCCGTGATGGAGACGAATCCCCCACGGCCCCGACTCACGCTGTTCACCGAGGGGGCGTGCCACTGGGTTCAGTCTCGATAGCGGCAACATAATGGAACATGGCTTCTACGGGGCCACCATCTGATTCGCGGTCGGAGTCGTCAAGACGGGGTACGCGATGTCTTTGATTTGACTTCTTCCAGCATTCCATGCACGTTGTGAACTCCTTCAACTTTCCTCTGATCCTGCCGAACTGAGGTGTAAGGCAGCCGCACCTGCATCTGAATTTTCTTTTCAGTTTCTCTTGTTCTTCGTGGCCTTGCGGTGGCTTGTAGGTTGCCGTCCCTCCTTCTTGTAAGTGCTTGCCGCCACGCGTGGACCGTCTGTTGACATGGCCCGTGCGGCTGTTTCCTTGCTGTCCACCAGTGCGACAGTTTCCCCGAGGTTCTTGCTGTCTATATCCTCGGTCCCGAGTACTTCTTTTCTTATCTCGTCATTTGCCAGACCGTTCAACAGCACCATCCGGACGATTTCTTCTGTGTAGTCCACACTCAATATGCTGGTACACTCTGCGGAGCTGCACTGGGACGTCTTAGTCCACTGGCACACGTGCGCCAGGCCGCGGAAACGTGCTACATATTGGCGTACATGTTCCCCTCCTTCCTGGTTAGCGTTGAGTAGTGTGGCTCGTCTGGCACTGAGTGCTACGTTGAGGACTGCCAGTCGCTTCATTGCGTCCATGACGTCCTCTGCGCTCTTGCTGGCGATGTCGGGGTCCTCACGGAATAGAGCTGTCTCTAGCACCGGCTCGCAACATGCAAGCAACTGGGCGGTGACCTGCGCAGGGGCCATGTCAGTGCCATGACTGAACACCCCCCCATCGCCGAGTGAAGGCCACCCAGTCGTCTTCCCCGATACCCTGCTGTAGAGATGGGCGGTTGATTTTCGGTGGCCTCTGGCGCACGCTCGACTCGTGTACTTCGTCTGATGAAGTTGCATCAGGGCAATGCATGTTGGAAGGTCAGCAGCCCTCTTGATTTCCCCACAGCCGACCGCATCACACTTGAGGGTTGCTTGATACATGTTCTGGGCTGGTCGACTCTGGACTGTCGTTGGTAGTTATTAATCCAGGAGCATGATCAAACAATATTCAGTTGTATAATTATCTTAAGCACACAAATCTTACACCTACCTAAGTTGAACACGTGTAGTATGTCGTACTCGACGTATATGCCGCATTGCTTGAAATTTTCATGAGTTTGGTTTTCAAAGTTGGGGGAGGGGATGGCCGCCAAGTTAGGGGGGGGGGGCGGAGCTGAAAGTGGGGGGAGGGGGCTGGAGCCCTCCCAACTGAATATAATTATACACCCCTGCCCATGTTAAAATTTGAAATTGTGGGGGATAAAGCCAACATTGAGGGGGTATTTGCCACTCAATCATATATCAAAGAACACCCCTGATCTAGACGCATATGAATGAAAAATGGAAAACAATCATGGATACCTGCTATAGGTTCCGTATCTGCGCACGACTGCCCACCAGCGAGTTTGGGTACCGGTGATAATGGCGTGACATTCCAACCGGTACCGGTACCTCCGCCGGTAGCCTAAATATAATGTTACCGGCGCCTTTTCTGGACGGAGGGGTACCACATTCCCATGGGATACATACCCCCAATGCCCCATCCTTGTTTCCACTCCTATAGCTGGTAGGGAAGAATTATGTTGCAACAGTTATATCTTACTTGCTCCTACCCCTCCTTCCCAGCCATGAACTTCAGTTGACCGGTCTTATCATACTGCTACTTACCATAGCACCACGCGATGCCTGCGACGCTCGACATGAAGGCAGTCAGCGTGGGCCCATATTCGTGGAGAAGGCTCTTCAAACTTTCAAATGAATCCAATTTTGTCCAATTTTAATGATATCCAAGATCAGAAATGTAGTGTCGAAAACACGGAAGTTTGGCTGGAGTGCATTCGGGCCTGAGTAATTGTCCAGCCTATGTGACGTCACAGATTTCCAAACCATATTGGAGGTACCCGCTGTTACCTACCGTGGCAGGAGCAGTATTTTGATGTAGCCCTGTGGAACTTTATCAAAAGCTTTGCTAAAGTCCAAGTATACAACATCACCCTGCTTTGATTGTCTACTTCCTTAGTAACATACTCCATGAACTCCAAAAGGTTTGTTGAACAAGACCTTCGAGATCGAACTCCATGTTGAGTGTTAAAAGGTTGTCAAGATAAATCTGAACATTCTGTTTAACCAGAATTTCTAGTACCTTGAACCCATTCACGTGAAAGTGACTGGCCTGTAGTTTCCTACACACTTCATACTTCCCTTTTTAATAATTGGTACTACATTTGCATTTCTCAAATCTTCAGGCACTCCAGAATGTGATGTGATTTAAGTAGGTAGGTATACCTAGGTATATTCAGTATTATTGGAGATCAAGGTAAAAATTTTATTCTTTGGATTTTTAATCAATAGTATGTATTTTAACGTGAAAAAGATGATGCGACCACTCATTTTATCTGCAAATGATTACTTTTCATTCAGCAAATTTGATAAAATTTCAGCGATGGGTGCTGCATAACCAGTAGCAGTTGATGTGCCCCTGAGCCCAAATAATAAATCAATGAATTGGGTACAATTTCAAATTTCATTTGGTATTATTGTCTTAACCCTCCCCATCTTTCCAGTCATTTCCTCACATCCCATCTCAGGGGGGTTGATACAAACTCCCTCTAATCTCCAAACTAAGTGTTGCACAAAAACTAAAGAGGTGTCATCTGAAAGCGTTCAACAAGTAGGGTCCGATACCACCCCCACATTTTTATCCCCCCAAAAAAGTGACGCCACTAGGGGGCCTAGGTTTTCACGACACATCATGTTTTTGGCTCTGGGGAGTTCATTTTTGGGGAGATTTAAAAAAAAAATATATTTGGAATCAGAAAGGGAAGTCAAAATGGACCATGGCTATACAATTTTTGCACACCCAAAATCTTTCTTTTTTTCTAAATTCACAATTTTTAGTTTTCAATTTTCTTTAATTTGTATTGTTCCAATGGGTACAGCAGACCAGAAAACGTTGTTCGAAGTCATCTTGCTCTCCTAAAAAAATGCTTACTTTAGCCAGAATCTTTGATTTTAGCTCTGGCAAATATGCAAAACTAATAAGTAGTCAAAAATGGAAAAAAATCCTCTAGTGCATTTTGTTTCATCCCTAAAGATGAGCAAATGCTGAAAGTTTCATTAAAATATCTTTATCAGTTAAAGTGTGATGACTGGTTTAACTTTTTTGGAGGTGGCCTCACTTGACCTGGACTAACTCGTTGACCCTAGATGACCTGCCCTCAAAATTTTGACACAGCATGCCAAATTGATGTGGGAAAAGGTATGCCAAATTTTGGCACTCTGCTGCACACTGTTCTTTCACTATCTGTGGAAAACCTTTTGGTGGGAGGGCACATGTGATGGTGTGGAGTTAAAGGGTGTTTTTTGGGGGGGGATTTTTTCTTCAGAATACCATGTTTTTGATGGTTACTAAGATGATGGGACCACATATTTTCTATGCCAATTGATTTTTGTGAAAAATTTCCAAAGTTAAATAACCTAAGCTAACCTAACCTAACCATGCCTAAAACATTTGTTTGTGTTATGGAGGCAAATGTGTGTACACAAACAATTACAAGCTCCTCCCATCATACCCATTTTGCTACCATAGACAATCTCATCAGTATCACATCCCGATGGAAGGTGCTGAATCCACTGCTAGGTACACCCTATATAAAGTTATAAAGCATTTAGACTTAATAAGAGATTCACTTGCTATTGCATAATACACTCAACAATTGCAAACTCCTCCATCATACCCATTGTGCTACCATGACAATCTCATCAGTATCACATCCTGAAGGAAGGTGCTGAATCCACTGCTAGGTACACTCTATATAAAGCATTTAGACTGAATAAGAGACTCACTTGCTATTGCATAACACACTCAACAATTACAAACTCCTCCCAACTCCCAATTCCTCCCTGTCCATCAACCCTCCCTGGAATACAGAAAAACAAGCCCCCTATTCTTATAATGATTGTCTATGCCATTTTTAAAGATGTTCATTGTGTTGCTACTGACAATGGTTCCTGGAAGCTGGTTCCAGTGTTCTACTACCCCGTCTTAACCTTGTCCTGCTGTGATTAACTTTAATTTTGAATTGATGACCTCTAATTGCATCATTTCTGTTACATTCAAACATTTCTCTGAGATATCCCTGTTCCTGACCATGAACAAATTGAAAAACCTCAATGAGATCTACTCTCAGCCTTCTATATCTAAGTGAAAACATATTCAATTTCTTCAATCTTTCCTCATATGCCAGGTTGCATATACCATTAACCATTTGTGTTGCCCTCTTTTGTACTCTCTCTCTAAAAGCCAACAATCTTTCTCATAACTAGGGGACCAAGCTTGGACACAATATTCCAAATGTGGCCTGACATATGCACAGTAAAGCTTCCTGATGACCTCCTCACTTTTGTATGACACATTCCTCTGTATTGCCCCAAGCATTCTTAGTGCCTTCTTACTGGCTTCTTTGGTCTGTTCTGATGCCCCCAATTTTGTGTTCCAAATAACACCTAAGTCCTCCTGCTTAGTCACAGATAGTACTTGGCCACCTATCAAGTATGGAGCCTTCATATGCTGCCTACCTACATGCATGACTTTGCATTTATCAAAATTAAACTTCATTTACCATTTTTCGGACCACTTCACAAGCTCGTATAAGTCTTTCTGCAACAAAACCTGCTCATTGTGCCCTGTTATTGGCCTAAAGATCTTCAAATCATCTGCGAATTTCAAAACCTGACTGCTTAGGCGACATTCAATGCTATTCACAAATATAATAAACAATAATGGCCCCAGTACCGACCCCTGGGAGACTCCACTAAGAATATTTGTTATGGTTATGTTAGACTGGGTTAGGTTTCTGTTTTAAATTTGAGAATTTTCAGAAAATAAATTGCATGGCATTTCTGTAGGTTCTTTTATCCAAAGGTAGGTTAGGTCAAGGCTTATCAAGTCAGATTGGACAATAACGTCAGCTGCTGGGGTGTAGTTTGGCTACATATATGATGCATATGATGATTGTGATCAATAATAGCCTTTTATCTGCATGCATACCAATTGAACCAATTACAATGCAGGATGTTTGTGGCAATAGGTAAATAGTTTTAGCCAAAGAGGCTTTGAAATCCATTGATCAGTCGGGGAGTTTGCTTCAGGCAAATTCACAGATTGAAGATTATGTAGGGCACACATACTACCACACCAGCCAATCTCCAGTGGGAAGGATTTATATGTGAATATAAATACAGCTGCATTGTATGGAGTTGCATTTCACGAAAGCTATTCTTCCTATTGTCACAACAATTCTGCACTATAATTGGTGAACTTGGCATGCACAAAGAGAAACAATTGATATCGGTCACAATCGCCACATGCATCATACATGTAGCTAAACAACCCAGCAGCTGATTGCTATTGCCCCAGCCTGGGTTAAGCTAGGTTAGGTTATGTTGCATTTTTATTATATTTTAAACATTTTTATGCTATGTTATCTAACCTAAAGCCCATTTTTGGCATTATTTGCTCACAACCTGAAAGTAAGAATTTGCACAGCAAATAAGTGGCCCCATCATCTTAGTCACCTTCATAAACATGGTATTCCAAAGAAATGGCAAAGGAGAAGTTGTTAGGTAAGCTTCAATGAGTCTTGTCCATATGGTTGTTTTCCAGTTAACACTCTTCTATATCAATCTATATCAATATCAAGACATTTGCTCTGCTAAAAATGCTTAGTTTCCAGCTTCATTTCACATTAATTCTACACACTCACATTATCATCCAACCCATAGTGAGATGATGCCAAAAGTACTAATATCATTGGATAAAAAAGGTAACCTTATATATATTTTTTTGTATTGTCATCCCCATATCAAATGCAGCAGCAGCCTATCTCATTTGGCTGTATGCACCTTGGGGACGAGTGGTCTAGGGGTAAGATGCTCGTTTCACTATCGAAAGATTGTGGGTTCGAGTCTCACCTGTCGCTACTCTTCGCCCGCGACCAATCGGCGTGAGAGATTGGCGACGCTACATGACTCAACAGTCGACGTGTCGTAAAACCAATAACCAACCAACAACCTGTATGCACCTGCATTGGGTCTTTCAATGTGGGGCTTCCCTTGGTAATAGCAGTACCGTCTATTATTGCACGCTGCCTCCTGACCAGCCTGCTGGTTGATATCCCAGGGAGCTGTGGGGTGATGGGTCAATGCCATTCTGTGAACTGTGCTGCCACATGCCAGAAGGACCTATGTGGCCACTCATCCTTTCCAGAGAGGTTCAGTAGCCTGTAGCCAGTGTTTGCAAAATAATAGTTGAATCCTTCATAATCCTTGAATATCAACCTCAGGCTACTCATGATTTGTATTTAAAATTTCTGTGGATGCATTGCATATAAGCAACTAGTGGCAATATTTTTTCTTGTTTTCTGGACATTTGTCATTTTCTCAGATTTATGTTGCTTCCCATTGTCAAGTGGTATGAAGAATCACTCTGCTGACAGCTGACTGCACTGACGAGAATACCTGGCCTGGTCCGGTGGACCCATTATTGTAATTGTTTTCCACCTTTGGCAGAAGCAAAGTGCCATCCACTAGAGATTGTTTTATTGTAATTGCTCCAATCATGCCATTCAATGCAGCGTTGTTCGTTGTCAGTGTGATCTGGCTGTTTGAGCCTGATCACTAACAAACTGATGTCGCTGCCAGCATACCTGCCACTGATGGGTCGGTTTTGTTTTCAGATGTTGCAACTGGTACACATGCTGCTGAAGTCATGAAAAACAGCAGCAGAGCTTCGGCAACTCCAATGTATATACTTCCAGGTACAGTTTTATACCTTTAGGTGAAGATGATCTGAAGCATGTGGTGATTTTCATTCATCAGATTTGAAGCTTATGATGATTTTGATTTGTGTGTGAGAACTCTGTCTGTCCAGATGTACATATTGGCTGATCTCTAGGGAGCATGTACTGGAAGTCATGCTACCTAATATTGGAAGTCATTAATATTTCAATGGTTTTCATCTCCATTCTTGGTGGTGGGAAAGTTCTTGCTCATGTTTTTGTTGTGTGGTCATTGGAACGCACCATAAAATCCTCCCATAATTATTTCAGCAAGAATTATAGCAATTGATTAAGCTCTGTAGATGTACCAGAATGCTCCAGAAGCTTTGATTTATATTTGTCCCATGTTGTGGTTAAGTTGCTTTCTATCTGTTGGAAAATTGGACATCCCTGCATGTGTTGAGAATGGCATGGGAATGGCCAGGCATTTGAACAGTTGAGGTATGAATTTTTAGTATGATATGTCGATTAGGGGAAGTGTTGCATTTCATAACACACTAATTATCCCAAGACAACATTCGGCTGTCTGTGTTTGTGTTCATGAACTTATAGTGAGCAACTGGTGTGTTATGTGCTTCATAATAATTCACCTCACCTGCACCTTCCATGCTTTGTGGTGGTCGCATTAGCTACTTTGTCACCATAGTTACTATGGATATGTCAGATTCATTGTGAACTCAGACTGAAGCTTTCAGCATTTTATCATTGATATCTAGGAATTATGTGATCTGCTAGTGCATGCTTGGATATCTACAATATTCTTCAAATATTCATTATGCCTTGCTATTGTAACATTTGGTTAAATTGTCTTGCCCTAGACGATGTTTTTAGCTGAGGTCGGCAATCCACAATTTTGTTGTCTTCATTCTTTAATCAGAAACCCAGTTGTAAAAAAATTGCATAATAATAATTCCTATTTTATCAGTATTATTATTCTGTATTACTACTACTTATTCTTATTATTGTTCATATTAGTATTGTTTTATGCTTGCTATTATTATTCATCTTATTGTTATTACTATTGATATTTGTGTTCTTATTATTGCTGTCATCATTATCATCATCATCATTTCACTTACTGCACGTCCACGTCTGAAAAAATGTTACTATTATCGTGTAGGCAGATACGAGGGAAGTAAGGATGCACCGGACCATATCAGTCTGTGTGCAACAGCCAGAGGTGTGCTCCGCGGCAAGTGTTTCGGTGTCAACCGAAACACGTCCTGTCCCTTCAAAAGGTCATACCTGCACGTGGGCCACACACCGGAACCTGAACAGGCAGCTGAACCAGGCGGCCGCTTGTTTTCAGACAACCTGCCTATCGTCAAGGTTGAGCCAGATGTGCTGATCTCGGAGGCGGAGGACGCTGCCGATGTCATCACGCGTGATTCTGCCGAAGGTTCGGTTCCGTATGCTTTGAGATTGTTGATAGCAGAGTGTATTGTGTGTATTTGTGTAGGCATTTCATAATTATTCCTATCTGCCGTTCGCAAGTATTTTTATATTGATCCTGGGCTGGGATGGCGCACGTGGCCGGGAACCCTGGGGGTGCTCAAGTGGAGCACTTGAGCACCTCTGGGGTGTCTCGGCCACTGTGCTGCCCTTCACCTGGTTGTGACAATGTATTTATATTTAATTTGTCGATCTTCTTCCCCTTTCTCTCTGACATTCTTTTCTGGGCCGTATTTTGGTTCTATGCCAGGGAGTGCTGCAACAATTTTCTTCCTGTAGCATTTTAGTTTCTTTACTAAATAAAAAGTTATGCAAAGGGTGCAGTCAAGTTTTGTAGGTTTCACGTCTAGTAGCTTTTCACGTCGGTGGTGACGTCACATCCCAGAAACTTAAATATTCTGCTAGAAACTAGTTTACATTTAGCAGACTGTTCTTTTATGGTAGAATATGCGACACCTGGCAGATTCCTGGCAGCATCTGTCTAGCACTTTAGCATGTGATTGGACAACGACTGACCTTGAAGGCCACTTCAGTTGGTTTTGTTCTTAAGTTGGTCCTCCGAGGGTTGGTCGGTTATGTGTATTCTCTTTGTTTACTGGCAAGGCAGTTATCCCTTGCACGGTAATGCATATAAGGATCCTGCTTCGTTTACAGAATTCTTCAGACATTCACATGTCAGGTTTGCCAATGCACAATTAAAATAGCACTCACAAAGCCATGGCAAATATTGACCGCTTTTGCTTCAGATGCATGCAAGATGTTGCTGAGAATTGGCTTCACCACGTCACATGTTTTGAGCAACTTGACTGCGCCCTTGTTAATAATAGCATGTTGGAAGTGGTGGTGCTGACCCAAATGTTGGCCGATTCCGCTTCTGGCTGAACATTTTCAATATTTGTTTATATGCAGCATTAAGTTATCTGCTAGGACTATGTATGAGGTAAGGGTATATCTTCTGCCCTTCTACAGACATGGGTGGTCGGAGGAGCGAGGGGGGGGGGGTGAGGCTTCAGTTTCTATTTGTCCATAAGCATACTGCTGGCATAAGGGTTGGATATACTGGTCCATTTTGGGGAGAGTACGAGTGAACACGCCGTTCTTGCGCGTTGTGACTTGACAGATGACCTTGCCGGTCGCCACACGTCTTCCTGGTGGCGTGGATCAGCGGGCCATTGAGGTGGTAGCGTGGAAGAAGGGTTTGCCGGCCTACGTCTGTCTTCGGGAGGGCACATCCAGCAGCGCCCTGGAGTTCCGAGCCTGGTTGGGACGAGTCGAACGTCCTGCACCACCACCAATTATTTGTTGCCTCTGCTGCAACACATGCCGTTGGCTATCTTTATATGCCCCTCGCCGATGCTCATCGTGCGCGTCATGCACCACCACCAGTTACATGTTGCGTCCCATTCAGGAGAAAACTCAACGCGAGTTGAGTTATCCAGAGCCACGGATGACTATGCTTCCGTCAGGCAGCAATGCTGTTGTGGCTGCCAAATGTCATACGCCGCAGCAAGTGTGCGCTCAGACTTGTTGCTGACACTTTAATGACAATTCACTGGGTGAGATGCGGTGAGTATTTGCAACACCGAGCACTGAATCCCAATTATATATTGCAGCAAAGTTGTCTTCGGGCTGTCTGGTTGGTAGCGAACCGTGTGGAAAAAGTATGGCTGCACCTGTGTGTGTGTGTTCAATGTGTCTTGACTTGTCTGGACCCACCGCACTGTGACGAGCCCAGTCTCCGGGGAAGCCTGGGCCGGTCGGCGGGCGCCGGTCCGTCGCTGACGTAGTAGGCTGACGTTGTAGGCTGACGTGGTAGGGTGACGTGGTAGGCTCACGTGGTAAGCTGACGTAGTAGGCTGACATAGTAGGCTAACTTGGTAAGCTGACGTAGTAGGCTGACGTGTTAAGCTGACGTATTAAGCTGACGTGGTAAGCTGACGTAGTAGGCTGACGTGGTAGGCTGACGTGTTAAGCTGACATATTAAGCTGACGTAATAGGCTGACGTGGTAGGCTGACGGTGCCCGGGCAGCTGTGCGGCGCCGCGAGCCCGGGTCGCTCTGTGTGTTCACGCCTGGTCAGCTGCGGCGTCGCCGGCCAGTCGCCGCAGTTATAAATTATTCGTGAATTAGGGGTGGAATATGCCACTTTTTGAAAAATCAATCGACATCCTCCTCCAAGAAGTAGAGATATTCTGCTTCTTGATGCGTGCTTGTGAAGTCTTCGTGTCTCCTTTCGTACAGTATCTCGTTCGTAGGTACGATGCGCATGCACTTGATAAGGGATGGTGATACGGAAACATTTCACAACACAATTTCATGTAAAAGGGTTACCTTTAATACGATATGGCATACAATGCCAATATATTGCGTAGGTATTTTTATCGCTATCCAGAACATAGCTCTTCATAAATTATGCATATCAAAACCGATTATAAAGGTACAGTCATAAGTATGCCCTTGGCTCAACTTTGAGTCTGAAAGACATCAAAGGTATTTTAAAGGGCACCAATTCCGGGACAAATTTCGACATCCTTCTGACAATCCTTCTAAATACCACCAGAAGTAGCATTCAGGTGGTATGTATGGCCAGCCCACTATCCCGTGAGCTAACCAGGCGGCAGTATGCTGGAACATGCTAGAGTATGCTGGCTGAAGTACTCCGGCAGTATAATAGTGTCACCTTTGTGTTGTTGGCAGCATGCGTATGAACCTGCCACTGTGTTTTCAGACGATCCGCCTGCTGTCGTCAAAGTGGAGGCATTCGTGGAACCATTCCCGGACGAGAGTTCGTCCTCAGATGACGTCGCTAAAGCCTCTTCAGAAGGTAGAGTTGGTTGGTTGGTTGAGTGGTTGGTTGGTTGATTGCTTGGTTGGTTGGTTGGATTGTTTGGCTGGTTGGTTGGTTGATTGTTTGGCTGGTTGGTTGGTTGGTTGGCTGGCGGGTTAGTTGGTTGGATGGCTGGCTGGTTGGTTGGTTGGCTGGCTGGTTTGTTGGTTGGTTGGCTGGTTTGTTGGTTGGTTGGTTGGCTGGCTGGCTGGCTGGCTGGCTGGCTGGTTTGTTGGTTGGTTGGTTGGTTCGCCAGCAGGTCGTTCCCTTAATACGGTAGTCGTACCAGAATAGCCATTCGGGCGCCATTATGACGCTCGGGTCTTAGGCCGCCGTTAGGGCACTAAACTAGCGAGGGCAAACGCGCATGGAGGTGGACACAGACAGTGGTGACAAATTCAAGTTTGCCAGGGGATCTTCTGGCGGCAGCCACGGAACTTTTCACTCAGGTCCTGCCGGTAGGTGGCTCTAGCGTATCTGCACATGACTGTCAATTAGTGGCGGTATTATCACGTGATAGCAATGTCACCATCGTCAGTCACCGTGTACTTGGTGAGCTAATGTCGCACCTTCAAGACAACGTCGGTGGCGCTGGGTGGCTGGTGGGTAGCTGATGCTATTTTGTGCATTGCTTTTTTTGTTGTTGCGTTATTTATATGTGAGTGATTTCCTTCCACAGGCCATTTTAATGACAAGGCAATTTAATATCCACGTTTTCCATATACGTGATATGCATTTCGACTACTTGCTGTGATTTTCAGACGGTCCACCTGCTGTCAAAGCTGAGGCATTCATTGTGCCGTTCTCGGAAGAGAGTTCGTCTACAGACATCACCCAGGACTGTGCGGAAGGTACGGTTTTTGAGCGTTGGAGAGTTCCTTGTAAGCATAGTCAATGCTGGGAAACACGAGCATAATGTGTGCCCTTAAGCACCCAAGCGCTAGGGAAAGTTAAGCGCCCAAGCGCTAGGGAAAAAGGCTCTGGCTGTGATGGTGCAATAGTAACTCACATGGTCACAGTATCTAAAGTCTGGCGCTCATCCTGAGTAGCGATGCCCTTCCTGTTGACCTTCCTGCTGACCTTCTAGTTGACCTTCCAGTGGGCCAAGTAGGAACGGCAGATGGGCACCAACAAACCCTCGAGCTACTGGCCGGATTACGGAAAGACGAAGCTTGAGCACGCAATTTGAAGTCCAAAACAAAGGCCTCCTTTCCCTTCTCATGTCACACAGCCCGTTCACGCTGTGTGACATGAACGTTACAGTTGCAGTTGGGTTAACCTGTTAAAATAGATGAAGTAAATAAGTTGAAAGATGCTTCACAAACATACAAGATATTTTTTTCCCGGCAGGTAGGCTGTGGCCGCTTTCCTTTAGCTGGTTGTTTGGGTTTAGGGGCGCATCGACTGCGTTGGTCATATAGCGTCTACTTTTGGAAGAAAAGGACGGTTGCCTCTTAAATTGCGCCAGGCTTTTGTACCTTAGGGTTTCACAATCATCTTGGTTTTTCTCCCTTCAAAGTTTCCCAGGCTTTTAGGTTCTACATTGACATACACAATCGAACTTGAGCCCGGCGCCTGCGGCCCGTCTCTGATGTCGGAGCCTGCTGTTGGCCTCCGTGTCGTCGGTGGTCAGCAGAACCGCCCACATCTGACGATCCACCACAGTTGGCGTCGGTGGTCAGCAGAGCCCGTCCTGCCCCACATCTGACGGTCCAGTTACAGTTGGAGTCTGTGGTCAGCAGAGCCCGTCCTGCCCCACATCTGACGGTCCAGTTACAGTTGGAGTCTGTGGTCAGCAGAGCCCGTCCTGCCCCACACTGACGGTCCAGTTACAGTTGGAGTCTGTGGTCAGCAGAGCCCGTCCTGCCCCACATCGACGGTCCAGTTACAGTTGGAGTCTGTGGTCAGCAGAGCCCGTCCTGCCCCACATCTGACGGTCCAGTTACAGTTGGAGTCTGTGGTCAGCAGAGCCCGTCCTGCCCCACATCTGACGGTCCAGTTACAGTTGGAGTCTGTGGTCAGCAGAGCCCGTCCTGCCCCTCATCTGACGGTCCAGTTACAGTTGGAGTCTGTGGTCAGCAGAGCCCGTCCTGCCCCACACCTGACGGTCCAGTTGCAGTTGGAGTTTGTGGTCAGCAGAGCCGTCCTGCCCCACATCTGACGGTCCAGTTACAGTTGGAGTCTGTGGTCAGCAGAGCCCGCCCTGCCCCTCATCTGACGGTCCAGTTACAGTTGGAGTCTGTGGTCAGCAGAGCCCGTCCTGCCCCACATCTGACGGTCCAGTTACAGTTGGAGTCTGTGGTCAGCAGAGCCCGTCCTGCCCCACATCTGACGGTCCAGTTACAGTTGGCGTCGGTAGCTCAGTGGCCAAACTGAGCGTCTGTGAAGCAAGAGGTACGGGGTTCGATTCCCTGAGATGTCCGCACTTTCTGCCAGGGTGAGAGACAGGCGACGCCGTGTCTTTGCTGATGCGTCGTGAAGCCACACGAATGAATCCAGGCAGTCCAGCTGCAGTGGGACTGAGGAGCTAGACGGAGGCTCGCCGCGCTCCAAATGTACTGTCCAATGTAGTGCATACATGGTCGTACGTGTTTCCTATGTTGGAACTTTGGATGTTCGCAAATTGGGAAGTTGTTTCTAAAGCGAATGACATATTTTAATCTGTTCTTGGAATACTGTGTAGGTAAAAATGATCAGTAAGTAAGCAAGGGTTATGCAAAAGCCGGTGAGGGCCAACCAATTCTAGTTCTGTTTACTCAGAGGGATACTACTTTGTTCTGCCGACCCGATCGCCAAGCGTTGGCCCTCAATAACTTATTCTTTTTCTTCTTCTTTTTTGTTGTGGCGCTTCACTCTTCAAAGTCGACTAGACATCTCTTTTTTCATTTAGAAGTCTAGTCGATCTAAGCTTGATGGGGTTATGTGTAGCCTCAAATATTCGTCCGCTGATGGGGTGGAAGCAAAAAGTGATGATCTCGCTGTCCTTAAATGTTCCACCTCCGTGCAGGGTTTGATGCGTTCGGACATACTCACGTGCAGGGAATAGCTCCGCCCCCAATGTTGTCCCAGTCGGACACCATGTAGCCACGTGTATGTGAATACTCTGCCCCCAATGTTGTCTCCGTCGGCCACCCTGTAGCCACGTGCATGTGAATACTCTGCCCCCAATGTTGTCTCCGTCGGCCACCCTGTAGCCACGTGCATGTGACTACTCTGCCCCCAATGTTGTCCCCGTCGGCCACCCTGTAGCCACGTGCATGTGAATACTCTGCCCCCAATGTTGTCCCCGTCGGCCACCCTGTAGCCACGTGCACGGAATAGCTCCGCCCCCAATGTTGTCTCCGTCGCCCGACCAGTGATGGCAGTTCTGCACGGAAGTTTCCGTATGTGAATGGCAGCTCTTACAAGCTGAGTCGGCCTGACAGTGAGAAGCCCAGGGGTAAGATGCTCGTCCCCCAACGGAAAGGTTGTGGGTTCGAGTCCCGTTTGTCGCTGCTCTTTGTCCGCCACCAGTCGGCCTGAGAGCTTGGCGGCGCCACATGACCGAGCGCGGTCGGCGCGTCGCAGAGGCCAAACCAACCAAGGAGGTATATCCAGACACAAACCGGGATGGTGCAGCACGACACGACCAGACACCACCCTTCTAGCAAAACTGATCACAAACCTTGCAAGGCACCAAATTAAGCCGGGTTGTAGTATATAACATTTTCCTTCCATAATTGATCGTAGAAAGTTCATCGCGCAACGTAATGCTCACTAAAACCTGCAAACTGATAGCACTCGCCTCGCCAAGTCCCAAAACCCCAGCACTCGCCTCACCAGGTCTTCAGACTCCCACCCCACCCCACCTCTAGGTAAGACCAGGACTTCATGCCTTTGGCAAGTGTAGCTAAAGATAGTGAAGGAAGGCCACCAAAGTTCAGAACTCTGGTCAACAAGGACAACAAACAAACACGGGGATTCCGGGACAATTTAGTGTTTTTGTTCGTTTCTGGAAGCTTGTGATTTTGAGTGTGTTATATCTGTCTGTTTTATAGCCACACGCCCGCCCTGTTCACGGTCGAGTACAATATACATTTGTGGTACGATTCCGTTGTGTTCTGATATGCGGTGCACTGAGCGTCTGTGAAGCAAGAGGTACGGGGTTCGATTCCCTGCGATGTCCGCCCTTTCTGCCAGGGTGAGAGACAGGCGACGCCGTGTCTTTGCTGATGCGTCGTGAAGCCGCACGAATGAATCCAGGCAGTCCAGCTGCAGTGGGACCGAGGAGCTAGACTTACTGATGGGCCGTAGGGCCGGGTAGGCTGGTCCTAGTGGGCTGATCCCAGAGTGACCATACACTGATGGGCCGTAGGGCCTGGTAGGCTGATCCTATTGGCTGATCCCAGAGTGACCATACACTGATGGCCCGTAGCGCCTGGTAGGCTGATCCCAGGGTGACCATACACTATGCACGAATGCCTTTGGGCGTCGAGTTGTCCATGCTGCTTTCTCCGTGTCCATGTCGGGTGTCCATGCTTGCATTCTCCGTGTCCATGTCAGGTTGTCCATGTTTGCATTCTCCATCCATGCCCTCTCCGTGTTTTAGGTGGTCAGAATGCTGCAGTCGTAACCTGTCAGCCGCCGAAGGGGTCCGCTCCTGGAAGACAACCCAGACCCGGCGGTAGAAGACCGTCTACGGCAGGCGACTGTGAGCGCAGTTCAGCGCTTCTATCCGACGCTCCAGGACCGAGTGACTTCGACACAGCGCTACCGGGCGACGTCTGCGTGAAAACCTCTCGTGATTTGACAGCGGCAACGAACGTGTGCAACGTCTGTGGGGAATCGTTTCGGCTGAAGTCGGAGCTCAGCGTCCACCGTGGCGCGCACACGGCCGCGAAACCATTCCGCTGCGATACGTGCGGAAAGTCGTTTGCCCACAAATATCTCCTCTCGCGGCACAGTCTTCTACACACGGGCGGCGAGCCATACGGCTGCGACGTGTGCGGGAGGCGTTTCGCCGTCAAGTCGCAACTGTCGCGGCACAGTGTCACACACTCGGACGACAGGCCGTACCGCTGCCACGCGTGCGACAAGGCGTTCGCGCTCAAGTACAACCTGAAGGTGCACTGGCTCACCCACGTGAGCGACAGGGCGTACCACTGCGACGTCTGCGGCAAGCGTTTCGCCGGCCAGTCTCAGCTGTCACGCCACAGCGTCACGCACACCGGCCGGAGACCGTACAGCTGCGACGTCTGCCACAAGTGCTTCGCTCTCAGGTGTCAGCTGGCGCGGCACGGGCTCACCCACACCGGCGACAAGCCGTACCTGTGCGACGTGTGCGACAAGAGGTTTGCGCTCAAGTGCAACCTGAAAGTGCACCGTGTCACCCACGCCAGCGAGAGGCCGCACAGCTGCGGTGTGTGCGGCAAGTGTTTCGCCGTGGCCGCCCAGCTGGCGCGCCACCTGCTGGCGCACAGCAGCGGCAGCCGGTTCGGCTGTGCGGTGTGCGGCAGGTGTTTCGGCACACAGTGGCAGCTGACGCGGCACGGCGCCACTCACACGGGCGACAAGCCGCACCGCTGCCCGCTGTGCCGCAAGGCGTTCGCGCTCAAGTCCAACCTGAAGAAGCACGAGACCTGCCACACGGAGGAGAAGCCGCACCGCTGTCGCGTCTGCGACAGGCGGTTCGCCCTGAAGTCGCACCTGTTGCGTCACGGTCTCACCCACACGGCCGTCAGGCCGTACACCTGTGACGTGTGTGATAAGGCGTTTAAATGCAAGTCTGACCTGTCTCGGCACTGTCGCACACACGCCAAGGTCACACGGACAGGTGCGCACCCAGGAGCTTCGTAGAGGTCAAGGACACATGTTTTGTGTGAGGTGCGATGTTGAACAGGCTCCGTACACATTACAGCTCAATAATTGTCACAAGTACTGCACGTCTATATACTTTGTTATCGTGTGTGTATGTGTGTGTTCTGAAGCTGCAAAATATGGGCGACATAAAGCTTTGCGGTTGCTCTTCTCACTTAGTGGCTCGCAGGGGATTTTCCGAGAAGTTTTAAGGAAAATCGTGCATAGCTGGTGCACGAATTTATCACCCACAGGCAGCCTGAAATCGTTGATGCGAGCTTAACTGCAGCCGATTACCACCACTCACAAAACACTCCACCAGTCACCACAGCCGACTACCACCACTCACAAAACACTCCACCAGTCACCACAGCCGACTACCACCACTCACAAAACACTCCACCAGTCACCACAGCCGACTACCACCACTCACAAAACACTCCACCAGTCACCCCAGCCGACTACCACCACTCACAAAACACTCCACCAGTCACCCCAGCCGACTACCATCACTCACAAAACACTCCACCAGTCACCACAGCCGACTACCATCACTCACAAAACACTCCACCAGTCACCCCAGCCGACTACCACCACTCACAAAACACCTACCAGTCATCACAGCCGACTACCACCACTCACAAAACACTCCACCAGTCACCACAGCCGACTACCACCACTCACAAAACACTCCACCAGTCACCACAGCCGACTACCATCACTCACAAAACACTCCACCAGTCACCACAGCCGACTACCATCACTCACAAAACACTCCACCAGTCACCCCAGCCGACTACCACCACTCACAAAACACCTACCAGTCATCACAGCCGACTACCACCACTCACAAAACACTCCACCAGTCACCACAGCCGACTACCACCACTCACAAAACACTCCACCAGTCACCACAGCCGACTACCATCACTCACAAAACACTCCACCAGTCACCACAGCCGACTACCATCACTCACAAAAAACTCCACCAGTCACCACAGCCGACTACCATCACTCATAAAACACTCACCAGTCACCCCAGCCGACTACCACCACTCACAAAAAACACCTTACCAGTCACCACAGCCGACTACCACCACTCATAAAACACTCCACCAGTCACCACAGCCGACTACCACCACTCATAAAACACTCCACCAGTCACCACAGCCGACTACAATCACTGACAAAACACCCACCAGTCACCACAGCCGACTACCACCACTCACAAAACACTCCACCAGTCACCACAGCCGACTACCATCACTCACAAAACACTCCACCAGTCACCACAGCCGACTACAATCACTGACAAAACACCCACCAGTCACCACAGCCGACTACCACCACTCACAAAACACTCCACCAGTCACCACAGCCGACTACCACCACTCATAAAACACTCCACCAGTCACCACAGCCGACTACCACCAGTCACCACAGCCGACTACCACCACTCATAAAACACTACGAGTCACCACAGCCGACTACCACCACTCACAAAACACTCCACCAGTCACCCCAGCCGACTACAATCACTGACAAAACACCCACCAGTCACCACAGCCGACTACCACCACTCATAAAACACTCCACCAGTCACCCCAGCCGACTACAATCACTGACAAAACACCCACCAGTCACCACAGCCGACTACCATCACTCACAAAACATTCCACCAGTCACCACAGCCGACTACAATCACTGACAAAATACCCACCAGTCACCACAGCCGACTACAATCACTGACAAAACACCCACCAGTCACCACAGCCGACTACCACCACTCATAAAACACTCCACCAGTCACCACAGCCGACTACCATCACTCACAAAACACTCCACCAGTCACCACAGCCGACTACAATCACTGACAAAACACCCACCAGTCACCACAGCCGACTACCACCACTCACAAAACACCTACCAGTCATCACAGCCGACTACCACCACTCATAAAACACTCACCAGTCATCACAGCCGACTACCACCACTCACAAAACACTCCACCGGTCACCACAGCCGACTACCACCACTCATAAAACATTTCACCAGTCACCACAGCCGACTACCACCACTCACAAAACACTCCACCGGTCACCACAGCCGACTACCACCACTCATAAAACACTTTACCAGTCACCACAGCCGACTACCACCACTCACAAAACACTCCACCAGTCACCCCAGCCGACTACCACCACTCATAAAACACTTTACGAGTCACCACAGCCGACTACCACCACTCACAAAACACTCCACCAGTCATCACAGCCGACTACCACCACTCACAAAACACTCCACCAGTCACCACAGCCGACTACCACCACTCATAAAACACTCCACCAGTCACCACAGCCGACTACCACCACTCATAAAACACCTTACCAGTCACCACAGCCGACTACCACCACTCACAAAACACTCCACCGGTCACCACAGCCGACTACCACCACTCATAAAACATTCCACCAGTCACCACAGCCGACTACCACCACTCACAAAACACGCCACCAGTCAACACAGCCGACTACCACCACTCACAAAACATCACCGGTCACCACAGCCGACTACCACCACTCACAAAACACCCACTAGTCAACACAGCCGACCACCATCACTCACAAAACACCCACCAGTGATCACAGCCAACCCCCCCCCCCCGACGAAGCACCACCTTTCCGTGGTGGAGGGATTGCGTGCCCAAATGATCCGGCTCCCATCTTACCGGTGAGGGGACAGACCAATAGTGCCTCACTCGTCCTTACATCCATACGTTCCCATTCCAATGCCCATCTCATCCCAACATCCACGTCCTTCACCAGGCCCTGCAACACCAACCATCCCTACTATGAGCAGGTAGGACAACTTCTCCGGTCTTGCCCTCCAGCTCGGTTTTATCGGGGTAGTCGCCCCCCCCCCAGGGTTGACGGAGTCCTGGAGGCTGAGGTTCCCTGTCGCACGGTGCTAATTGTGACGGGGGACCAACACGCCTCTTTGGTCCCTATATCTCGGAGGGGCGGGCGGGTCCGTATGGTCCCATACGGGCCGCACGAGATTCGTGCGGTCCCAGATAAAACGCATATCTGGATGCTCTCGCTCAACATCACTTCCGGTTCTGCACGTCGGTGGCGCCATAATCGCGGATCCTCGACGCGGCCAACACCATCGCGAGAGCTCTCGCTGACCGAAGCCTGAGCTACGATCGAAACGTTCGATTTAGGGAATACAGAGATAACTGTGAAGCTTCACCTCTCGACTTTACTACCGCTGAGAAGCACGCTTACAATGAGCCATTCACAACGGCCGAACTCATCCAGAATCGCTACTCTACGCTGCGAATCTGAGGGATCTGATAGTGTCCACAACAAAATGCTCAAACATCTCCCGCCAAACAAGCGCCAGGAACTTCTGTCATGCTTTAATTCTCTATGGGAGAGTTGTGAGTTTCCGCCTTCCTGGCGAGAAGCTACTGTCATCCCTATACTGAAACCTAGCAAGTCTGGCTCTGACCCTCTACACTATCGACCGATCTCTCTGACTTCATGTCCGCAAGCTTATGGAGAGGATGGTTAATGTGCGCCTCATATGGTTCTTAGACCAACAGGGCTTCTTCACCAATGCTCAGTCTGGATTGAGAAGAAAAAACAGGTCCACAGTTGACCACCTTATAACACTTGACACTGCCATTCGCACTAGTTTTATGGAAAAAAGACATCTAGGGTCAGTGTTTTTCGATACTGAACACAACACAACTGAACACAACCTGGAAACACGATATACTTTTGAAACTCTGGAGGTGTGGTGTAGGCGATACTATGGGACGCTTCCTGCATAATTTTCTGACGGACCGGAGATTTCGCGTCCGTGTAGGAAACATAATGTCTGAGCGGCTGACGCAGGCTAACTGAGTGCCCCAGGGGAGTGTTGTTAGTGTCGCCTTATTCGCGCGCTGATGATAAACGACGTTGGAGATGACTTGCCTTGTGGTATCGGAAGATATCTCTTTGTCGACGATGTGGCAATTTGGTGTTCCGCCTCACGCTCTTCCTCGATGGAAAGACAGCTGCAGCTCGCTGTATCTCGCCTAGAGAAGTGGAGCAGCACAAACGGCTTCCAATTTTCTACAAAAAAAACCGTTGAGGTGCATTTGTGTCGTCGCCGCACCCGTGAAGACCCGACAATTCAC
This sequence comes from Ashinkailepas kermadecensis, assembly GCA_034440615.1. NCBI lineage: Eukaryota > Metazoa > Arthropoda > Thecostraca > Neolepadidae > Ashinkailepas > Ashinkailepas kermadecensis. The sequence continues at coordinate 90,192 of JAOTOM010003793.1, read as the reverse complement.
CTCTACGCAGACCAGATTCCCTTTCAATCATCAGCGAAGTTTTCAGGTGTCCTATTTGACTCTCGACATACATACACGAACCATCTGACAACGCTCCGGGACAAGTGCTGGAAGACATTGAACATTATTAAGTGTGTCGCCCGCGCTACCTATGGTGCAGATAGGGAACCACTTTTACTCCTGTACCGCCCGCTCATTCGCTCGAAACTTGACTATGACTGTTTTGTCTATGACTGTGCCAGTGCCTCCAACAAACGCATGCTCGATACAGTCCACCTTGTGTATAGCCACAGGGGAATTCCGCACCTCTCCGACAGCAAGCCTCCTGGCAGAGGCTGATGAAGCACCGCTCGCGCTGAGGTGGGATAGACTGGGACTGCGGTATGCCTGCAGGGTGAGGCAGTCCCCCGTGAATCCGGCACACAAGGCCCTGTTTGGGCACCGTACACTTACCCTGTTTTGCGGTACACGTCGTAATGTTCTGCTCCCGTTCTGTGTGCAGTTGTGTGAGCTGGTGGAAGGGAGCGGTGTCCAGCTGCGCAGCATTCGAAAGATGGTAACGCTGCCAGTCCCCCCTTGGAAATTGTTGCAGCCGTTAGTGGACACGACACTGTCTTGGTACTCCTAAGGACGAGCTTATCCCGGAATTGTTTCGGCTGAAAGCCCTAGAACACCTTGACACTTACCACACATGTACTGTCACCTATACCGACCGGTCGAAAACTGCTGATGCTGTGAGGTGTGCGTTTCTAAATGAAGCCACGACTAGATCGTTTACGCTGCCTCCTCACGCATCGGTTTACACGGCCGAACTCATGGCAATCACGAAGGTCTTATGCTTCATAGAAGTAGGGAACGACGTCGACCATGTCATACTCGCAGATTCTTTAAGTAGCACTCGCGCGATAAAGACGTTTTATCCGCATGACCCCATCGTGCAGGACGTTTTATTGCGCCTAACTAAGCTCAAGCGAATGGGAAAATACGTAGCATTCTGTTGAATACCCAGCCATGTCGGAATAGCGGGAGGAACGAATTGGCTGACCAATCAGCAAACACATAGGCCAAATACCAGAAATTATATGTTTTCAGCAAAACTAGAAACCCAAAAAAAGAACCATCAACCAAGTTGGGCGTGGTAGTCATCGTCGAGAACTTAGAAAGGAGGAGGTGGTGCTGAGATGCGTGGACACCTATGTCGCCCAGGCACCTACTGAATGAAGAAGGCCAATGTGTACGCTGTGATATCGCACTAACAGTGAGACATGTTCTTCTTGTGTGCCCCGCTTAGCCAAAACACGATACTTAGATAACATACAAATATTATTGAATGGGTCACGTGTAGTTAGAATGACGACTATTTGGGTTTCTTCACAAGTACGATTTGGGCCTATCCAGGAGGTAAAGACATTGCACTGGTTGGGCATTGAATACTCCTACCAAGGCGTCGCCACCGGGGGGGCAGCCGCCCCCCTGCCGTGAAACTGGGGGGCGCCGCCCCCTGAAATTTGAGGAGGCCCCCGCCCCCCTGAAATTTGAGGAGGACCCTATCCGCAAATGCACAGCAAAAAAGGTGAGCAAGGAGGCCGACGGGACAGAATATCATGCTGTCAATGAGGCCTCAAGACTGACCAGGCCACCAGGAAATATAATCAGGTCTCTATAAGAGACGTAGAACAGAGATTGGGAGGAGGGCCCCAGGACGAAAAGGAGGCCCCATGACGAAAAGGAGGCCCCAAGACGAAAAGGAGGCCCCAAGACGTAGAACAGAGATTGGGAGGAGGCCCCAGGACGAAAAGGAGGCCCCCAGGACGAAAAGGAGACCCCATGACGAAAAGGATGCACCCAAGGACGAAAAGGAGGCCCCAAGACGTAGCACAGAGATCGGAAGGAGGCCCCCAGGACGAAAAGGAGGCCCCCGGGACGAAAAGGAGGCCCCAGGACGAAAATGAGGCACCAAGACGTAGAACAGAGATTGGGAGGAGGCCCCCAGGACGAAAAGGAGACCCCAGTACGAAAAGGATGCACCCAAGAACGAAAAGGAGGCCCCAAGACGTAGAACAGAGATTGGGAGGAGGCCCCCAGGACGAAAAGGAGGCCCCCCGGGACGAAAAGGAGGCCCCAGGACGAAAAGGAAGGCACCAAAACGTAGAATAGAGATTGGGAGGAGGCCCCCAGGACAAAAAGGAGGCCACCAGGACGAAAAGGAGGCCCCCAGGACGAAAAGGAGGCTCCCAGGACGAAAAGGAGGCCCCCAGGACGAAAGACGCAGTCCATGCGCCCCTACACTCCAACAATCAACCAACCAACCCAAGGACGAAAAGGATGCACCAAAGGACGAAAATGATGCCCCCAAGACGTAGAACAGAGATTGGGATGAGGTCCCCAGGACGAAAAGGAGGCCTCCAGGACGAAAAGGAGGCCCCCGGGACGAAAAGGAGGCCCCCCAGGACGAAAAGGAGGCCCCCAGGACGAAAAGGATGCCCCAGAACGCAAAGGAAGCCCCCAAGACGTAGAACAGAGATTGGGAGGAGGACCCCAGGACGAAAAGGAGGCCCCAGGACGAAAAGGAGGCCCCTAGAATGAAAAGGATTCACCCAAGGACGAAGAGGAGGCCCCTAAGACGTAGAACAGAGATAGGAAGGTAGCCACCAGGACGAAAAGGAGACCCCAGGACGAAAAGGAGACCCAAGCACGAAAAGGAGCCCTCAGGACGGAAAGGATGCCACCGAGACGGGCAAGAAGCCACCCAGGTTAGACGAAAAGGCTTCCGATGGGTGGCAGGATATTCTTAAGTTGGAAAACGAGGCCCCCAAGACGGAAGAGGATGCCCCTGCAATATAAAATTAAGACCTGGCAGGGGAGACTTCTCCGGGCGCAATAGGGGCCCCAAGACGGGTAAGAAGGTCTCCGCAGGAATGAGAGAAGGCAACCGAGACCAGCCAGATGAGGCCCATATTTTGGAAGAGGAGGAACCTGGAAGAGAAGATCTAGGACTAGGACGCAAAAACACCCTGCTAAGAGGATAATGAGGCTCCAGACACAGATAAGGAGGCCTCCATGACGTGAGAGGAGGCCCCTAATTTGAAAAAGGAGTCACCTAGGAGAGGGTAGGAGTCCCCAGAAATCAAGAGAGTGTCAAAAATGGCACAGAGGCAACCAGGATTGCAAAAGAGGCTCCAACACCGGAAAGGAGGCCCCAGAATATGAGAGGAGGCCCTAAGACGGAAAAGGAAGCCATTGGATATGAGATGAGGTTTCGGAGACGCAAAAGCAGGCCCCAAACGGATGAGGTTCCACCGAGATAGAAAAGGATGATCCAGAGACGTGGCAGGAGGCACCTAATTAGGAAGAGAACGACACAAGATTGGAAATGAGACCCCATGATGAACGAGGACGCCCCTAAAATAGGAGAGAAAGACCATTGGATAAGAGAGATGGCTCCCAAGCGGAAAAGAAGGCTCGAAGAAGGTCCCCGGGAAATAACAAGGCCACTAAGATAGGAAAGGTTGCCAGTAATTTGGCAGAGGAGGCGCCTGGGAGAGAAGAGAAGTCCACCAGGAGATAAGAGACCACCCCTAAGATGGGTAAAGATCGAATCCAGAGCGCAGAGCAGGAGAACGCAGAGCAGGAGACCCCCAAGACGTGAGAGGAGGCCCCGAATTTGAAAAAGAAGGCCTCTAGAAGAGAAATGAGACACCTGCCGGACTCGAGAAGGAGTAGGTTTCCAGGACCAAATGAGGTACCGAAGACCGAAAAGAGTTCCCAGGAAATGAGAGGAGGCCCTCAGGGGTGTCGATTTTTGAAAAACATTGGGGGGGGGGGGGGCCGAAGTGCCAACGCACTAGACCCCCCCCCAAAAAAAAAAAACTCATCGGATTTAGCCCACTATATTTTCAGATCCCAGAAATTCTGATTTTGTATTCGACGATGTGTATGTTTATGTTTATTCAGCATCCTCACCGACGGGGAAATCGTCCAATAACTGGTGAAGTCACATAATTAAAGGAGCAGTGCTCAGTACATTTCAACATAACAACTCTTGGTTGGTTATTGGTTCTACGACACGTCGACCGTTGTGTCGTATAGCGTCGCCAATCTCTCACGCCGATTGGTCGCGGGCGAAGAGTAGCGACAGGTGAGACTCGAACTCACCAACATAACAACGCTGAGTAATAGCATGCGACTGCTGTGCCATATAGTGGGCTCGGATCTATCGTCACCGTCACCGTCACTGTTACCCTCCTCCTCACTCCACACACCAACAAACACACACCGGCTTAAATAAAAATACTTCAGCGATCAGATGCAAGCTAAAACACACCGGCATTGCTGAAGCATCAGAGCACAGCAGACCTGAACGGTGATGACGATGGGTGAAAGTATTTCCTTGGTGCCTAACGTTAGGGAGGGGAATTTTTCCATTTAGTACGCCACTGCGGCTGCTCAACGTGTTTTTTTCCGCAGATTGCACGATCGAGAGTAGAAAGGCCCTTCGGATAATTTTCTTTCGGGACCCATTCTTAATTTTCCGGTGCTCTGGTCGATTCGATGGAGTCTCCTTGTGGTTTATGTGGTGAAGTCTATTTTTATAAGCCCCTGCGGGCTATTTTTGGAACCCGGTACGATTCCTCTGGCTCTCGGTGCGTTTTTTCCGGTGCCCAAACAGGTTTCTTTTCCGGCGTCCGACGACTTCTTATTTTGTGGATCCTTGACGCAATTTTTCCGTCCGCAAGGTGACATTCCGGGTATATATTGGTACTTTGGAAGCCAGCTGCAACTTGTGGGGCTCCGGCACGACGTTTTGGCCCCAGTGAGATTTTCAAGAGAAGCGGCGTGAATTTGTTTTTGTCTAAGTGCGATTTTTTTGGGCCCCGTCGTCACTTGTTGGGATCCCTTGCGGTGGCTACGACACGTTTGTGGGGGCCCAACAAGTTTTGTGGGCTTTTGGAGCTATTGTTGAGATCCCAGATTGATTTTCCGTGTCCGGACTGTTTTTCATTCACCCGGCTTCATTTGTTGGGTGATCTCAACGAGACTTTTAGAGCCCCGGTGGGACCTGTCAGGCCTCTGGCGTGATTTTCAGGGGCCCGGGTGATAATTCTTAATACCCCAGTCTCGGCGTGATTTTCAGGAGGCCCCGGCCCGACCGTTTGTGACCCCCGTCGTGATTTTCTTGAATCCCGGCACGACTTGCTTGCGGCCCCAACGTGATTTTCAGGGGCCCAGGTGTAAACTTTTGAGGCCCCAGCGTCATTATCGGGGCCCCTGCGCTACGTTTGGAGCCCCCAATGTGATTTTTCTGAGCCCCGGTGCGATTTTGGTGGACCGAGTGAATTTCTTAGGGAGCATAGCGCATTTTTTTCCTAATCTCGGCGGATTCTTGGGGGCCCCACAACCTATCAGGATGGGGGGGGGGGTGAGGCAACTTCCCACAATTCCCCCTCCCCATTCGGTATGTCACTGTGCCATGCAATGATGCAACATAAGAATCCAGGAATAGTTCATCTGTTTCATCCCACATGTGATTTCAACTCCCCAGTTATCCAGACAGTTTGAGGAAAGTCAAACATCTGCTACATGGATCAGCAAGGATGGATTGTAAGGCAACATGGATATCATGGAATTCCGGTCACAGTAGTTATGCTGCAATACATACCTTCTTCAACACACTGCTTTGGAGATGGATGAGCTCCTGAAGCTTGGTCAGGGTTGGAGTTGGAGGTGGATGGAGCAACACTGTGAAGGACATAACATATGGTTCAAGAGACTTGTTTCCATTAACAATACAGGGGATGAAGTAACATTTTCATTGACTTCTATGGTTTTCATTGGCTTCATTGACTTTTATGGTGTTCTGAGTAAGTAGGACAATCGAGATGGGTTTCTGTTATATGCAATTTTTTTTTAAATAATAAATTTCATCCGAGTTCTTGTTGGCAGTTGCGCAACCAGGGGGGGGCAAGGGGCCATGCCCCCCACCCCCGAAATTTTTTGGGGGCCCGCTCCGAGCCAGGGGCCCGCGAAGCGGGCCCCTGGCTCGGAGTGGGCCACCCTACTCAGAGCCCTGGCTAGGGGCCCGCGAAGCGGATCTGTGGCTCGAATCAGGGGCCCTTTGAACCAACTGAAAATCTGGGGGCCCGTTTTAACCAGGGCCCGTCTCGAACCGGGGCCCATTTTGATTCAGGGGTCCGCATTGAACCAATAGCCCGCTTAGAACCAGGGGCCCGCTTCAACCTGGGGCCCTGTCTTGAACCAGGGGCTCTCTGGAACCAGGGGCCCGCTTCGAACCGGGCCCACTTTTTACAAACATGTAAGTAAATGCATGTTTTCCGCAGACTTTTTAAAAACATGAGGGGGGCCCGCTCTCCAATCCTGCCCCCCCCCCCCGAACTGAAATCCTGGTTGCGCCACTGCTTGTTGGGGTGGCTTTATGAACCAGGGTCCGATTGCTAAGCAGAGCTTGTTGCGTGAACCCTGGCCCCACCACCCGATCCATTAATTCAAGTTCAACGGCAGAATTTTGACCGAAAGTTTAACGTGCCGTCAATGCACCGACACAGCCGCCCGGTATAAGCAATGTTATAATGTAGCTTTTATACCCCAGTGAGAATGGTATGGATTCACTCATAAGTGAATTTGCAAACATACTGATGTATCAGTTAACAACAATGCAGGGAGCTATGTGATCAACATGGTCTGTGCCCTAAAGCCCAAATAACTAAGTAACAATGCAGGGAATCTGCTGCATAACAGTTTGATCATAAATTAGCCGTGATATATGGCATCATACTTCCCATCCTATTTAAAATTGTGAACTATATTTTGTGTACAAAACATCAGGACATTAGAAATGTTAATTAACGTTACACACATCAGTTCCTAACAATTGTCAGCAATACATTTCCTTCATGTGCTTTAAACATGATTCAAGAAAGCACTGTCATCGATTTTAAACTTGCAAAAAGATTGGGCCGCCTGGCATTTTGAGTGCTATTTGAGTGAATTTGCTGTCTTGTTAGTGAACTGACCACTTATTGAGATATACGTACTTTTACTTTGCCTGCTTCCATCATGAAAATTTGTCATTTTCCAATACATCAGAAATCATCAGAATAACTTCTTGTCCACAAACCGGTGTATGCATTTCTATGAATTTCTCATATTTATTAACACAAATGATGTAGATCTGATCTGCAAATTTATAACTCAGAAAATGTTATCAGCACGGGATTCCATTCCTGAAAATATTGTACTTTCAACATGTTATTGTTCTTTGTGAAGCAATAAGTGCAATGCACTCACGCAGCATGCAGATGGAGGTTCATCACGTGCACCAGGTAGCACAAAAATAGATATTATTGCAGTCTAAGGTAATCACAAGACAGGTTTTACACCCATTTTTATCATTCAAAGGAGCTAGGTTTTGCCTAATTGCGTTAGGCTAGGCTTTTGTTGTAAGTTAGTAAATGAAAAAATCTTCAAAAACGGTTCAAGCTAGATTAGGTTATGTTAGACTTTTTAAGTTCAAAATGTTTGAGAAAAAAATTGTTGTGGGGGGGGGAAATTTGGCATAAAAATAATCATTTCTTGCATGGAAGTCTAGGCTAGGTTTGGTTAGGTTATGTTACATGTTTTTTTATCTGAACATTATTTCTCATCCTATATTACTCAAATCCAAGCCCCCTTTTCCACGTTATTTTTCCTCACAATTGAAAAGTGTGCATCTGCAGAGGAAATGAGCGGTTACATCATGTTCAGCACATTAACAAACACTGCATTAAAAAAGAAATTAAAAGAAGTCAGAGAGTACCATGAGCTGAAATATTACCCAAAAAGCCAGGTATTATCACAGTTTAAGGTAACCACAAGACAAGTTTTACACACATTTTACCTCCATGAAGCATACAAAGGGGTGAGGTTTGTCAGGTTAGGTTAGGCTTTTGTTGTAAGTTATAAAAAAAAATCATTTGTTGGTAAATAATTTTTGTTAATTATTTTTCCATAAAAAATAATAATAAACGGTTCAGGCTAGCTTAGGTTAGGTTTTTTAAGTTGAAAATATTTGCGAAAATGCCTCGAAAATTTAAATTAAAAACAATTAATTTCTTGTATGGGAAGTTGAACTATGTTAGGTAAGGTTATCATACATCTTGAACATTATTTGCATGCTATATTTCCTTACTCCACACCATTTTTTGGTGTTATTTTTTACTCCCAATTGAAAGGCATGCATTTGCAGAGGAAAGGACATTCAATTTGTGCTTTTATGTGTTTTATTCATATTTTTCTATTTAAATTTTCAATGCAATGTTTATGAATGTCACTAAGCTGATAGCACTACTCAGTTTCTGTGCAAATGCTTACTTTCCAGGTTGTGAGCAAAATAACATTAAAAATGGGCTTTGAGTTAGGTAACATAGCAATTAAAAGAAACACATTAAAAATTCAACATAACCTAATGTAATCTAGCCTAAGCTGACCTTGGAGAAAACAACTATAAAAACAAGATTGGAAAAATATCTAGCAATTTATTTTCTTGAAATTTTACAAATGAAAAACCTAACCCAACCTAATATAACCAGAATTATTGTGCTTTAAGGTGGTAACAAGGCAAGTTATTACACATTTGCCTCCATAAAGCAAACAAATGGGCTATGTTTGGTGATGTTAGATTAGTTTAAGTGTTTTAAGTTCGACATTTTTTTCAAAAATTGTTCCAAAATTTGAAAGAAATGGATCCTTTTTTTTTAAAAGCAACTTATGTTAGATTACGTTAAGTTGGGTTACATTTTTTATTGTAAAAAAAATACATTGCTTGAAATTTTTACAACTTGATGTTTTGGTTTTGTTTTTCTCCGAGGGGAAGTTACGCTAGGTTAGGTTAGGTTATGGTGCATTTTTTTGTATAAAAAAAAAATACTTTACCCTATGTCACCTAATTCAAAGCTTTTTGTTGGTGTTATTTTGCTCACAACCTGAAATGTAGGCATTTGTATAGAAAATGAGTGGTATCATCATCTGAGTCACGTTCATAAACATTGCATTGAAATGATACATTCCACGAATTCATAAAACACCTTAAAACACAAATTTATCAAAATGAGCAGAAACATCATGTTCATCACCTTCCTAAACATTGCATGGAAAAAATATAATCAGAAATTACCTTAAGCTGTAAATTTACCAAAAGGTGTGCCAACCCCTGGACGGAAATACAACAGTAGGTGCCCCAATACTGGGCAGAAAGGGCACTAAGAGCAGTGGAATGAAAATATTAATAAAAGTAAACTAAAAACAGCTCTTCTTGAAGACAAACGTGGTAGTTATGTGATATTAACATGGAAACCCTGAGGACAAATCAGAAAAAAGCATGGACTGGACTTTTGCAAGCTTACCTGCCAACTTCTTCAACTACTGTTCCTTTGTGAATTAAATATCAGCAAGCTATTTATTCACTATTTAAAATCACACCAATCCGCAGATACATCAGAATGTGCGAAGTACAAAAAACGAATCAGTACGACGTCACATGAGATTGACCTCCGGATTAAACACTGCGCGCAATTGCACCACAAATGTCTTACCTCCGTCACATTTGTCACTGTAACTTCAAATTTAGATTTTAGGCGCTGGAATTTCTGTAACTGGAATTTTTTCTTTGGTTGTTACGATTTTGGATGTTCTGAGGAACGCCCATCACGATGTGTGACATTTAATGCGCGCTAGTGTCTATCGATACAAATCGACGCCCCTGCTTTGGAGAAAAAAATAGAAACAAAAATTAAGCAATATATATTCTGAACATTTTCTAAATTGAACAACCGAACCCAAATTACCCGAACCTAATGTCAGCTGCTTTTGAAGGAAAATTTCCGATTTTATTTTATTTTTGATAATGATTGAACAATTTGTCCAAGGTAAACAACTAAACTAGCCTAACCTAGCCAAATCGGTATTATTGTGCTTTAAGGTGGTAACAAGACAAGTTTTTACACACATTTGCCTCCATATAGCAAGCAAATGGGTTAGGTTCGGTTAAGTTAGGTTAGTTTAGGCTTTTCAAGTTGGAAAACTTTTTTTTAATCCAAAAAAGTTTCCCCCCAAAATTGCAAATTACTTGGTAACCTTGCAGTCTAAGGTGTTCTTTCTTTCCTTTAAAACAAAAAAAAAATATGCAGAATACCATGTTTATGAAGGTAACTAAGATGATTGGACCCACTTATTTTCTGTGCTTACTTTTCAGGTTGTGAGCAAAATAATGCCAAAAAGGCTTTGAGTTCGGTAACATCGCATAAACATGAATGTTTTTTTTCATGCAACAAAACCTAACCTAGCCTATCCTAACCTATCTTTTGAGAACAAAAAATAAACTAAATTAAAATTTCACTTAATTTATTTTCTGAAAATTTTCAACCTTAAAAAAGAAACCTAACCGAGACTAACCTAACCTAAGCTGATTTTGAATACAAAATTATATTTTGTTGTAAACATGGTTGTAATTTTTTTTCGAAGCCTTCGGGTATTATTGTGCTTTAAGGTGGGAACAAGAAAAGTTGTATGGGCGCTGTATGACCAACGCAGTCAATGCGCCCATAAACCCAAATAGCCAACCAACCAACCCAGAAAGATGTAAGCTGTACTTCTACAGTGGAGGGAATTCCAGCTATTTTATTTGTTTTTGCACACAATTTTACATTTTTCAGCAAAAGGTGGAGAGTCAGTCCACTATCTAATCCAAATCTGTTTCTATTCAGTACAAAATGTGCTGGTTAACATCAATGTTTCTACTTAGCATGGTGTTTTTCATTTTTTCCCTTTAGCTTTCTTATCAGCATAAAATAGCATAGGTTATTGGGGGGGGCAAATCAACATGGGGGGGGCAAGATCAACATTGGTGGTGCCATAGCCCCCACAAAAGGATACAAATCGACGCCCCTGCATACATGCATGATTTTGCACTTATCAAAATTTAATTTCATCTGCCATTTTTGGACCACTTCACAAGCTCTTCTAAGTCTTTCTGCAGCATGTACCTAGGTGCCTAGGTACCAGGCAAGTATCAAGCTGATAGTGTGATGAGTGGGCTGTTGAGGTTAATTATAGTTTGTATATCCACACTCTCAATGATAACTGATTGTTGTTCACGGGACTGGATTGTATGCAAGTTTGACAATGACAATTGGTTTTTGTGCACACCATTTTGAATTTTGCAGCAAAAGGTGGAGAGGAGAGTCAGTCCACTATCTAACCCAAATCTGTTTTTTTTTGTATTACAAAATGTGCTGGTTAACATCAACTACATTTTCTATGTACCTAGCATGGTGTTTTTCTTCTTTTTTCCTTCAACTTTTTTAGGAGCATAAAAATAGCAAATGTTATTGGGGGGGGGGGCCAAATCAACATGGGGGGGGGGCCAAGATCAACACTGGTGGGGCCCTGGCCCCCACAAAAGGATACAAATCGAAGCCCCTGCCATCTAGACATTAGGGGGATATCCCCATCCTAGCCCTGCCTTCAGCGCCTAAAATATCACACAAACTATAACGTAAAATTCCCTTTACGTAAACGTTCACATGCCTGCACCTTGATCGCAAACGCCCTCTTTTATAGTCAGACATGTAACGTACTCGCTTCAAAGGTGGTGCAAATGACCTCTGTGGTCCGGTACGCCTGAAAAAGTCACTCCCCCATGCAGTGAAATTGAAACTTGTCTGATGCTACCAATTTCTGCAATATACGAATAAAAACCTGTGACGTCATCAAGGTTTGAATGCGAACTTTGGTGTATCTTTTAAAATAATGATATTTTGCGGCGTTTAATAACGGTGTTTTTGCGGCGTACGAGACATTGGTCTTGTCAAGGCTATTTCTCTTGTATAGCATTGGTCGTGTATGACTGTAAGGTTTGCTTAAAAGTCATGTGAGCCATAGGTTTCTTTTTTATTCTTTTAGGAATACCAATTATAATGCAGTGGCCATGCAGCTTCTTGCTGACTTTTCTCTGTCATGGTATCATAGGCTGGCAGATTTGCCCACACATGGCTCTCGTTTTCCCCATATCAATATTGAATGCATGCATTGTCATTGGGCATTTAGGTAGGTACCTAGGTAATTATCAAGCTGATCGTGTGATAGGTGGGCTGCTGAAGATAATTATAGTTTGCATATCCACAATCTCAAGGATGATTGTCATTGTTCTTTACTGGACAATGCAAGTTTGACAATGACTGGAAATTAAGAATGGATTTTTTCCTATTTAAGCTCATATGCGTGTGGTTTTGCCATTGGTGGTGTGTACAAACATCAGTATGACAATCCAATTGTTGTTTTGTGGCTTAACATTAAAAAAAGGCAATCCGGTTTAAAATGCATCATGAGCGAATCTTAACATTTTATGTCGTAAGTTTTCCTTGCACAGTGGACGGAAATCTCGCTATTATGTTTTTTCTGCACATAATTCTGAATTGTGTAGCAAAAGTTGGATACTCAGTCCACTATCTAATCCAAATCTGTTTTTTTTCAGTACAAAATGTACTGGTTAACATCAACTAAGTTTTCTATGTACCTAACAGTGTTTTTCTTCTTTTTTTCCTTTAGCTTTTTATCAGCATAAAAATAGCATGGGTTATTGGGGGGACCCAAATCAACATTGGGGGGGGGGGGCCAACATCAGCATTGGGGGGGCCATGGCCCCCGCAAAAGGATACAAATCGACGCCCCTGGAGGCCCTTAAGATGGGAGTGATAGCAGGTATGGAAGGAGGTGAGGTTTCCAAAATTGAAGATCCTCAAGACGGGTAAGGCTTTGCCAGGATAAAGGAGGAGGCACACGAGGCGTGGCAAGAGGCCCCTAATTTGGCAGAGAATGCCCCTCGAAGATGAGAGGAAGCCTCATGCCATGTTAAGGGGGCCCCAGAATGCAAGAGGAGGCCCTCCAAAACGGGAGAGGAGGACCATTGAATATGGAGGAGGGTAGGACACACAAGGAGACATCGAAAACCGGTAAAAAGGCTCTAGGAAATGAGACGACGCAACAGGAGGCCTACAATTTGCAAGAAGAACCCTCTAAGAAACAGTAAGAGTCGAGTCTGGGTATTTTAAAATCACGATATGGGCCCCAAAAGATCCGGCCGGGGCCCCCGCAAATTACGCTGAGTCTGGGGTACCAAAAATTCATGCCCGGACCACGAAAATCATACCAGGGGCACGACAGGTCGTACCGTGCCCCAACAGTCTCATTGGGACCAAAACAAATGAAGCCGGAGCAACGAAGAACAATCCGGACATGGATAATCACTCTGGGGGCCCAACAATGACGCCAAAAGCCTCCAAAACGCATTGGACCCCCCAAAAGTGTCGAGGCCGCTATAGCTCGCGCTAGAGATCCAAGAAAATGACGTCGGGCCCAAAAGATCACATTGGACCCAAAAAAGTCCCGTCGCAGCCCTTGAAAATCACACTGGAGGCCCAGGTCACGCCGGGGCCCCAAAAGTTGCAGCTGCCCCCAAATCAATTTTAACCGGAATGTCACTCTGGGACAAAAAAAAACTCCTTCAGTGGCCGCAGTGCTATATCAAAGGGGCAAATGCCCCCTCCATCCTGAGAGGGATAAGCTCCCAAGAATCATGTCGGGGCCTCAAAAATCGCGCTGGGGCCACCAAAATTCGCGTCGGTCCACCAGAATTCGCGTATGGGTCTCCAAATAAGTACGGTGAGCCCCGGAAAACTCGCTCCGAGGCCCGAAAAAATGCGACAGGAACCGCCAAAATCGCGTTGGGGCCACAGCTAAATACAACGCATCGCACAAACTCGAACCGGGCCCCCCAAATATCGCGCTTGGGACCCACAATTCCCATCGGTAGTCCCGTCAAGGCTCTAAAAAATTGCCGTCTAGGGCCACACGTAAGCACAGTGTGACCACAAACACAAACACAAATCAAGCTGGAGCCCTCCAAAATAAGGATGGATTCCAACAACTAAATGGCCAGGTAAAAACAATGGCTCTGGAGTACCGAACATATTATCAGATGCCTTCACAAATTGCGTACGGCACCGAAAAACAAACCGGATCTCGAACAATCGAGGTGGAATACAAAAACATGGCGCCAAGGGCTCGAGAAATCAGGCCGTGATTCGGACTTTTAAAAAAAATCAGAAAAGTTTCACAAAATCGTATTGAGCCCAGAAAATTGAGGTTGGGTCTCCGGAACCACGCGCCTGGTTGCGATAAGCCACTCTGGGACCTAGAAACATCGTACCGAAGCCCCAAAATTGTACTTGGGCCCCACAAGTGTGCGTCAGAATCCCAAAATAAACACATCGGGACCCTAAGAGCACAACGGGGGCCGAAAATACAACTGACCCTCGAAAGCGCACAGTCCCACAAAAAGCGACCGGGCCTTAACACATGCGTTGCAGCCATAAATATACATACCGGGAGATCTAAAACATACACCGGAAGCTCTCAAGGCACACAGGGGTCATGATAACGCACAATGGCCTGAAATGGTGGCTGGGGCCGCAAAAGGAAACATGTTCCAAAACAAACAAAAAGACCGGCGCTAAATAAACACATCGGGATCTTCGAAAACGCCCTGACACGTCAAAAATAATCCTCGGTGCACAAAAATTCAACAAACCCTAAAACGAGCAGGGGGTTCGAACATGCTTTAGGCCCCTAACAAAAATGGATTGGAGCCATAATACACAATCATAGACCAAGAAAGACGCAACGGGTCCAAAAAAGAACGCCGAGGCTTGGCCTCGGTTCGGTATCCAATCTGGGAGGATAGCAGCAAAGATATGAAGTGCATCAAAGCTCAGCGGAAACCGCATTTCACAACTACCAGAAAATGTGGGAAGTAGGAAACTAATGATCGAATTTAATCAATCGACTTTTCGAAGCGAACGCCCATGCGAATCATTCCATCACGCCAAATATGGCGCAAGTCTATCATGTGGCAGCAATTAGCAAAACGCAGAAGGCCTAGCAGAAACCATAGCATCGCACGAAGTGTGGCGAATGCACCGAATACGAATAATGGGTGTGCACGTGCACTGACGTTGCCGTCGTGGCGACCGGGTGCTATGAACTGGAATGCCTGAAATTGTAAAATTTTGTATTTTAAAGTGGTGGGTAATACATTTTACTTTGAAGTTATGGGCCTAATACATCTTCTAAACCCTGCTCGTTTTAGGGCTTTGTGTTTTTTTTTGTGCACCGAGTATTTTTACGT
Source organism: Ashinkailepas kermadecensis (assembly GCA_034440615.1). Classification (NCBI taxonomy): domain Eukaryota; kingdom Metazoa; phylum Arthropoda; class Thecostraca; family Neolepadidae; genus Ashinkailepas; species Ashinkailepas kermadecensis. The sequence continues at coordinate 74,954 of JAOTOM010003793.1, read as the reverse complement.
GTCGGGGCGTTTTCGAAGATCCCGATGTGTTTATTTAGCTCCCGGTCGTTTTGTACGTTTTGGAACCATGTTGCCTTTTGTGGCCCCAGCCTCTTTTCCAGGCCCTTGTGCGTTCTCATGGCCCCTGTGCGCCTTGCGAACTTGCAATGTATTTTTCTTAGAGCTCCCGGTATGTTTATTTAGGGCTGCAACGCATGCTTTAAGGCCCTATCGCTTTTTGGGAGACTCTGTGCGCTTTCGAGGGTTAGTTGTACTTTCTCGCACCGTTGTAATCTTAGGGTCCCGCTGTGTATATTTGGGTCTTCTGACGCACATTTGTGGGGCCCCAGTATGATTTTGGGTCTTCGGTGCGATTTTTTCTGGATCCCAGCGCGACTTATCGCGCCCAGGTGCGTGGTTCCGAAGACCCAACGCCAGCTTTCTGGGCTCAACGCGATTTTTGTGGATCTTTTCTGTTTTTTTTAAAAGTCCGAATCCCGGCCTGATTTTTCGAACCTCTGACGCCATATTTTTGTATCCCACCTCGATTTTTCGAAATCCGGTATGCTTTTCGGTGTCAAACGCAATTTTTGAAGGCATCTGGAAAAAAAATATTCGGTGCAACAGAGCCATTTTCCTGACCCGGACATTTATTTATTGGAATCTCTCCTTTTTGGAGGGCTCCAGCTTGATTTTTTGGGATACCGATCCGGGTTTGTGGTATAGGTGTAATTTCAGCAGTGTGAGGTAACTTATCAAGGGATACCAAAAGAAAACCTTAGAACTGAGTGGTGGAGTTAGGGTTGAAATCCGACCAATCAGAAACCATAGTGGTAGATTAGGCCCATCCACAGGACAATTTAGTTGATGACTAATTATATTATTTCGAAAAGTACCCTTTGACAAAATAACGGTCGAAATACAAGGACTTTTTAATGGGCGTAGGTGCCCCTCCCCCCTGCAAATCCGTTTGCCCCCTCCTGCTTGACGCAAATATAGGTACTCCACTGGTCCCTCAATAATTTTCCGAAACATACGCCCATGGGGAAAAGCCAACATTGAGGGGACAAATTACCCCTCATCAGCATACAATACAACATCCATGCCCCATATGAAATGGGATGAATGATGTTTTTAAATGCATTTTCTACCAACAAACTTCTTTTCTGTTATTACAGCCTGCATGATTAGAGCTTCCCAGCTTCCATACCTTCTCAACGTAATTTACAAAACGGTACAGCACAGCGAAAACGATGGGCGTGACGGCGTGGAATTTGAAGGCTTGGATTATGTATGTACTGACATTGTTGCATTGTCATTTATGCATTGGTGTTCAATGCTTGTTCTTGCGGTGAATTTATTCGCTGAGGATATATTTTAGCTCGTGTGACAGTTGCCTTGCAGCCAGCACCAAATGTTATAAAAATAAACAAATTCCTAAGATGACGCTAAAAAAAACAATGCAATCCACTTCTCGTTGTCACCTTTACGAAATTGTCGTCCTTGGACTGAGAAATGGTCGTTCAAGCTTTGCTTATGACATCAAGCTGGTGGAAATAAATAACAGTAGTGATGAATCTAGCTATATTCAGTTAGACTTGGAGGACTTAAAAGTGGGTTGATCAATGGCAGATATCTGTAAGATATGCTTAGCACCAGCCCCGCCAGCTCGCTGCAATCTAGAGGCCAGCGGGAAGATTCGAGAAAGCATTGAGACGATGGTTTGTTTTGGCACTTATGTATTTATCCAAATATTACTTATTTATACCCTGGTATGGCCCAGTTTTCAGCGAAAATGATTAGTGCTATTGCGTTTTGAGTAAATGATGCACCATGCCAAGAACAAACAAAAACCAATGTGAAATCATATTGGTGTTCCCCATCCTCGAACCATACTATAAGAGCCTAAAAACAATATGAGACCTTAACACAATGGCGGCCCCCTTTTGGGGAACAGGAGGCCCCCTTTTGACCTTGCACCCCCTGGAAGAATTTCGTGGCGACGCCACTGCTCCCTACACTTGGAAGTAAACCTGGCCAGAACCTGAAACCTAGATAGAAAGGAACACTGTTATGGGCGCTATACGATGAACATGGTCGATGCGTCCCAAAAGCCCAAATAACTAACTAACAGGCCACTATCACCACTCACAAAACACCCGCCAGTCACCACAGCCCACTAACACCACTCACAAAACACCCAGCAGTGATGACAGCCGACTACCACCACTCACACAAAGTCACGAGGCGATGTTTATCTCTCTGGTGGAAAGCCCAGATAATGCCACGAAAAAGCAATTATCGGCCATGACACTATATTGTTTAGGCTTGGCGTAGGTGTAGCTATTTTCCCGCTAGCCTTCCAAAGTGATAAGTGACTTTGAGCTTCGCCAAAGTTGTATCAACTGGACCCGGTCTCACCTACTTCGACCTATATTTTCACCGCCTTTTTATCTGGTATTGTCGCATCATAACTCACAACATAACACTGTTCAACGCCAATAGGCTGAACAACATTTGTATGCCAATATATTTAATAAGACATCAGCAACATGCAACACATTTGTAGACCAGCTCATCTTAACCCGGTCGCGATTCCTCAACTAGCCCGATACCTACCTTACTTCACATGAAATATGGCTGCCCATCTCCTGATCATCCGACGCCAAAGTGGCTTGGGTGGAGTTCGAGATAAAACACATGCCTACAATTGTGTGCTGTGCTCCGTTTGTTAAAAATTTAGGAAGATAAAATAATTTCCAAATCAAGGAAAAATTACTTCACGCCTCAAAAAACACATTTTTGTTCAAAGCTCACCAGATATCTACCTCTTCCCCCCCCCCATCGAACCAAAAGTGGAGACTTCCTTCGAAGTATCGGCAGGTGGCTTGTAAGTTTTCGTGACATCATAGGAGGTAAAGTAATGGGGGTTGCTCATCTTACATGGAGGCTCAACTAACACCCACTTTTCCCTATTCGTATATTTTGCCGGTGCTTATGACGCCATTCATCAGGCCAGGCCGCCTGTTCCGAAGTTCACCGATTCTGTGCCAAGCGGGGAAATCTATCCTTGCCAGCTTGGACTGGCAAGGAGTGTGAAGTGTGTCCAAGGTGTGACACAAACGTAACGTGCAACGTCTCGTTTTCCATGCATAGTAAATCATACATCACAAAACGTACTCGACATGCCTTCTTATCCCGAGACGTAATGCGCTGACGGACTCATGCTCCAGCAGCAAACAGAACGTGCATCCAATCTCCACGACTATCACTGTGGAGCCCGATGTCTGGCACGAATGTGATTGTGATGGTGAAGTGACGCACGCTGCGCTTGAATCCACATCATTTCGTCAGTATTTCCCTGATCGATATCGACGGCTCAATCACACACCCACGGCCACACATTCTCTAGAAAAACCCGCACGCATTTCCTAAGCCGGTAATTGTGACGTCATCACAACAGTAACGTCATCGCCAAACTTTTAATTGGCTACGGCCGCGTCCCCACACAACCGGCTGCACCCACTGGACGTCAGCACGGCAACCCTTCCCTAGTGACGTCATCGCGGTGGATTGTCGTGCGATGTCACCACTGTCCGTCTTCCGGTTGCGTCACCGCCGTCGTTCTCCGTGCGGTGACACCGCTGCCCTCCCCCAGTGACGTCACCGCCAATGCCGACTGGCTACCGATGCCACACTGAAAAACAGTTTGAGAATATATGCGAAAAGTCCTCGCAAGAAACCAGAGTTTATGATCAATTGAGAAGGAACGCTAGTTTGAGACTCAAATGCAGTTTCATGATAGAGCTAGCTCTTCATCGTCATACTCTCTTGAGTCATGTAGAAAGTCTCAGTTTTCAAAGGATATTTCGAGAATCTTTGTTGGTGTCAGATGATTCTTCTGACTGGTTTCAGCGGAAGGTCGTTGATCCCGATCGCGGCGAAACGAGTCTGCGCATGCGCGCCACCGATAATTTTCAGGCTGCGTGCACGGTAACTAGAGAGAGAGACTGCGTGCTGGCGGCCATTGCGTTTTTGTCCGCCGCTTGCTTTGCGACTGTTGGGCACTGCAGTGTATGGAATTGAGCGACCTCTGAATGGTAAGCCATCGCATTGTATTGGATATGCATATTGGAAGTGCCTATAGCCAGGTCAAGTATCTCCCTGGGTATATCTATACCCTGGCCGTGATAGTTTGTTTTGCACTACTAGAAAGCTGATGGGTACAAAAACATACAATTTAACCTAACCGAGGTTATTCGACCCTGGAAAATTCGTGGTACATAACCTAACATAATTAGTGTATTATTTTATTTTCTTATTTCATTCACCTAAACCTAGATTTAGCCCAGGGATAAATAAATATGGTGGCCCAGGGATCAATAAAATGGCAGCCTTTGGCCACCATATTTATTGATCCGTGGACTAAATTTAAGGTTTGAGTGAATGTAATAAGATAAACAATATTATAATTATGATAGGTTGGGTTTCCGGCCATTTTATGCCTTCAAACACTTTGGTTATGTCTCAAGTTATGTTTTTGTAATGCGTGCTGTAGCTTTCTCATATTGCCAAAAAATTATTGCGGTCTCATATTGCGGTCATGACGTAGGCGCAAGGGTTACGTGTTGTGGTAGATGCAGTTGTGGTGCATGCGGTGTGCCAAGAATCACTCGTTTGTGCTTGTGCCCATCTCTCAGTCGACGGCGTTCTTGTCTTTGTTTGTTGACAATCCTGTTGAACGTCAGCCGTGGCAGTTGCGCTGTTGGATGTGGCTGGACTGGAAGTCTGTTCTGAATAAAAGTGTTTTTCCCCGGAGCAGTTTTCTGTTTGGAGGGTTAATTATTGGAAGCAGAGGCGATGACTGATGAAATTCGCGTCGGATTTAAAGAGCTGGCGTGAATTTTTTTGGAATGGATTTTGTGAGAAGAAAGGTCGTTCTCAGAAAAGCCGTTTCGATACAAATTGAGACTTTATTTCATTCTCAGCTGAGAAGGGAGGTTGCAATCCGAGACCATAACCCATTCTCGCAAGAGTACATTTTAAATATACGTGCTCTATTTTGAGGGTTCAAATCGGCATCGTGCGATCTCGATTTTTAGTTTCAAGTGAGAAGGTTTATCGCTCTCAATGTTAGCCTAAAAAGGGTTCTCACATGAGAACGTTTTTCGGTGTGAGAACGGGTGTTCTCTGATTCACCCGAACAGAGTTCTCATTTTGAGTGGTCTGATTTGAACAGGGAAAATGAGAACGATAGATGTTCTCTGAGAACGAATAAGGTTCTCACCTTTTTCTCAGTGCACCGCTGCCCCTCCCCCAGTGACGTCACCACCACCGCCGACTGGCAGCCGGTGATACTGCTAGGCGCGGCCGACCAATGCGCGGATGGCCTTGTTGCCGAGGGCCTGAGCCCTGCGCGATGGTCGGTTGTTGAAGCCCTGGAGGTCGGTGGACGTAAGCGGCCGCTGAAAACAACAGGTACACTGTCTGACACGTGTATCGGTGGACGTGAGCGGCCGCTGAAAACGACAGGTATACTGTCTGACACGTGTATCGGTGGACGTGAGCGGACGCTGAAAACGACAGGTACACTGCCTGACACATATCTGAGTACGTGAGCTGCCGCTGAAAACGACAGGTACACTGTTCGACACGTGTCGACGGCAGTGTCAGCGAGTTTACGGCGAAAATTCGCGCCGAAGACCCGATTTCAGGTACAGCAAGTAGAGTTACCTGATATGGAATAATGTTAAGCATGCGAGGTGGATCCAAGCATTGTGGTGGGGGCGGCCATTCGTTTGGAGGGGTGCCATTTCCTGAACGCGCGTCCTTGATCGATAAAATGTTGAGGGGCGATGTGCACTTGGGCGAGTGTTTCCGCAGGGGCGCCTTTTTACTCAGAACAGCGCCTTCGGCTAAAAAAAATCAACGGGGTGTCCTCTAGAATCCTGAAAGCGTGATTTCTCTCCCCAGCAGGGCGCCTTTCGCTAGAATATCGAAGCCGTGCGTTCGAGTATCCTGGAGGCGTCTTCTCCAGTCAGAAGGGCGCTGCATCTCCATGGGAGGATGGGCACGAGCCCAATGCACCCCCCCCACCCCCATTTGGATCGGCCCCTGATAAGCATAAGATAGTAGTGCCGGGCAGTGCATTCGTAGGAGCAGTTTCAATATCAAAATAACCATTCTCAGTCATGCTCCTAAATTCAGAAGAAGAATACGTGAAGAATACAAATTCAAAGAAGAAGAAGAATACGTGAACTCCAACAACTAGCTTTCGGATTGGTCGCCGTAATCACCACCGAGCGCCAAAGCATTCAGCCATGATGACATGGCGGCACATTTGTGCTATAAACTCGCCCAGTGTCGGCAACACAGACGGGCTCCTCTCGTCAGTCGTCAGGTAGACACGCTGGCTCTGTCGGGCAACGCTTTGTACTGCGGCCACAGGTGAACATCGGGGACACCCTGATCATCGTTATACATCAGGGACACCCTGCTCACCGTTATACATCGGGGACACCCTGATCACCGTCATACATCACGGACACCTTGATCACCGTTGTACATCAAGGACATCCTGCTCACCGTTATACATCAGGGACGCCCTGCTCACCATTATACATCAGGGACACCTTGATCACCGTTATACATCAGGGACACCCTGATCACCGTTATACATCAGGAACACCCTGATCACCGTCATACATCAGGGACACCCTGATTACCGTTATATATCAGGGACATTGGCGCGTCGAGACAACGCTGTGCATCGTCGTGTTCAGGGAGACAACGCGATATGTCAGGGACGTCGCGTATCCAGACAGCTCTGTGCATCAGGGACATCATTGTGTTCAGGGACACAACGTGATATATCAGGGACAACATGCATCGTAACAGCACTGTCCAGCAGGAACAACATTCTGTGATTATATTGTATGAATACATTGAGATTAAGGTTGGCGAGAGCTGTCTAAAACTAGTTTAAATCGGTCAAAACCGGCCACAACTGGCCAAGATAGAACATTATACGTCAAGAGAAAGCGTGCCCAGCAATTTACATTTAATTGGTACGCCTTTAACATGGCATGCACGAAACATTGCCTTCGTAGGCACAAATACCCGGTAGATAATATGTGAATACTAACAAAAAAACTCTTCTCGTATTGTTTCTCAGTTGCAAACGTTGTCAGATGCGTGTGAACCGTACATGAATTATGGTACAGATCGGAGACATCACCGAAAGATTTTTGCGTCTCCCGACACTGGGGGGTCGCACAGACGCAACCAGGCAATGGAGGATCACACAGAGGTCATTCGACACGTGAGGATCCCACAGGGGTCAACCGACACCGGAGGATCACACAGAGGTCACCCGACACCGGAGGGTCACACAGAGGTCACCCGACACGTGAGGGTCACACATAGGTCACCCGACACGTGAGGGACCCCTTGAGTTCTTTTATGACACAATCAACTGCTGGGAACCTAGGAGGCGGTAGCGTCGCCAATCTCTCACGCCGGTTGGACGCAGGTGGACTCGTTAAACACGCCGGTTGTGGGATTCGAACCCACAATCATATCATCAAGAGTTTAACCCCCTGCCGACCGAGCTACCGCGACCCGAGAGGGGCTTTCCCGGTGGGTAGGACAAATGACAGTTGACGGGTGGTGTTTACCCGCCGTGGTCGGCTGGCGTCGATGGTCGCCTCCAGCTGTACGGTGCCTTTGACAGCCTGACCGGAGCCGATGACGGAGCCGGAGCCGGCGACGGAGCCGGTGGCGGAGCCGGAGCCGGTGCCGGAGCCGGAGTCGGTGTCGAAGGAGGGGACGCTGGTGACGCCGACGACCGCCGTCGGCCGGGTGGGTGGCACCGCCGTCTGCGCAAACACGCCGGCCGAGGTGGGCTTCGGTTCGGTCTCGGGAAGGTGAGACTGCACCAGGCCAGGTTTGGTCAGACTACCTCAGTCATCGTGCGACAATTAACACACGACAAATTGGTCACGTGATCTGTGACCTGACAGGCCAGGTCGTGTTGGCCAGTGTTGCTGACTGTCAGCAATCCTGTGATGGCGCAGATTTTAATCCAAGGAAGGACCTTAGGTCACCTAAAGACGTTTCAAAATGTCTAAGTTGGTGCGGCAGTTTGTTTCCAGCGCAAATGGTGTATGTCGGAGATTCGCTAGGCGTTGTGCTTGCTAAGATTCGTCACATCCGCTATTACGCATGCGCTATAGTACGCTCCCCAGGATATGCTTAATCCGTGTGAGGAACATTCTCATCAGTCGCCCTTTCCAACTAGTGCATGGCGTCATTGGACCAACGTTCGGGATGTGAAAGTTGAGTGCGGTTCATGGCCGAGGTCACGATAAGGTCATGTCATATTGGTGTGAACTTCACTTCCTGACGTTTTTGAATTTAAAGATAAATCGACCTTAATCTCCAATGTCCAAAGATAAAACATGTACGGTCGTAGAACCCTGCGCCAATCGCCGAAGCAGCAATCTAGCAGTAAGAGTAGTTAGTCTGCGCCCAATCGTACACGCAAGCCCTCACAAAGAATGTCCCGAACGTAAGTTATTTCAGGCAGGTGACACTGCCTCCAATAAAGAATAACGAAAAAGAAGGAAGGAAATAAATACATTGTGGTTTCTCCTCTGAGTTGGACTGCAGTAGGTTGTGCAAATGTCAGTGACCGATGTGTGAGCACATGCGACGATTAATGGTATTGGCTGTCCCCGTTCACCAACACAGTCACCATCACCAGCATCATCGCCATCACCATCACCATCACCATCACCATCGCCATGATCATCATCATCACCATCGCCATAATCATCACCATCAAAATCACCATCACCATGACCATCACCAGACCAAACACCGCCACCATGACCATCACCATCACCATCAGCATCACCATCAGCATCGCCATCGCCATAATCATCACCATCAAAATCACCATCACCATCACCATCACCATCACCATCACCATCACCATACCAAACACCATCACCATCACCATTACCACGCTTGTTCGGCGGAGCACCATCTAATGAAATAACTTAATCTAAACTGCTGACAAGGGGGTGCTTAGTGACACGTTAGCTACTCGGTAGTAGACTCCTCTAGTGCTCGGCAGTCGATTCAACTAGTGCTCGGCAGTATATTCCACTAGTGCTCGGCAGTAGACTCCACCGGTGTTCGGCAGTAGAATCCACGGGTGCTTAGCAGTAGACTTATCTAGTGCTCGGCAGTAGACTCTTTTAGTGCTCGGTAGTAGACTGAGCAGTTAGATGTTTGCTCGCCGTGAAGAGTTCGTGTTGCATCGCAGTACGCGGTGAATGCCTTGTCCCTGCATGATATTACGTGTTCTACAAAAAATGGCAGAAGTCGCAGAAGGGAATACAAGCCCAAAGTTGCATTTCTGTTTATGCTTCCTACCCCGATTCCCTCTACTCACTGCGTTCCCCTTGTACTTGAGCATACGCCCCTCACCTGGGGCATCGTTGTGCTGAGGCGCCTGAACAGCTGAAGAATGTAGTAGATCGTCTGAAAAGAACCAACAGCGTTACGTGAATGACAATGATCACGAATGGTGAGGTTTTCCCGATATAAATATATGGATGTGTATATATATATATTATATATATATATATATATATATATGTATACATATATATATATATATATATATATATATATATATATATATATATATATATATATATGTGTGTGTGTGTGTGTGTGTGTATGTGTGTATGTATGTATGTATGTATGTATTCATGTATGTATGTATGTATATATTTATGTATGTATGCATGCATGTATGTGTGTACGTATATATGTATGTATGCATGCATGCATGCATATATATATATAAATTGTATAGACAGAAAGGCAGAATAAATGACGTAAATGTATTCCAAGTGCCTGTTCACTGAAGGCGACATAATTTCACACCTTAAACACGCCAAGACAAGACAAATACTAAATAATGGTTCAACATTGACTATGCGGACCAAATATCGACCTTTTGCTTAAGATGTTATTACAATTTACAATGATGAAAAAGGTTAATTTAAGAGTCTTTCTAAAATAGTTCAAAAGGCTTATTAGAAAGCTGCATGAACGCTTCGCCTCAACGCCTTCATCAGCGTGATAGCAAAATGTGAATACATGAATCAGAGCGTTCTACACTTGGAGATTAACGCCTGTAATCAAGAATGGAGGGTCCAAGACAAGAGGACATGTCACGCGACTAGCGGTCACGTGACGAGCCCACCGACCATGCTGGTGGGGGGGGGGGGTGCTCCTCACTGAAATTGGCCCAACCACCAGGCGACAGGTCAGGGCTACGCTGCGTTTGTGCTGGACCATTTCCGTACCATGCAACCATTGACGAATCCATACCATGCAACCATTCACGAATCCATACCATGCAACCATTGACGAATCCATACCATGCAACCATTGACGATCTCGCAGCACACGCCGTCTGTGGGTTGTGAGATGCGTAGCCGAACGTTACATCTGATGTTCAGAATACAAATCGCTAGTTTGTTTGTGGTCATAACGTTGTGTGCCTCGTATATGGAGTGGTATAGATTGAACGAAATCCTAAATACTTTATATATTTACCGTTGAACTATGTAGTAAAAACTTACGGAATACGTAATCCTGATATGCAACGCGATGGAATGATTTTGAAGATATTCATCGCAGAATGAAACGTCGACAAGATCAGAATAGCATCAATGTTTTCTCTGAGTAGACAATTCGTGCAAAACACTCTGTCGTTTTCCGAACAAACACTACACGCGCATAGGCACACAGGTAATGGAACACATCACGAACAGGCACGCAGGTACTGGGACACACTCACGAACATTCCCCGTTATGCAGCCGAGCACCGCAGTATCACCGAGCCCGTTCCCACACACAGCAGCATCACCGAGCCAGTTCCCACACACAGCAGTATCACCGAGCCAGTTCCCACACACAGCAGTATCACCGAGTCAGTTTTCACACACAGCAGTATCACCGAGCCAGTTCTCACACACAGCAGTATCACCGAGCCAGTTCTCACACACAGCAGTATCACCGAGCCAGTTCCCACACACAGCAGTATCACCGAGTCGGTTTTCACACACAGCAGTATCACCGAGCCAGTTCCCACACACAGCAGTATCACCGAGCCAGTTTCCACCCACAGAAGTATCACCGAGTCAGTTTCCACCCACACAGCTGTATCACCGAGTCAGTTCCCACACACAGCAGCGGTATCACCAAGTCAGTTCTCACACACAGCAGCGGTATCACCGAGTCAGTTTCCACACACAGCAGTATCACCGAGCCAGTTCCCACACACAGCAGCGGTATCACCGAGCCAGTTTCCACACACAGCAGTATCACCGAGCCAGTTTCCACCCACAGAAGTATCACCGAGTCAGTTCCCACACACAGCAGCAGTATCACCGAGTCAGTTTCCACACACAGCAGTATCACCGAGCCAGTTTCCATGCAGAGCTGTATCACTGAGTCAGTTTCCACACACAGCAGCAGCATCACCGAATCCGTTTTCACACGCAGCTGTATCACCGAGTCAGTTTCCACACACAGCAGTATCACCGAGTCAGTTTCCATGCACAGCTGCATCACTGAGTCAGTTTCCACGCACAGCAGCAGCATCACCGAACCCGTTTACATGCACAGCTGTATCACTGAGTCAGTTTCCACACACAGCAGCAGCATCACCGAACCCGTTTCCACACCAAAATCGCACCTCTGCAGACCCTCTACAGACCCTCTACAGACAGCTCTACAGACATCTCTACAGACACACAGCTCACCTGCCGGTCGCGGAGAAGGGGCCGGTAGATGCGCAGTGCAGGATCTGCAACACGTCCGTTTAACTCGGTCAGGTTAGTTCGTCTCATCGATCCCAGGGAAATCAATGCACGTGGCAGGACCACTGGCGGATCTAGCCCACCGGTTTGGGGGGGGGGCAACTTTCGGTTTTCGGCGTCAGCCCCTCCCCTCCCCCTCCCCCAGTGGCGTACCTAGGAATTGCATCAGGGGAGGGGTCGAACGGATTTGGAGGGTGCCCATTTTCCCACTATTTTTGCTTAAAAGCACCGGATTTCGACCACTATTTGGCAAAGGAGCCCGTTTTTTTAATAATAAGTAAAATAAAAATAAACTAATCATTGAAAATATTATTTCCTGTATAGGGGCCCCAGCCTACCTCCACCTATGGAGGTCTCTATGTTACCGGATCATTGTTCTTGTTTACCAAAACGATCACGTTCACGTTCAACGTCTTGTACCACGTCGACGTTCGTGCACGTGTACACACTGGCGGATCCGATTTTGTCAACTCTTGCTGTAAGCAGAACTTGAACAGCATGGAACCCTCGATGTGTGTCAGAATCTACTATGCTACCATACTGGCTTCCAAACAGTTATTTTTAATTTTGAAAAAAATATCGTTTAAAATTGGAGATTCTTTCATCGAGACGTAATGTTTTAGCCTCGGCAAAGGTTACTGTTGTTGTTGTTATTGGGGTTTAGGGGCGCATCAACTGCCTAAGTTATACAGGCAAAGGTTACTGCATTTTAATTTAGTTGACTTCTGTTGGTTTCGGGGGGCCAAAAGACACTATGCCTCCCCCTTTTAAGCGCTTCGGGGGGGGCATGGCCGGAATGGTCCCTCTCTGGATCCGCCAGTGAACATGCAAACCCACCAGTTATCTCTTATTCAGGATATAAATACATACCTCCTCTTGCTATTCTTCTTGAAAAAAATCAGTCAATGTAGCCTGTCTCTTCATCTTAGCAACCTCAACACCAACATACGAAGCATGCTGCTCAACTGGGTTCAACTGGCCACTCGCACAAAACATCCTGTTCAAATTCCGCTTTCGAAATCTGGCTCACTGGGTCCGCTTGCCCGTTACTGGCTAAACAAACTTCATGAACCTATCTGACGAAGGAATAATGAAACTGCTGATTTCGTCATCTCTTGCTGTAAGCAGAACTTCAACAGCATATAACCCAAGGCTATAGAACACCATAGAACCCTCGATGTGTCAGAATCTACTACGCTACCATATTGTGCTTCCAAACATTATAACAAAATACCTTTAAAATTGGAGATTATTTCACCCTGAACGCTATTTTTTAACCTCAGCAAATGTTACTGCATTTTAATTCAGTTTATTTTTGTTGGTTTGGGGGGGGGGGCAAAAGACACTATGGCCCCCCTTTGAGGCGCTTGGGGGGGCGCCATGGCCGGACTGGCCCCCCCTGGATCCGCCAGTGGGCAGGACCGGCCATGCTCTTAAATTTCTGGTCGTGCTGTTGCTGTTCTGGCTGTGCTGTTGATGTTCTGGCCGTGCTGTTGCTGTTTTGGCTGTGTTGTTGATGTTCTGGCCGTGCTGTTGATGTGCTCTAGAACTCTGCACATGGCCAGTGGCGGATCCAGGAGCCTGGTTTTGGACCGGTTGAGGGGGAGGAGAGGCAATACAAAATGGCGGGTTTGAAACACGTCAGATTTGAACAGCTAACATTTCGCGGGCGAGTTCAACACAGTATTTGTATCATTTAATGTTTTTATATTTCGAAGAAATGGGTACAAAATCAGCCTTTTCGGAGGTCATGCAACTATGCTCGCATCCCCTAGATACGCTAGTGCGCATGGCGTGCTTTTCTTTGTCATCTGTCTCATTTACCCGCTCCGGTGCCCGTACGCCTACATATATTGGGGAGTACTGGTGAGGGGACGAGTGGTCTAGGGGTAAGATGCTCGTCTCACAATCGAAAGGTTGTGGGTTCGAGTCTCACCTGTCGCTACTCTTCGCCCGCGACCAATTGGCGTGAGAGATGGGCGACGCTACATGACTCAACGGTCGACGTGTCGTAAAAACCAATAACCAACTACATATACTGGGATACAGGACATGGGGTGAGGAGGGTGTAACAGTGTTAAAATAGTGGTTTTTCGTTAGGTGTGAGATGTCGAAACGAGTAGAGTATGATGTCAAAATTCGCCATGGAAACGATGCCCCTTAGCATGACTTCAAGCACAATGTTGTTCTTCAACAAGTCACAACAAGTTCTTTAAGCACAATGTTGATCGAACAACATACTCATATGTGCACCGTTTCCTTTGCTTTGAGATACCTAATATAGGAGAACTATTTGAGCGATAATGATGCAAGATACCTATCCGTACCAACTGATATTGTATAACAGACCACATCATAGGTAATCATCCTACCTGGAATCGTGCTTAGAGATGTTTGTGCATCACAATCAGCAATGGTAGGTATCAGCATGTTACTTATCAACAGGATACTGTTAGAAATTAGATATGAAGACCTCATAACGACTCATCACGAAGCACGATGTCGATACTCCGTTGGGAGGCATGCCAATCCAGTGATAAGAAAGTGGTATATTCCATCATATTTCACGAATAATCTATCACTGGCGCGTAACCCCGCTCCGTGGTGCCCGTGTGCCTCTGTAGACTGGGGTACAGGATACAGAGTGAGGGGCGTGTAACCCCGCTCCGTGGTGCCCGTGTGCCTCTATAGACTGGGGTACAGGACACAGAGTGAGGGGCGTGTAACCCCGCTCTGTGGTGCCCGTGTGCCTCTGTAGACTGGGATACAGGACACAGAGTGAGGGGCGTGTAACCCCGCTCCGTGGTGCCCGTGTGCCTCTATAGACTGGGGTACAGGACACAGAGTGAGGGGCGTGTAACCCCGCTCCGTGGTGCCCGTGTGCCTCTATAGACTGGGGTACAGGACACAGAGTGAGGGGCGTGTAACCCCGCTCCGTGGTGCCCGTGTGCCTCTATAGACTGGGGTACAGGACACAGAGTGAGGGGCGTGTAACCCCGCTCCGTGGTGCCCGTGTGCCTCTATAGACTGGGGTACAGGACACAGAGTGAGGGGCGTGTAACCCCGCTCCGTGGTGCCCGTGTACAAATAAAGACGTGGGCACGGAGTGAGGAGCGTGTACTCCTGCCCCGCCCGGTGCTCCTGATGCCAGTTCCTCCACAGGCCATGTGCCCATTGTGCCCAGTGTAGCTACCGCCACCACCTTGATGCGCCTGGATGCCACCTAGATGCGCCTAGATGCCGCCTAGATGCGCCAATACACCGCCCAGATGCGTCCGGATGCGCCTATACACCGCCTAGATGTATCCAGATGCGCCTATAAGCCGCATAAGTATGCGGCTAGATGCGCCTATAAGCCGCTCGACTATAAGTAGTCGAGCCTTTCAAGAAGCGCCTGGGGCGCCACCGCCTTTCCATCAGGACGGGCCATGCTCCTAGTACCCCAATCCCCCGTTCATATACGTGTAAGGCCATTACCTGCAAACCGTCCGATCGGGTTTGCTTCCACTTGTAGGAGTCCAAACATCACCTGAAAATACAATGCCGTGCTTTAGCCAGCATAGATACCGCCACATGCAGCGACTGCGCAGTTATGCCGGCGCATGCGCAGTTGTGCCGTGTCACACCAGTGTCCTGGATCTACAAAATTCACGTGGAACCCTAATATAAATTCACTTTCACTTCCTCCAACATATTTTTGACTTCCCGAATTGAAGTCCGTGAGACACGACTGCATTCGACCACATACATGCGTACATACATACATACATACATGCAGGCATACACACATACATACATACATGGATACATGCAAACGCATACATGCATACCTACATTGATGGGACTCCTTGATGGGACATGAATTCCAGGACCTTGGGTCACGGTGTTTCCCAACCAACACACATGCTGGAGAGAGAACACGAATGTCACTTACAAGATCTCTGGAACTAAAGACTAAGAAGAACTAGTCACGGAGAGAAACTCCGAGTACGAAACTTGTGGTGGTGGAGAAATTAATGTAGGGTTGCAGGTCACAAGTCACTCATGACCACGGATCACCTGTGGTCACATGCCACAGGCCACCCACCACGGTCAGCGAACTCTCGAAACCGGGGTTATGCTGAGAGGCACTGAGGTGGTTCCCCATGCAGCACGCCACTCTCTTACGCCAAATAATCACGCCGATGAAAAGCGTTCGCACAGCAAGCCCCGAACCCGCAGCCCTTCGGTTTCGTCTTTTTGCAACTGTTCTCCTCACCACTTTCGTGACAACTCAACAATTTCAACACTGCCCGAGTTGGCAATTTAGTGCTTGCAACTCAAACTTCACCATGGTCGCACATTTGCCCTTTCTCGATGACGTCATTTACGGTGTGATGGTGAGGGACTTCTCTGACATGTCAGCCAGAGCACGGGTGTCACTCTGTGAAATTGGTTGTGGAGCCAAATGACCTTTTCACGGTCAAAGCTGCTCCAAAAACCATCTGTAATTGGTGTGTGTCCACAAGCTATATGGTTAACCTTCAGCCTGATATATAGGGGCCAAGTCAATTATTGAGGGGGCAATAATGTCCCCCTTGGCGTATGCAGTGACACCCTCGAGCCAGACGACAGCGCCATATGTTTCACGGTTTCCTTTTCCGTTGATGACCGTGCCTATCCCCCAGGGGCGGATACAGGGAGTGGGCTCTGGGGATGTGCCTACCCCCCTCCCATTGAAGGTGGCGCCTCTGTCCGGAAAGAGATCCCTTCGGGAAGGCTCCAGCGCACCATATCCCGCACCCTATCCCGCACCATATCCCGCACCATATCCCGCACCCTATCCCGCACCATATCCCGCACCCTATCCCGCACCATATCCCGCACCATATCCCGCACCCTATCCCGCACCATATCCTGCCGCTCAACATATTTGCTAGCCAAAGGAAACCCTCTGAGAGGAATAGGCGCCCCTCGTTGTGCTGGCGTGCACCCACGCTCAACGGGTTTTCAACCGAAGGCGTCACACCAGACGAGTGCCCCCTCCCCCCGCTTCATGGATCCGCCCCTGCCCTTCCAGTGATTCATTATCCATTGCTCTATAATTACTGGGATGGAGAGCACAGAAACAGTACAGCGGCAGCCTCTATGCTGGACGATGACGTCAGTATCGCCCAGTAGCGGATCCAGGGGCCCATGGGGTCACGGCCCATTGGGCCTCGAAGGGGCCAAGAGGGCCGTTGATCATGTCGCATTGCAATATAGGCCGTGGCAAAGCACGCAATAAATTTGGCACTCCGAAGACCTCCGGGCGGACCATGAAGCCCCCGGACGCTCCCAGGCAGACGGGAAGGTCTCCTGGGCCGGCGAAGTTGTCCTGGGACGATAGAGGGCCACAAGTTGACGCAGTGCCCACGGGCGGAAGTTCAGGGTACCGAGCTGGGCCCATGTAAATGGCTCCTGGGCCGATGAAGGAAGACCTTCGAACCCGGGTAGTCGAAAGAGCCCTCGGACCAACGGAGAAGGCTCAGGTGAGTAAAGAGACGAGTGAGCCAACGAGTATAGAGAAGACAGAGTAAAGAGTGAGCCAACGAGGGCCATGATCCAACGTAAGATCCCGATCTGTCAGAGACCTCCAACCGATGTGAAAGGTCCCTGAACTTACGGAGGGGCCCCCGAGCCATACAAAGGGCCCATGTTTTGACGGATGAAAGCCAAAACTGTTGAAAGAGGAGTCTCCGGCCTGACAGAGATGGGTCAGAGCCGTTAAAGACGCTAAAGCCTCTTTGTTCAACGATGCTGTGTTAAGGCATGCTACCTGTATTTGGCGTCGGAGTCACCAGTGATCATCGAAAATGTTCCAAAACGCCATATTTCACCCACCGCGAAAAAATAGAAAAATCACAATTTTCACTTTTTTTTCTCCAAATTTTCTACAGCTCTTAACAACTCCTACGGGGACCACGACCCCAGATTCCATTTTGACCCCAAACTGACTTTTGTGAGCACTTCGAAATCGACGCCGATTGGTCCACTTGGATTTTTTTTCGCAAATCGACGCCGTTTGAGCCGCTTATGTTAACCTAACCTAACCTAACGTATCGCACGATTGCACAATTGCCATCCCCGCTGGTCCAAGTAATGAATCAGCACGGTCAGACTCGGTAGCCAGCTTCCAATCCGATCATCAATACCATGGCCGCTTGGACGCCCAGCGCCGCCAGCGCTCGGTTCAGCAGGCGGCCGTCAGTGCGTACAAGTGCTGCCGCCCGGCGACATCCGAGCGCAACTCGCTCAATAGGTGTCGCTGGCGTTGAAGACGGCCAGCGCGACGAGCGGGGCGGGACGCCGCCGATCTGCAGGCTGTTGGCGTCGCCCCGGCACTCCGGGCCGGTGTGGAGGGCCGTGGGCACGGGCCCGCCGCATACTTGTCACCTCGAGTGTGGTACAGCACTGCCGACCACGGACGGTGTCGGGGCAGAGGTGTTGGCGTCGCTGGCTCAGCTATCTCTCCAGCCACTCGATGCCGAAATCAGACGTCATCATCACCGTGTCAACCGAAGCTGACCGACGAACCTCTAGCGGATGGCACTCTGCCACCGCTAAAGGGAAAAACAAACAAACATACGAACCGGTCCGGTCAGCGTTTCCGGCTGGCCCGACCAGCGCTGGTGTACTTCCACGCGTCGCGAGCACTGCTCGGCACACAAACTCACACGCTCTGCGTACAAATGTATTGGGATATTAGGGCATGCGACGTCAGGGGTGGGAATGTTCAGCAAATGATCGGCGTCGGGCCACAGACGCAGCCAAGGGTGTGCCCACCTGTACCCCCCCCCCCCCCCTCATTGAGAAAAAACTGCACTGGATTAAACAACAACTTTGTGGATTTACCGCTGCCCCCAAACCAGAAAATATTGGCGCGCTTCGTGCGTAGAAAGCGGTTTCCATAACTTGATATACTTTTTTGAACGCCTATTGTCTCCCTCCCCAAAGCATGGGAAGTTCCACTGCCGTGCGCTCTGACCAACCGACATCGAAAACGTCGCCGAGCACACAACTAACACCAACCGACTACTGGCACCAACAGCCTCAACAGCAGCAGACAAGCAGGACAGACTGGCGTCAGGAGCAAGCGTGACACGGAATAATAGCCAACAGCCTCAACAACAGCAGACAAGCAGGACACACTGACGTCAGGATCAAACGTGACAAGGAATAATACACGTATATTTCATACTTGCAGCGATGACACCATTACCCTTAGACACATGATTCATGCTTAAACAAAAATATATTGAGGAAGTGAGGAAAGACGACTTACAAGTCCTGGAGCCCGACTGCACTGGTTCCGATCTCAGATCAAGAAGCCCCGAGGGGAAAATAAAAGCTGCGGTAAGGGTTTCTCAAGAGCATGTGCAACGATACTCCCAACGAAAACAAGCATTAATGTAAAAAAACACGCATGTTTGCTCCCTGAGCGTGATCCGTCTGCCACTAATACGTGACGTATTATCGACGGCATACGTCTGCAACACGCGCACCTCGACTAGCCTCATGCAGGCACATTTAACACGGAGATCGGTTATACGTCACCAATGCGTGACGTACTATTGACTGCATACGTCTGCAACACGCGCACCTCGACTAGCCCCATGCAGGCACATTTAACACGGAGATCGGTTATATGTCACTAATACACGGCGTAATAGTGACGGCATACGTCTGCAACGCGCGTACTTCGACTAGCGCCATTCAGGCACATTTAACACGGAGATCGGTTATCGCCTCAGTATGGTAAACAAACAGAAAAACCGCATGCTGTGCTGATGCATGCGCTCATGGAGAACACACAGATACATAAACCAACAACAACAACAACAACAACAAAAACAAACAGAACAAGAGGGCTCACATATACTAACAAAAACAGAATGTGTTCCTTCTGAGAGGGACCCTCCGCAAAGCTGCGATTCGAGACCAATAAGAGGAGTACGGTCAGCGAAAATAAATTGGGGAAGGTGACGCTACACAAGTCTTTAATGACCAGGGTAGCAAATCCATAGCAACTTGCATGCATACCCCATGGCATGCAGTGCATGTTGACTTTCCTACAACAGCATCCTTCGATGCTCACAAACAGCATAAAAACGTATCACTACACCGAAGGTAGGCGAGAACCATTTCTCAAATAAGTCACTAATAAGTCAATAACACACTCAGTGCAACATTTGAACATCCATCACGTTATCATGAACACATAACTTTAAAAATACAAGCTCCACGAGTGCTTTTTTGACACGGAGCTTACAGTGCAGCAGCAGCAGCAGCAGCAGTGTGTGGCGTTCAATGCCACAGACCAAGTTCATCTTGGAGCATTTAACCTCCAATACATGTTGCGACAGGTCAAAATACACGGAGATATCTCAAACACCTCGAATATAACACCACTTGGGCAGTGCCAGCGAAGCTTTTGCCGGAACATGACCACCTAGCAAAATAAACGGCAGCGCAGCCGCAAGCCGGCCAACACGGCTCAAACGCAAACTACCCAACAAATACCAACAAACACCAAACGACATCACACCGAACACGAAACGTACAACTTGATACAGCCTTTCTTCCAGCATACGCCTTTCTGTGGCGATTCCTCTCACGTCACCGAAATGACCAGACCAGAGATGCCGCCTGAAGTCTAAACGGCTGAGATAAACAGTCTGAAACAGATGCCGCATCTTCGACACCAGGAACTTGAAAACAAGACTCGGAACCCTGAAACAGAGCGTGGGCCCAGACCAGCTGAGAAGCATAGTTCGCTTCCTTTTAGTCACAATGTTCGCCGTGGCAGTCTTATGGAGCAAGGCGCCATGCGGAGCGTGTTGCGCGAATCCAGACCCGGGTGGCGCGAGACTAACCCGAGGCCAGTCTCGGCACGTGTGGCTGCAACAGCTTCGTCGTCGCTCAAAACGCAGGAAGACTGCTGAAGTGATCTCTCGAGTCGCGTTATTCTGTGTCCCTCCTTATATGGGTTCACTCTGCACGGCATCTACGGTTTTCGTGAACAATTCCGTTTTTTTGCCTGGCTCTGTCGATTTTCAGCGCCGTCACGCTTAGTTTTCCATGATCGATTGTGCATCTGACAGTGGGCGACTCGCGTTGTTCAACCAAACACGATTATGTCGCACTTCTGGCCAGTCTCCAGTGGCATCAAATTCTCTCTCCCCCCCCCCCAGTCTCCAGTAGCATCGGATCCCTCTCCCGGTCTTCTACAGCATCAGATCTTCTTCCAGTCTCCTGTGGCATCAGATCCTCTCGGCGTTCAGTGTTTTCCACACACACACAGTAGGGTGCCGTTCAGTGTTTTCCACAGACCCAGGAGCGCGGCGGCCGCTGGCTGCCCTCGACCGTCACCCAGCGGCACTGGCAGCAGTAGGCGCGCGCGCCGCGCCGCGCCACCACGCCCTGTCGCAGGCGCGCCTCGTGCGGGTGACTGTTCCTGAAGAACATGTACTCGACCCGGTCGGCCCAGGCGCAGTCGTCGAACGCCAGCACGTGCCAGTCGCAGGCGGTGCAGCGCAGGGTGCCGCAGCCGCAGCCGAGACCGGCGCCGGCGCGGCAGTTGCGCCCCAGCCCGCTGGGCGGCGCCACCAGCTGCAGTGTGATGCACCGCTGCGTGCGGTTGGCCGCCGGCGGCGGCGGCGGCGGAGCCGGCGCGGGAGCCTCGGGAGTGTCGCACAGCAGGGCGTCCGCCTCGGCCAGCAGGGTGTCCAGGTCGTCCATCGCAGGCCAGTGAAAAACGCGTATCCAGTGCGGATCGAACCGCGGACCTTTAAGCTTCGACAGTGCAGAACGATGTTGGTGCACGATACACTGAGGAATTAAGCATTGCTCGGCGCCACTCCGGTGCGATCAGTTCGGCCACTAACTGCCATCCGGGTCCGCGTTACACATTGAAAACTCGAACTTCGAGAACTTGAATGCAGTCCAGCTCCTGGGTGTAGCATTCTACAAATTCGACATTGTGGAGATGCCTACCGGTAAAAAGGCATCAATAACACTATGTTGTGCAATGGATGTAATGTAAATGTGTGGAATATGAATTAAATCTTCATCTTAAACCTCCATATCTCTATATTAAATCCTTTCCACACTTTTCCCATTATATTGCACAGTCATGTTGAATATTTTGTGCATGAATAATTTGTCAAAGATGATTATAAAAAGTAACCAAATGCTCATATTTAGTCAAACATAATCACAAATTGGTCTAATATATTTTGGGCATGACCCTTCTTCAGAGACAATGTATATACACATACATTTTATGCACAGGATTTGTGGCACATGCTTTATGCACATGCTCTATGCATCTGAAGCATCTGATGCACATGCTTTATACATCTGATGCATAAGACATGTGCATCATGTGCATCCTGGTAGCTTGACCCCAGCCTTATCAGTCCAGTTTCCAACTGACCCTCCCAGCCAGGTGCTAAATGCAGGTGCATGAAGTGACAGGGGGATATGTATCCTGGAGGCATGTGCGTCATTTAAGCATCAGATACTTTATGCATCTGATGCATAAAGCATGAGCTACAAGTCCTGTGTGTGAAATGTCTCTGTGTATGTACTCTGTCTCCAAGGAAGGGTCATGCCTGAAATATATACAACCAATCTGTTATTCTATTTTACTTCATATGGACATTTGGTTACTTTTTATACTCCTCCATAATTTAACAATGCTCAGTGAAGCTCTCCACAATATTACGGATAATTTGTGTTCAACTCTTGGGAAATAAACAGCACAGTAATTGAACATTGTTCCCTCATGGCCTACCTAATTGAAAATAATCAGACCTATGGATATTGGATGTTAGATGCTGTTAAACCTACTGATGCTGTGATTGTTAGAAATTTATGGATGCTAGATCAGGTAAAACCAATGGATGTTGAATCATGGAAACCTACAGATGTTGGATTGTGTGAAACCTATGGGTGTCATATTGAGCTAAGCCTATGGATGTTTCATGATGTAAAATGATGTTGCATGGATGTTGTTGTTGGATGTTGGATAACATGAAACTTAGACATGCTCCACAGGGTAAAATGAACAGATGCCAGACCTCATAAATATTCTTACTTAAATAGGCCATAAAGGCTAGGCTACAAATGTGAAGGAATATCTAAGTTACCACTATGCTATATGACTAAAAACATTGTCCACCATTTTGGAGTTCACAAGCCATAGCCATATGCTGGGAACGTTTGGGCTGAAATGGGTGCTGATGATTCTGAATACTGTAATTGTGGTGGACTATTGAAGATATCCTGGTTAAGTGTTCAAAAGAGGTCAGATGGTAACTGCATGTATGTAATTTGATAGGATATAATGGGCTCCAAAACACAAATCAGGGAACTATAGCTCACTGTATGAATGACAGAAAAAGAAACAGGTATTTCCCACAAAATATTATCACCCATGATTAAAAATCAGACTGTAAAGGGTATATCCAGATTGCAAAAGATTTCCCAAATTTAGGTAGAAACTAGCACCTAACTAAAATGTGCTTGCCTCCCGTAACAAAGCTGTTGCCTGACAAATTTTGACATTCCATATGAAAGCCTTCATTACAACCACCCAACATGCAAACAAATAAAGTTGAGCATGTCATGATGGTAAACTTGTATTTTACTTCTGATATCACTAATCAAGAATGGATATTGCAATATGTTTTGTAGCATGAATAAAAAAATTGGGTATTATTGGAGATCAAGGTAAAATTTGATCCTTTGGATTTTTAATATGATGTATTTTAAAGTGAAAAGACGATGTGAACACTGATTTTCTCTGCAAATGATTACCTTTCATTTGGCAAAGGAATACACAATCATTATCTTCAGTCTACAAATATAGCCCATAGCATATAATTATCCATACCTGGCATGTCACAGACATGATAAAGAAGGAATTCAACACTTCATGTACTTGATTCAATACTCTTTGACATCTAAAACCTTATGTTTCTGGCATAATTCAATATTTATTCCTGACAAGGAATATTTGCAGCCAGATGTGTCCATAGCCTTCGATCAAGGTCGGAAGTTCCTTGCTATGCTGTTAATGTTAATGGCAGAGCTAACAATGTCGCTAAGATTTGATGACGTTGTGGCCAAAAAGTTTGTTTGGAACGATTCTGGTTTTCCAGATAGGTAAGATTATATTATATTATGCTATAATATATTTTATACATTATGCTATGTTATCTTTAGTCTATGTTAGGTTATATTATTTTATGATTTGTCTATGATTTACCTACTCATATGTAATTTTTGAACTCTTGATTATAAGCAGAACACTCAGCAAATGTCAGTAGACGAACCAGATGTGGCCACTCACAAGATACTCCACGCATCAGTGTAAGTTTAGGTTCGCTGTGTGTCAGTTGCATTCCAGCATCTCACATAATTATTAAGCTTCCTTCCGAGGACAATCACACAAGCTTATAATTTTGTCCTATAACATGTTGTCATTTCCAGGAAGGTTATTTGCTCAAATGGTTCCAAGGCTTGCCAGTATTTGCTTCTTAAGGAATTCCACTGCCACACAATTCATAAATCCTTCTCAAGGCATCAAAGCTGCAGTCCGAACTCTGTGCTAGTCAGTCTGACATCATTGAGGTACAAACAGATGAGCCACAGCCCAGATGATCCCATTAAGGTATGCAAATGTTCGCAGCATTAACTTATAAAATACCATTAATAACGTAGCACATTTCCTCAGCATAGTGCATGATGTCATCAATTGTATCGACCACCATTGACTTAAAAGTAATAATTTGTGGGGAAAATGAATGGTGGCATCATCTGAACCATGTCAAAAGGCATGGTATTCAAAAAATAATTCCAAGGAATCAAAATTTACCTTGATCTCCAAATTTACCAACAATTGGACCCACTCATTTCAGGAGTAAATGCATACTCTTCAGTTGGTCATGTAGCACAAGGAAATTTAGTCTTGATTACCTACCTTAGGTTATTTTACTTGTTTTTTTTTTCTATCTTTGTAACATTATTTTATTCTATATGGCCCAACACCAAGCCCCTTTTTCATGACCTTTTGCCTGCCAACTGAGAAGTATACATTTCCAGAATGAGTGGTCACATCATATTAACGACATACATTGCATTGGAAAAATAAAATCCAAGAAATCAAAAATTACCTGAAATGGCAAATTACCACGTTTTTGGGGTGATTCTACATTACCCTTCGGTAATCGTCCAGAAGTGTATTCTACCCGGCCCCTGTCAATGTGTATTGGCAGCCGGTGACGTCACCTGGGCGCAGGTTTGGGTTCTGCCGGTTGTCACGACAGGAATAAATAGTACTTTTCCGACTGTACTCCTGACTAGCAAGTGTAGGTGATATATATAATTTATATGTCATGTGAAAGCTTGTCTCATGGCATTTCGATAATCGTGGTAAGCTTTCATATGATCGTCCTATTTATTGTGTAAATTGATGTTATTTATACCCTTGCAACATCCATCGACACTATTTAACTTAAGCGCGGCCGCGCCGCCAGTGCTGGTAGCGCAGTTGGTAGCGCGTCTGTTTAGTAACCCAGAGATGCCGGGTTCGAGGCTCAGGACGGGCGAACTTTTCGTTGGTATTGACGGGGAATTCTCCTAATTAATGGCGCTAGACTACGATTTTGCTTACATGGGACGAGCTTTTCCATAAAGGGAAATTGCATAAAGGGCTAGGGTTCGGCCATCACAACTTGTGCTATGGTTGATTACTTTTCTATCCCACCAGCCATAGGAAGTACGGAACGCATTCACGGCTTAGGACAGGGTGCAGACCCCCATACTCACTGGCACGGACAGAGTGGGATCAGGGGCAGGGGCAGGGGGCATGTCCCCCTGAATTGAATAATTTGAACCTTGACCCTACGGCGGTGCATGACAAATATTGAACTGAAATTGACGTTTTCCCCACCCACCTGCACGCACCGGTCAAAATGCGTGATACCGTCCTGCTTCTTGAGGTGTGCATATGAGTGTTGATTTTTTAAAAATTATTACTGGAGGGAATACATGAAGGCAATGGGCAGACCAAAATGGATTTGGGGCCACACTCCACAAGGTCCCATGCTATGGGGAAGCCAACATTGAGGGGGCACTTTCCCCCTCCAAAGGATGCAAAGAAACACCCCTGGGTGTGCATATGATCAGGGTAGGTGATTGGTTATCAAAACTAATCAATTGAATATGTTGTCGAACAGTGAAATGACTTGACCCGCATTATGTTGAGTGATAGCGATGTCAGTTCCAAGCTCGGCTCCATGCCTCTCCAGACTATCCTCAGTGAGGACACGTTGCCGGGACTCCATAAGCCTTGCTTTGGCAAGGACAGACCTCGACCATGTCCGGATCCTCGCGAAATACACGATGGTAAATTGGTCTGTAAGTTAGTTATTGTGGTTTAGGGGCGCATCGACTGCACACGTCATATAGCACCCATAACTCAGTCATTTATGTATAAAAGCGTGTGAACGCCACTTCGGACGAGTTATACGATGATGTCGAATCTGTTCACAATAAAACTGGTACTAGCCACGTCTGCATCAGTATGTTAATGGCCGGTGTAGATCACGAAAAATACAATTTCCGAGAGGAATTTGAAACGTTGTCCCGGGTGAACAAGGTCAGACTCGTCCCCTAATACTTCCCGAAGCCATACAAAGGAACGTCCAAAGTGACGTCTCCGTTCGTGGGCAAGTCGGGGACATGAAACTAAAATGTGTCGCACAGACATTCGTGGCGTGCATTTCGGGCATAGCGGCGTCTCGCCACAACCCAGAAGATATCGGTGTGTCGCATAGGTATGTCCCACGCGCAGGCGACACAGAAACCTCGTGACATCTGTTTCGCTGTGAGGATGAAGCCCAGTCACCAATACAGGGCTTCACAGTTTTCAACTTGTTGTTTGCTAAGAGTCCCAGCTTGCCTGCCACTTACTGAAGAAAAATCCCTTCACATCCCAGTTAAAGTCCCTCGCAGGGAGAGAGGCAGGGAACATGTGCACGGGGCCCGGGCACCTCGCTTCGCCGCAGCAACCGCGGCCTCGTTCCCACGGATTCCCACATGGCTCGGAATCCAACATAGAATAACCGTTTTTTTTTCCAGCGCAGGTCAGCAATGTAAGCCTACGTAAAATATCTTGTGCGAGTTGGTTCGAAGGATAAAACGCATTTATAGTCATAAGACTGCTAAGAGAATTTGTGTAAATTATATGCCGAGTGTCATCACATGTCTCAATAAAACTCAGTGCTTTGTCTAAGGCAACCAACTCAGATGTATAGACCGATGAATGTGGCGGAAGCGAAAACGTCCTGACCACTGTGCCCATTACAAACGCACTCCCAACACCAGACTCGGTCTTAGATCCATCTGTGTAGGTGCCTGTAAAATGGCCGTGAGATGCCATCACCTCTGGTGCCCTTAGTCTGAATTCTTCGGGAACGACTTCACACTTTTTGAGATATGACAGCGAAATGTCAATATCTGGAGATGCCAGTATCCAGGGTGATAAATTGGTATGTCGAGGTGAATTGGACTCTAACACATGGCGGAAACTTTCAATGAGCTTCAGATGTCTGTTGAGCTGGTCGGACTTTTGGACATGGTGAATACAGAACGCTGCATTCATCTCTCTGGATTGGAGGAAGGACCACATGGGGTCACATGTTAAAAGTTGAAATCACAGTGAGGCCACAGCCATTATTCGGGGGGGGGGGGAGCAGTGCATCCATTCCAAAGGCATACAATGCTACTGCCCCTGGTTGCTGGTTTCGATACTAAATTTTTTGGATGGGATGGGTGCCATGTTACAAAGAAAAAACGATAAATTTGCAGCATATATATTGAGTTAATCAATTTACATCAATGGATGTGTGTTCATGGATTTTGAGAAAAGTGTACAAATATCATGCTGATGAATGTCAGTAAGTTGATGTGATCCCACAGTTCTGTCAGAAATGCTTTTTCTCATGTAGGAAGAAAAATAATACCATAAAGAAGCTTTGAGTGAGGTAATATGAAAATAAAAATAAGGATATATTATTGCAGCTTAGTTTGGACACAAGATATTAATCAAATATTCCCTCTTTCAAGGAAAACTTTAGTTAACTAGGTTAGGTTAGGTTTGGGTAAATATGCATAAGAAACCCCAAAGCCAATGTTTAGTTAAAACATGTGTTGTTCTGGTGTTTCCTGATGTGATTTGAAGGAATTTGAGGTTTATTTAATGGGAAGTGAAAGCTTTTTGAGATATAAGCAGTTCAAGTTGATGTGCAGATATCCTAACAGTAATTTGATGAAGAAAATAATATTAATATCATTCAAGTTACATTTTTGAAACACTAGGAAAACATCTTTTTGACAATGCAGGTACATGTTATTCCCCAGCCCTAAAAAAATATGGTAAGTGTGAGGAAAATGGGGCTTTGGATGGATAACAAAGAATACTGATGTCAGATTACAAAAAAAAATCCTAACTGAATTTAACCTAACCTACTGATGTTAGATCGCCTATAACATCCTGATGTTCAATCATCTAAAGCCTACTGATGTTGGATGTTGCATGTGATTTCCCAAAGAAATGGTACAGGTATGGTACCTTAATTGTACAATTGTACCAATCATACACTGTACATTAATTCACAATGTGATCAAGACATTGAGATAATGGAAATTATATATATATATATATACATATATATATATACATACATACACACATATGTATTTATTTATTTATTACTGAACCTGGTTTCAGTTTTCATGCTTGAATGTTTATCCTGTCTTCTTCCCATCTTTGACTATTTCTGAGTAGCTTGTTCTTCATTCAAGACAGTTTGATGGAAAGTACTTTTAGGACACTGGAAATCAGTTGCTAGGTTATTTTGAAGAAGTCCAGTCCATACATTTGTCTCCAAATTTGTCTTCATTGGGGCTTTCTATATATAAATACAAAGGTTTTTTTACTTTGGAAACTAAAAATAAGATGCAACATAATGTTTCCTCCTGAAAAAGAGACTAGGGTAGGTTTGGTTTCATGAGGATTGGTAGTGCTAACTGGAGCTGCATTTTTTTATATATTATAGCAAAGGTATTCAGCAAAGGGTTTGGCTTGGTTCTGCTGTTTATATATTTAACATTATTTTGCATTATCTACTACTCCTCTCAAACCCACAATGTTGGCATTACTTTGCTTCACAACAGAGAAGTATGTATTTGTGCTGGACACTAATAGTCACATCATCCTAATCACATTCATTCAGAAACATGCTTTTATAATCTTCTTTCCTGCAACTGCCACCTCAGCTAAAATGCAAATCTTCTTCTGCACGTACAATTGTAAAAACCTAATCTAGCAAAGCATAGCCTACCCTTGCCTGGCCACTTTAACAAAAAAAATAATAATTTCCAACCTTTGAAAAATAATATAGAAATTGAGCAAGTTAAAGAAACACCTAACTAATCCTAACCTCATTTGAGTTTTACCCAGGAAGAAGTGTGTAAAATATAGCTCGTGAAAACTCCAAACTGTAATAACAAAACCAAAAATGGCCCAAGTCAAATCATATCTCACACATGAAAGCTGAGAGTGGTCAAATGCTAATTACATTCATCAACATTGCATTGGAAAAATAAATTCCAAGAATTCACATATTACTCAAAAATAACAAATTCATCCTGCAAATAAGGACCTGGATGACCCTAGTTAGGAGTGATATCCCACGTTGCTTTTCCAGTAATTATTACCCAGTTGTGATGCCATAGGCAAGCAATTACCAAACTGTGCACAAGTTGGTGCATGGCACAGCATATATGTACATGTTTGCACATAGCATAACAAGAACAATATGATAGTTGATAGGAGACCAAAGCACATGCTAAGTTGGCATTAATCACCAGATTGGAGCCGAAACGGAAAGTTGACATCAATGGCATCAATGGCGTGACAAAGTTGGCATTGCGTACGGCCTTCATTGACATACATCGTTTGAGATGCATGTTCTCCATCAATACCTTCCACGGCCAGATTTTGCTACGCTAATTCAAGGGATGGTGCCTGTTGCTTCAAAGCCTATGACACGGGAACAAACATAAACAATAACAAAAACCTTGATGCTTCAATGAATGTGTATTACAAACGAGGAGGAAACAAACGTGGGAAAAGCGTCATAATTGTCCTGAAATGAAAGCACCATATTTAGTAGGTTTATCAGTATAGTCCAAATCTGGAATATAATTCAGCAGTATTCTGGAATACAAAGGGCGCTTCTGGTATATAACGTCACGTGGCTAAGGTTTTGTCTAGTTTAAACCAAATATACTAGATCTGCGGACTTTGGAGTACCTGTTGTCTCTATTATCTTGTATTCTACCGTTTCAAGGTTACATGACACCGAAATTGGCGAACCTTTTCCATGTAAACAAAATAGGTTGTCACCAGACTAGTTAAAGCGTCATCATCGCTTATGGTAGAGGTGCAAATTTGTACTACTTTTTACACCATTCTAGATTCATACTTCTTGTGCACAGCAGAACAGTTGGCTTATATCAGAGACAACATAGCATGCTGAGAGACGGTGAGACTTCGGAATACCTATTCGAATGAGTCGTGAACACGTTGATAACGTCACGGCTGACTACATTGGGTCCATACATTTTAGAGCCGTCTGGCGACGCACTGACGCGAAATGCCTATTTCTTTGGTGTCAAAACCAAAACTTGCGTTCGCCAGGAACCGTTATGGCTCCTCATGCCCCAAGCCCTCTGTTTCTGCCCCTTGGCCCCACACCCTGGTCCCTGCCCCCTGTATCCTGCTCCCTGCCCCTGTCCCCTGCCCTATATGTCGCTACCCCTGCGAACTGCACCCAGTGGCGTGCCTAGGATTTGCGCTAGGGGTAGGGGGCAAACGGATTTAAATCGGGTCCACCTACCACCATTTTTTAAAACAAGTTCCCGCATATCAACCACTATTTTGTTCAATGAAGCCAATTTTTGTTCTTTAAATCAAATAATTAGTAACCAACTTAATTGCCCTGTGATGTGGGCCCAATCTACCACCATCGTTTCTGAGTCACCGGATTTAAATTCTAACTTACCCTGTCCGGTTACAATGTTTTCCTTTTGGTATCCCTTGAAAAGTGACCTCACAGTACTGAAATTACACCTGCACAAATTAATTAAAAGTGTAATATTTTATATTTTCAGGCATTTCATTTTAATAACGCCCGGTGGCCAAAACACCAACGTTCGTGCACGTGAGTACACCCGCCATGCACATCAAGTTCAAAATTAAGATGATGCACTGGCGACCAATCAACATGCGAGCTTTATGCTCGGAACCTAGTGACTGGTGGAAACCTCAAGGAGGCGGGGAGAAGAAATTGTAACGAAATCCGAAGAATCAGACGGACGACGGGTGGTGACAGAGAGAGATCCACACGGGACAGTCACAGAAAGAAGGACCGAGACTCGGGCAAGAAAACCACTGAGAGTCACAGAGAGAGCGATAGAGAGCGCGCGAGAGAGAGAGAGAGAGAGAGAGAGAGAGAGAGAGAGAGAGAGAGAGAGAGAGAGAGAGAGAGAGAGAGAGAGAGAGAGAGAGAGAGAGAGAGAGAGAGAGAGAGAGAGAGAGAGAGAGAGAGAGAGAGAGAGAGCGAGAGACGGAGACGGAGACGGAGACGGAGACGGAGACGGAGACGGAGACGGAGAGACAGAGACAGAGACAGAGACAGAGACAGAGACAGAGACAGAGACAGAGACAGAGACAGATACAGATACAGAGACAGAGACAGAGACAGAGACAGAGACAGAGACAGATACAGAGACAGAGACAGAGACAGAGACAGAGACAGAGACAGAGACAGAGACAGAGACAGAGACAGAGACAGAGACAGAGACAGAGACAGAGACAGAGACAGAGACAGAGACAGAGACAGAGACAGAGACAGAGACAGAGACAGAGACAGAGACAGAGACAGAGACAGAGACAGAGACAGAGACAGAGACAGAGACAGAGACAGAGACAGAGACAGAGACAGAGACAGAGACAGAGACAGAGACAGAGACAGAGACAGAGACAGAGACAGAGACAGAGACAGAGACAGAGACAGAGACAGAGACAGAGACAGAGACAGAGACAGAGACAGAGACAGAGACAGAGACAGAGACAGAGACAGAGACAGAGACAGAGACAGAGACAGAGACAGAGACAGAGACAGAGACAGAGACAGAGACAGAGACAGAGACAGAGACAGAGACAGAGACAGAGACAGAGACAGAGACAGAGACAGAGACAGAGACAGAGACAGAGACAGAGACAGAGACAGAGACAGAGACAGAGACAGAGACAGAGACAGAGACAGAGACAGAGACAGAGACAGAGACAGAGACAGAGACAGAGACAGAGACAGAGACAGAGACAGAGACAGAGACAGAGACAGAGACAGAGACAGAGACAGAGACAGAGACAGAGACAGAGACAGAGACAGAGACAGAGACAGAGACAGAG
>JAOTOM010003793.1:0-37500 GCA_034440615.1 Ashinkailepas kermadecensis | reverse complement strand
GAATGTTGGCGGAAATTAGGACAAGGATCTTGGCGAACGTTACGCTTACCGTCCAAACCGACGCGCCATTGCGTTAGCATGCGGCGTCTCCCGGACCGCCGGTGTCTCACCAGTGACAAAATGAGACACTCAGGAATGTTGTCGAATTTTGGTCGTGAGCTTGGCAAATGTGCTGCTGGCCCAAATTTGGTAGCGCCGGCGGAGATGGAAGCTCTCTTCTGAGCCAATGAGAATCGAGCGCATTGGGTGCTTGAGTTTTGCTTCGAAGGACGCGTTCTGTTTGGTCTCGTCTGTCTCGTCACGGTAACAGTTACCTATCAAGTTCCTGCAACATATACCTACCTAGGTGGTAGTAGGTGATTAAACTATCCGTTCAGGAGCCGATTTTTGCAGAGATATAATCCTGAGAGAAGACTAGGCATGCCAAATATGCCTGGATCTACTGGCGTGGGCTCAGATCCAGATGAGCCTTGACAAGAAAGCATGGGGATAAAAAAAAGCCAGCAAAGAGAGCAAGGCCTTCAACTTCAAACTGGCTCTCAAGGCAGATTGTGCAGTGTGGTGAAAAATCCAAGGATGGTGGTGTGTGTAAATTCAGTGGTGAAAGAAGAAACCTGAAGCGGCACTGTGTATCAAAGCATCCATGGGCTAAAGAGCCATATCAAATCCGCAATGATTCATTCGGTGTTGGAGGAAGGTGGAGACAGGCATGGAAAATTGGAGGTGAGTCTGGTAAATAAGGTTAAAGGATTTGTACCTTCAGTTCGGTTATACAAATGTGCTAGTACTGGATCTACCAGGCCAAATTCTGGTAGGAAATTGCCCTGAGCTCTCACCAAGTTGGTAGGTAGAGCCATTGTATTTATCGGCTTGTATTACCTTTACACAAAAAATGGTTTCTTCATTAAGAAAACCTTCTTTTCTGCATTGATTTATTTTGCAATGATGAAACAATTTCTCGAACAAACCTAAAAACGATAATTAGATGATGTTGGAAGGAATATCTAAAAAATTATCATATCAAGATCTTCAGATCAAGGCTTCAGAAGCCCCCCTGAAGTGTGTTTTGTGTGCCATTGCCAAATTATGAGAGCTATTGAGCTGGAACTTTCTAAATTTCCCTAAATATTCATTGTACACATTTTGAGACCCTTTTGAAAATTTTGGTTGTACCGAAGAAGTGTCCAGGCAGTCATTTTGGGGGACATGTTGGTGCATTTCTCCCTTTTCATTCCCCTGAAATGCCTATGATTTTTGGGTATGAACAACAGCTTAATGTATGTGAAAGGTCATTCTGCATCGAATGACATTTTCCCCATCAAATTAAAAAAAAAAAAAAAAAAAATATTTATACTTGGCATACCTAACGTTCGGTTGTAGGAGCTGACAAGAAAGTGACAGTGCCAAGGAGTTTTCAACCTCATGTTCGCGACCCCCCCCCCCTCCATTTTTAGCAAAAATATCACCGGATTAGGCCTGTTTGTACCCTGGTATGCATCTCACGGTACGAACAATTCTGCTATGATCAACTTTAGCTGATATAGATGGTGCAGCATGTAAAATAAGGAGGGGGTGGGGGCTGCCTGTGCAGTAGGCACCCACGGTACCCCGCCTCCCTACGCCCATCGACGAACAAAAACTCAGATGCACGCCTGTTTTCCACGAAATGGTTAATGGCTGCCACTGGGGAATGGAGCCTTCCTTGTGGGTTTGACAGAAAAAAATGAGACACATTTGAGTTCCTGAAATTGTCCGGTGACACAACGGATACTTTTTTACCTCTGATTGTACCACTGTCAATTCCACCTTGGGAATTGGTGTAGCCACCTACTCCACTCTATCCACTCTATTGATGTACACCACCCTATTAGACGCCTGGAACGAAAATATCATCCCGTAAGTGTTTAAGCACTAGAACACCTTGACGCCTATCGCACATGCACTGCTTCATATACCAACGAGTGGGAGACTACTGATGGTGTGGACTGTTGTTGTTGTTATTGGGCTTTAGGGGCGCATCAACTGCCTAGGTTATACAGCGCCTGATGGTGTGGACTGTGCTCGTGTGTTGGCTTGCGACCATACCGCCCGCACGCCGTCTCCTCACGCAGCGTCTCATGTTGCCTAACGTGCTAACTTAACTGGCTTTAGACTGTCCAGCTCGACCGCACTGCCGCATCTCCACCGGCGGCCTTCTCCTACACCTATCCACGCTTCTAGATGCTACATGCCAATGTGTACTCGCTGCGAAATCCCACTGGGGCACGTTCTTTTGGTGTCCTCTGGTTTTATCCGGTCAGCGAAGACGGTTGATTACCACAGGCATCGTCGCTATAACGATAGCTGATGCTTTAGGCGATGGGACGCGTGTGGTTCAGACGATGGGTCTCGTCAGCGTGTGGTTCAGGCCGGAGGACTATTCGAGCTTCCCTTGCAAACACGTTCTACCCAGGGAGATGGCGACCTTGCACTACCGCAGCGTGTAAGCTGTACCTGACGAATACCCGATGCGTGCCGGGAAGTAAACCAGGCCGGGACTAAAACTGATGTAAGACACACTATGTAATCTGCGCCATATGATACTTGTGATCAAAAGCCCAAATGATCTCACGACATTAAACCCAAATAACTAGCTCCCTAGGCGAAGCTCGGGCCAGTCTGCTCACGTGTATGAGGTACACAAGTTCGTCTGAGCGTCCCGACCCTGTCGGCACCTCTTCAGGTACAATTTTCCACTCGACACCCTGGCATCAAATGAATCTAGGGACACTGGGTCGATGCGCTTCCAGGCGAGCTGTTCGAGAGGCTTGCTTTTACTATGACATCGAAATGGTTCATTTTCTATATATCAGTGCGCCTTCGTCAATTACATCGGCAGTGATTGGACAGCATATCATAACCTCCACAGGTCATAACCTCCATACTTCAACATACCCCAAGCGATCGTAACCTCTACAGGTCATAACCTCCACAGTTCACAACCTCTACAACTCCGAAGCGGTCATAACCTCCACAACTTCAATGCGGTCATAACCTCCACAGGTCACCACCTCTGCAACTCCGAAGCGGTCATAGCTCCACAGTTCACAACCCCCACAAGTACGAAGCGGTCATAACATCCACAGGTCACAATCTCCATAACCTTCACATCTCACAACCTCCATAGATGCAAGAACTTAATAATTTTTATAGAGGCATCACTTCAGTTAGCTATCGCTAGGTAGCAGCACGGTCTACGTGTTATGTTATGTTATATTAGGCTAGGTTAGGTTGCTATGCTTCAACGTTCAAGCTCATGACATTCATTTCATATTCGTTGCGATAATACCTAAAGCGTGCTGCTACCTAGTGATAGCTAGCTGAATTGATGCTTCTTGGAAATTATGCATTTCTTGAATCTGTGGAGGTTGTGAGTTGTGGAGGCTATGACCGGTTCGGAGTTGTGACTTGTGGAAGTTGCGACCGTTTCGGAGTTGTGGAGGTTGTGCACTGTGGAGGTTATGGCCGCTTCGGAGTTGTAGAGGTTGTGAGCTGTGGAGGTTATGACCGCATCGGAATTGTGGAGGTTGTGACCCGTGGAGGTTATGATCGTTTCGGAGTTGTGAACTCTGGAGGTTGTAACCTGTGGAAGTTACGACCGCTTCGGGTATGTTAAGTTTGTGGAGGTTATGACCTGTGGAGTTATGATACACCTGCAAGGATTGCTACAAGGCATTATGTGAGTTCCTGCTTGCCCAAGATCAATTTGCTCGTCGAGAGGTTTCCAGGGGCATCTAAAAGGAGTTACATTTTTTCGGACTGCTTTTCCAAATGCAGACGTTGAGGAGTCTTTTGCAAGCAGATTTCAGCGGAAATTTTAAGACATTCAAAGCATTCAAAGTATACCACTACCAAGGGCAGTGCCAACGACAGTCCCAAGTATTTTAAAGGAAAGTTTCGCTTTAGTCATCTATGCTAACACTCGCACTACAGGGGTGGGCAGAAAGGAATCCACCCATCCCTGTTTTTCGATGATGTCTCATAAACGGGCAATCAAATATTCTGACTTTGTAAAAAATTATGAAGCGCCTCCGATTAAACACAAGTTCGAAATCACTTGGTAAATACAGAACTGCGGGGGTGCGAAGTGGTCGGGCCGGCCGCCGAGCGTTCACTGCCACAAAGGATTCGCTCACAAGGCTCACAAGGTGACCGATCTCCACCTCATCTCAACGCTATACGATTTCCATATCTCCAACAGAGATATGGAATTTGCCTTCCTTTTACAATTTGCCAAGTCCGCCTAGCCATTGTTACGTCATCTATTAGTGAAGAGCAAATTATTTTTGCTGAGGATCGTACAGCTGTTTCTCGAAAATGGGTGTATGATAGTGAATTAAAATGAACTACTCAGCATAATTTCTCCCAATGCTACATGCCCTGACGACGTCCATTAATTCTGAAAATCAACGTGTATTCACGTGAACTGAATGACCTTTTCATTTGCTGTGCGTGGTGTCGATAACGACAGCACCGGTACTGAAAAACCGGTGCTGGTCCGGAGAACTACCCGTGTCAGCTCGCGTTCTGGTCCGGAGAACTGTCCCTGTCAGCCCGCGTTCTGGTCCGGAGAACTGCCCGTGTCAGCACGCGTTCTGGTCCGGAGAACTGCCCGTGTCAGCCCGCGTTCTGGTCCGGAGAACTGCCCGTGTCAGCCCGCGTTCTGGTCCGGGGAACTGCCCGTGTCAGCCCGCGTTCTGGGTCCGGAGAACTGTCCCTGTCAGCCCGCGTTCTGGTCCGGAGAACTGCCCGTGTCAGCCCGCGTTCTGGTCCGGGGAACTGCCCCGTGTCAGCCCGCGTTCTTACTGCTGCATCCGCAGCTGTTAAAATTGCGTTAAGGACTGTTTTATGTGAAGTTGCATCACGCCAGAATTAATCGACTTCCGTTTTTCGAGTTAATTGGCAGGTTAGCTTGCGAGATCTCGGAGGGGCAGAGGGTGGCATCCCTCCTGCACTTCTCGCGGCCCTGCAGTACTAAGGTGAAGGGCACTGGCTGATTTAAGAGGCCATGAGCTGATCTAACGCGAGGCCATGCACTCCCCCCACCCTAAGTGCCCGATTGTTTCCCACATTTTGCACTAAAATGAAATTTATTAAAATATAAAAGCATTGCATGATGTAAATATTGGCTTCAGCGGCCCACGAATGTTAGCTGTTCAAATCTGAAGTTCTTCGAAATTACAAAAATTATTTGAATCTCGCCGCCACCTGCCCACCAATCCTTCTGGATTCGTCCCTGGTCAAGAGCGAAATGTTTTGCGGACGACCGAAAATGTGCAACACGAAGCCGCAAAAGGAAAAAGAAGAGATGTGCGGCTCATATTAAAAAAAAGAACAGCGTGTCACCGGTATGCACCCGCTCAGTTTCAAAAACTTCGATTGCTGCCAATGTGTGCAGTGTATTCGGTTGGTGTCGAATTGTGAATGCAAATTGCTGTGCATTTGTGGTCAGTGCACAGTGTGGTCGTATTCATAACACGACCACACTGTGCAACGTTCATGCTTAATTCGTGTTCTGCAACTTCAGCAGTTGTGGGTTGGTGATCTACCACAACAAACCCGGTCAAACCAGGCCAAACAAAGGACGGATGCCGCATGTCGACCCGTATTGGAGGACACTGTGCACAAAACAGCGCGAGATGCAACTCACCAAAAAAAAAACGAACAACCCCAAGGGTCTCACGAATGCTTGTATTGATCGATCCCTGGATCACTGTCAGCAGCATGGCAGGATGACTACGGGACTATCCACCAACAGTATCACGGGTATCACGGATACCTGTATTGGTCCCAAGATCACTGTCAACACGATGGCAACACGATTACGAGAATACTTCTTGTATTGCAACCAATCCAACCAATACATTACATGGAAGCACCAGTTAGAGCAGCAGACCTTAATCACCCGTGCGGTCAGCACGCACACTTTCATTAATCGATCCCATAATCTCCTACCACAGCGGAAATAATTGCACCAACACAACGATATTGAAATACTTATGCACTGCAGTCAGCTAGCAGTAGAACGCAGTACGAGCGTGCAAATCGCATCACCCGCCACATGCCACACAGGCTTCACCGGTCGTACTGCCGCAACTTGCGTGTGTTTTCTGAGCATTGCTGTCGTTTTACGAAGGCACACATGATCTCGGCGATCTTCATCCAATTGGCAGATATAGGCGCATGCGGGTTGGCGCTAACACCAGCGCACGCGGGGTACATGTCCAGCAACATGCATTGTTTCCTGTTTGTGTCTTGTATTGTGTCGGCGTTCACGACATTTCTAAATTACGTTGAACTTTTGAGAACTTTACAACAGGTACCGGTGCCATGAAACGCTTTTCTAAGCAAGCGCCCGTTACCATGGCAACCGCTCCCCAACCGCGCTAAGATTGTTGGACGGGGGAGGAGCGACCCCACAAAGGAAGGAATTGAACGGAGAACGCTTTCGGTGGGCCAACATTTTATCGGTTCTTGTGGTGGAAATTCAAAAATCTTTTTAATCTGGCGTATTTTTGGCTAGAGGCGAGCCCCCCTCCCTGGCTGCGCCTCTGCCCCAGACTGACCGCATGCTCGCCCTGCGAGCCAAACGCCAGGCGTCCCAATCGTATGGGCGCTCGCTGCAGCCGAGCGCACGCAGGCCGACAGGGTCGAGGACCGAGGCCATTGGTGGGCGGCGGGCGCCCCCACAGACCCGACCACGTGCTCGCCTCCCAGCACGTCACGCCAGTGACAGATGACGTGTGTCAGACTGTCAAACTGTCAAGCCGGCGGCGGCCGACAACGGAGCATCGACACCCGGGGAGTCGGCGCGGGGCCACCAGCAGCGGCCACAATGACACCGTGTGCCGCGGCATTTGTGAGGCGTGCGTATTGGTCGGCAGCGGTTCCGGCGCGCTGGTCGTCGTACCACGCCGACAGCGGTGTGGTGGGACACTACTACACTGCGCACTAACGGCACGACACTATGGCACTAAAGGCACGACACTACGACACCAACGGCACTAATGGCACGACACTACGACACCAACGGCACTAATGGCACGACACTAATGGCACGCCACTAACGGCACGACACTATGACACTAACGGCACTAATGGCACGACACTACGACACTAACGGCACTAACGGCACTAATGGCACTAATGGCACACTTCATATCGGCGCCACTGATCTCAATCACCGGACTCGACAAATATATCCCACGAGTGCAAACACCTCCCAGGAGTACAAATACCTCCCACGAGTACAAATACCTCCCATCAATACAAATACCTCCCACGAGTACAAATACTTCCGACAAACATGCTATACCGCCAATATCACAAGCGAGTTGGATTGTATTATTTGACGACGAATCAATGAGAAGTGCCCCCAATTTTATATTATGCCCACCCGAACCTGCGTCGGATAAATTTCGAGGACCCTGAACACCCACCCGGGTAACGGAGCTTACCCTCGAAGCATAAAGACCTCCCAATAGCCAAGTTGAGCCAAAATGTCCTCTCATTGAGCGCAACATGACACTCCCGCATTATTTTCATAACACGACGCCGATGATAGCGCAGGGCGCTAACGCATGGCGCTATCATGGCGCGTGCTAGGATTTTGGTGACATTTGTCAACAACACCCAAACGTGGAACACAGGATTCAGCTGCGGTGGGGTTTCGTGGAGGGAAATATTGCAAAATTGGCAAAGTTGACGTTCTCAAGTGGAAAGTGTCCTGTGAAAAGTTGCTGCAGCTGCACTATCACCAATGCCTAACCCCCCAACTATGTACAGAATGCCGAAATCGCACCCTTCACCATCATCCACTATCTCCACAAATTTTCCAAGCACCGCTGCACGATATGGCCTAGTGGATCACTGCCCATACATCAGGTTGCTGGTGTTGAAACCCACATCGCTACCGCATGCGGGAAACCCAAACGACACGTCACTCACTCCTGATACTCAGTCACTCACTTCTGATACTTAGTCACTCACTCCTGATACTCAGTCACTTACTCCTGATACCCTGTCACTCACTTCTGATACCCAGTCACTCACTCCTTATACCACGTAACTCACTCCTGACCAGGGGTGTCGATTTTTGAAAAACATTGGGGGGGGGGCCGAAGTGCCAACGCACTAGACCCCCCCCCAAAAAAAAAAACTCGTCGGATTTAGCCCCCTATATTTTCGGATCTCAGAAATTCCGATTTTTATTCGACGATGTGTATGTTTATGTTTATTCAGCATCCTCACCAACGGGGAAAATCGTCCAATAACTGAAGTCACATAATTAAAAGAGCAGTGCTCAGTACATGTCAACATAACAACTCTGAGTAATAGCATGCGACTGCCGTGCCATATAGTGGGCTCGGATCTATCGTCACCGTCACCGTCACCGTTACCCTCCTCCTCACTCCACACACCAACAAACACACACCGGCTTAAATAAAAATACTTCAGCTATCAGATGCAGGGTAAAACACACCGGCATTGATGGAGCATCAGAGCACAGCAGACCTGAATAGTAATGACGGTGGGTGAAAGTATTTCATTGGTGCCTGACATTAGGGAGGGGAACTTTTCCCTTTAATACGCCACTGCGGCTGCTCAACGTGTTTTTTTCCGCAGATTGCACGATCGAGAGTAGATTGCAGATTGCACATCAGTTCCTTACAAGTGTGAGCAATACACTTTCTTCATGTGCTTTAAACATGATTCAAGAAAGCACTGTCATCGATTTCAAACTTGCAAAAAGAGTGGGCCGCCTGGTGTTTTGAGTGCTATTTGAGTGAATTTGCTGTCTTGTTAGTGAACTGACCATTTATTGAGATATAAGTACTTTAACTTTGCCTGCTTCTATCATGAAACATTTGTCATGTTCCAATACATCAGAAATCATCAGAATAACTTCTTGTCCACAAACCGGTGTATGCATTTCTATGAATTTTTCATATTTATTAACACTAATGATGTAGATCTGATTTGCAAATTTATTACAGAAAATATCATCAGCACAGGATTCCATTCCTGAAAATATAGTTCTTTGAACATGTTATTTTCTTTTACATTTTAACATGTTAAGTTGGGTTACATTTTTTATTGTAAAAAAATGCATTGCTTGAAATTTTTACAACTTGATGTTTTGGTTTTGTTTTTCTCCAAAGGGAGGGTAGGCTAGGTTAGGTTAGGTTATGTTGCATTTCTTTTTATTTAAAAAGAATAACTTATCCTATGACACCTAATTCAAAGCCTTTTTTGGTGTTATTTTGCTCACAACCTGAAATTTAGGCATTTGTATAGAAAATGAGTGGTCCCATAATTTGGGTCACATTCATAAACATTGCATTGAAATGATACATTCCACGAATTCATAAAACACCTTAAAACACAACTTTACCAAAATGAGCAGTAACATCATGTTCATCACATTCTTAAACATTGCATTAAACAAATCAAGAAATCAGAAATTGCCTTAAAATGTAAATTTACCAAAAGGTGTGCCAACCCCTGGACGGAAATGCAACACTAGGTGCCTCAATCCAGGACATAAAAAGCACCAGGTGCAGTGGAGTGAAAATATTAATAAAAGTAAACTAAAAACAGACCTTCTTGAAGACATACGTGATAGTTATGTGATATTAAAATGGAAACCCTGAGCACAAATCAGAAAAAGGCAACTGTAATTTATTATTTGGATGTTCTTGTTCAAGCTTACCTGCCTACTTCTTCAACTACTGTTCCTTTGGGAATTAAATAGCAGCAGGCTATTTATTCACTATTTAAAATCACACCAATATGCAGATACATCAGAAAGTGCGAAGTACACAAAACGAATCAGTACGTCACATGAGATTGGGCTACGGATTAAACACTGCGCGCAATTGCATCAAGAATGTCTCACCTCCGTCACATTTGTCGACTGCAACCTCAAATTTAGACTTTAGGCGCTGGAATTTTTGTAACTGGAATTGTTTATTTGGATGTTCTGAGAAACGCCCACCACGATTTGTGGCATTTATTGCGCGCAAGTGTCTATCAAGTCTCTCCAGACACATTTGGTGATGGGCTTTGACCTTATATAACTTACAAGCAGGTGTTTGTCACTTCTGCAGCCGCCACAGGCCCATAGTTCTGAGCCGTGACGTCACGAGTGCGATTGCCAGGCTGCGCCGAATTTCTCCACCGAATTTGGAATATGCCCGATTTCTGCTCGGATGCGTCAGTAAATAAGCCTAGGTAAAGCGATGATAAACTATGTACCGCGTTGCCAAGGATTAAGGTTGCTTTTATGATGTAAGTCTTGCTTGCAAATTGGAAGGAAATCCAACTCCTTTGTTTTTTTTCCACAAAGTTGTCAATTTTACAGCAAAGGGTGGAGGGTCAATCCACTATCCAATTCAAATCTGTTTCATTTCAGTACAAAATGTGCTGGTTGGCATCAACTAAGCTACGTAAGTCGCATGGTGTTTTTTTCTTCTTTTTTTCTTTAACTTTCTTCTCAGCATAAAAATAGCACATGTTATTGGGGGGGAAATCAACATTGAGGGGGCCAAGATCAAAATTGGTGGAGCAATGGCCCCCACAAAAGGATACAAATCGACGCCCTTGCTTTGGAGAAAAAAATAGAAACCAAAATGAAGCGAGGTACATTTCGAAAATTTTATAAATTGAACAACCGAACCCAACCTAACCGAACCTAACGTCAGCTCCTTTTGAAGGAGAATTTCCGATTTTATTTTATGTTTGAATTTTTTTATTTTATTTCGAAGTTCAGCATCTAAACTAGCCTAACCTAGCTAAACCGGTATTATTGTGCTTTAAGGTGGTAACAAGACAAGTTTTTACACACATTTAATTCCATATAGCAAACAAATAGGTTAGATTTGGCTAAGTTGGGTTAGTTTAGGCTTTCCAAGTGGGAAAACTTTTCAAAAATTTCCAAAAAAGTTTCCCCCAAAATTTCGAATTAATTGGTAATCTTGCAGTTTAAGGTGTTCTTTTTTGTCCCTTTAAAACAAAACAAAAAATTCTGCAGAATACCATGTTTATGAAGGTGACTAAGATGATTGGATCCACATATTTTCTTTGTGAATGCTTACTTTTCAGGTTGTGAGCAAAATATTACCAAAAAGGGCTTTGAGTTCGGTAACATAACATAAACATAAATGTTTTTTCTTGAATGCAACAAAACCTAAACTAACCTAGCCTAACCTATCGTTTGAGAACCAAAAAATAAACAAAATACAAATGTAAATTAATTTATTTTCTGAAAATTCTCAACCTTAATAAAGAAACCTAGCCCAACCTAACCTAACCTAAGCTGCTTTTGAAGAAAAGCATTTTTATATCACTCCTGACGATGGCCCCTGGCCGAAACGTTGAGTACCTAATAAAGTATAATCCTTAACGTTACTTTTGATGTCAACTCAGCACCTCCTGGTATATTGAAGGTCGTATGCTTTCTTTACACGCAATGTCTAAAACCCAGGAGCATCTAAGAGCCATTCTTCGTTGTATTAAACAATGTTATAACAGTGGCGACCTCACGGAAGGAATGGCCCAATTTGCAATTTTGCATCAAAAGCTAGGACGTGTGGAAGAACGGATCATCTTCCTCATCAACTGCAGACAGGAAAGGCTCTACCCCAGATTCATAGTCTCCAAGGTTTCAATTCATCACAGCTCCAGCAGCCAGCGGGTCCGTAAACAAGTTAGCAAACTTCAAGCTATCATGTTGCGAGAAGAGATTTCTGATGCTTACAGACATCGAGCCTATATAAGAAGAAGTCTGCGCCGTTTGGGGCGGCGTTTGTCCTGCAGCTGTCCAGATTGGTGCTGGTTGTTGGAGCAGTGCGACTCTCTCCTTCGTCATGAAAGAAGCGCTTGCAGACAAAGGTTAGTCAAGAAATTTGAATCGCTTCAGAAGCAGAGTCTAGTAGACAGCAGCGGCTCAGGCCGTGGGCTTGCACCAGGGCACGGGACTCTGTCAAGCACTTGTCTTCCGGGAAGTACCCTCCTGCAGGTACCGTGTCCAAGTCGCTTGCCTGAAAATGCCCAGAAGATCGAGTCTCCTGTTTCCTCAAGTGTTGCAGCAACGGAAGAAGAAGTCTCCAGTTCGACGCTTCGG
The DNA here is from genome assembly GCA_034440615.1 of Ashinkailepas kermadecensis. Taxonomy (NCBI): domain Eukaryota; kingdom Metazoa; phylum Arthropoda; class Thecostraca; family Neolepadidae; genus Ashinkailepas; species Ashinkailepas kermadecensis. Next base: position 25,337 of record JAOTOM010003793.1, on the reverse strand, counting down.
CCCAATCAGAGCTCTAGGGACTCCACTTCACTACCCCTAGAAACCAGTCATCTCTTGCCTGAGGAGTCGGAGGAGGACAAACACTGCGGCCCAGTGGAAACAGCTGTTTGTAGTGATGTTGGTGCTTCACCACGTAGTGTTGTCGATTTTCGCTGCTGTGCGGACAGGGTCTGGTGCGCTTCGTTGTTTAGTGTGTTCGTGCCCAGCGTTGTGACTGTTTGGAGCTTTGGGTGGGCTTTGGTCATGCGTGGGTGGTCTCTGTGTTTGATGATCTCCAGCGTTGTTTCTGGAGTCAGAAACTGCGGCGTGAGGCCAGCAGCCGTCCGCAGCGCACCACAAGAGGACGAACTTCACCTAGGTACACATTCATCGTACCAACCACCTACGCCACTCCCGGATAAAAATAATTTACCTCACCACGCGGCTACCAGTGGAGAAAGCTCGGGTAGTTGCATTACTTCTGGCACCCACGGTACGGACACCAACGGCGATGGCACTGAACAATATCGTACAAATCGCACGTCTAATCTAAGTAAGTTACCTCTAGACTCAGATATATTGGGATTGCTTGACAAAGGCCCCAATTTTGCGTTAGCTCAAAAAGTAGATCGTAGCTGCTTGGAAAAGGCAGAATCAGGCGTAGAAAGGGCGATCTATGGTTTGCGGTGGAGGAATGTGAGGGAGACAAAACAGCAAACTGTACCTCAGGTACCGCGGGAAGGCTTATCACAAAGCACCTCTAGCACAGGTCATTCAAAGCTTCGCCCCATGTTTCCCGACACTCCTGCATACCAACCACCGAGAGCCACAACTCAATTAGAATCTGAGTTGAAAGATTTAAAAACAAAAGTTCTAAAAGCATATAAATATCACAACAAAGCATCGAACAAAAGGTCGGACAATTATGCGAAACAGAGGGAAGTACTTCGGGAAATGAAAAACAACGATAATGTAATAGTAAAGCCGTCAGATAAATGCAAAGGATTCGTCGTGCTAAACAAAACGGATTACATTGAAAAGGCCAGTAAAATAACGGACGATTATCAGAGCATTTCTTCCCAACCAAACCCTACCAAACGTCTCGAAATTGAAACATGTACTATTATCAAGGAAACTTTATCAGGGAAGTTACATAAAGACATAGTGTTATCTCTCCTTCCTCATTCCAGCCGCACAGCGGAATTATACGGGCTCCCCAAAAACCACAAACTAGAGGTTCCACTGCGCCCTATAGTGTCGGCGAGTGGTGACCCCCTAGACAAGTTATCTTGGTTCTTGAGCAAGATTCTGGTCCAGATACTAGCGTTGGTTCCCGCCCATCTGACAAACACGGAGTCGTACCTACAGAGGGTGAAAGACACGTTCCCTACCAAACTTCCGGAAGGCAGTATTGTTTTCACCATGGACGTGAAAAATCTATATGGCAGCATTCCGATAAAGGAGGGAATAGATGCTGTGATTCGTCTAATCGAGGACAATCTGGATGACATTTGTCTTTTCGGGATTGGGGTACAGGACTGTGTGAAATTACTAACACATATTTTCAGCAATAACCTCATACGTTTCGGTAACTCAATGTACAAGCAAACAAAAGGAGTGGCTATGGGTAACCGATGTGCACCTCCTTTAGCGATTGCTTTTATGCACCGCCTTGAGTCGATCTTCTTAGCTTCGTATGATTTGAAACCAGCTCTCTACATGAGGTATATAGACGATATTTTTGGTGTTTGGACACATGGCTTGGCCTCTCTGCTCGACTTCTTTGCAGAAATTAACCAACAACACTCCAGCATCAAGTTCACCTTAGAACACACTGGTCATAGCAGTTCGATTCCTTTCCTTGATACGTTGTTTGTAGTTCAGGCTGATGGGAGCTACACCACCGAACTGTACTTTAAACCTATGGCAGCCCCCATCATCTTGCACTATGATTCGGCCCACCCGATGGCTACTAAAAAGGCCGTTTTAACATCCCAAATGAGGAGAGCAGCACGAGTCTCCTCCGATACTATTTCATGCGAGCGGAGCCTTGCGAAGATGACAACTCTTTTCCTGGAAAACGGATACCCAGCACATCGGGTACACTCCGCCGCTCGTGCCGTTCACCCTCACAACAGGAGTAGGATAGGTGGGCAACGTCGGCATCGAGCGGGTAGTAATCCCAACTATGTTTACATGAGACTTCCATTTGTCGATGACCAACTATGTCGACAGGTAAACGCAGCCATCCGTTCGTCTCATCTAAACCATGTTAGGGTAGCCTGGACTAGCGGACCTACGCTGAAATCTTACCTGGTCCGCTCAGCCCTGGAAATTCCGCCATGCCCTGCTGGTAGAAGAACGTGCCACACCTGCATCAACGGGCTCAAAGGTAGATGCACGCGAAAAAACGTAGTTTATAAAATAACGTGCAACCGCTGTCTTGGAATATTTTATGTCGGTGAAACCAAACGTAGTATCAGGGATAGGTACAATGAGCACTTGGGAGATGCCAGACTTCGAAGAGCATACACACCTTTAGGCGAACACATGATCGACAAACATTATAACATGGAACACAGCGACACTAACACAAACTTCAAAGTAGAAATTCTAGCAACAGCCAGGGACAACGCTGATCTAAAGGTCCTCGAATCTCTACACATACGTAATCTACGGCCGCAACTAAACACGCAAACGACGTCTTGGTATATCACTTAAATTACATAAACATAAATTATATTCTATGTATTACGCGTTATATTGGATCTATGTCTATATATGTGCGTGAGTGTATGTATCGATATGTATGTGGACCATCGGCTCGGGCTTCCTCAGAGGATTCTATCTTGACCTAGTTTGTTTCTGGTTTGGAGTTTCTTTAAGTGTCTGCACCACTGAGGAGGCTTTTCTGCATTCCACGCGTCTTTGCACGCTTTTTTTTCTCGCGTGCTTTTTTTTTTCAATTGCTTAACTTGACATTTTTATATCACTCCTGACGATGGCCCCTGGCCGAAACGTTGAGTACCTAATAAAGTATAATCCTTAACGTTACTTTTGATGTCAACTCAGCACCTCCTGGTATATTGAAGGTCGTATGCTTTCTTTACACGCAATGTCTAAAACCCAGGAGCATCTAAGAGCCATTCTTCGTTGTATTAAATAAAGAAACCTAGCCCAACCTAACCTAACCTAAGCTGCTTTTGAAGAAAACAAAAGTCTGAACATCTTTGTTTTTTGTTTTTTTAAAAACTTTTTGGTATTATTGTGCTTTAAGGAACAAGGAAAGTGTTGTGGGCGCTGTATGACCAACGCAGTCAATGCGGCCGTAAGCCCAAATAACTAACCAACCAACCAAGAAAAGTGTTTACACACATTTGTCACCATAAAGCAAACAAATTGGTTAGGATTGGTTAGGGTAGGTTGGTTTAAGTTTTTCAGTTGGACAATTTGTCATTTTTGTCAAATTAAAATTAAATATATTTCCACCGAAAATAAGTGGTCCCATCGTCTTAGTCACCGTCATGAACATGGTATTCTGAAGAAAAATTAGAACAAACAAAAAATCACCTTAAACTGCAAGTTTACCAATCATTTTTTATTTAACAGCAACTTAAAATAGGTTAGGTTCGGCTTGGTTAAGTTCTTTAAACTTTGAAAATTGCTCTAACTCTCATGCGCAGTGAAATTGAAACACGCCTGATGCTACCAATATCTGCAATATGAGAGAAAAAAGCTATGACGTCACCAAATCTTGAAGGCGAATTTTGGTGTACCTTCTAAGGTAATAGTATCGTGGGGGGGGGGGGCATTTAATGCCGCTACAGGCCTTGGCCGCTACCAGACACTGGTCTTGTATGACTCTTTAGGGTTTGTTTAGGAAGTCATGTGTGGCAATAGCTTACTAACCATTGTTTTCTTCAGGAATATCAATTATAATGAGGTGTCTATACGGCTTCTTGCTGACTTTGCTCTCGTGTTTTCATAGGCTGGCAGATTGGCTCAAACGTGGCTTTTGTTGGTTTAGTTTGAGATTGGGTAGCCCCATATCAATATCAATGCACATTGTCATTGGGTATGTAGGTAGGTAGATACCTTGGTAAATATCAAGCTGATGGTGTGATGGGTAGGTTGCTGAATATAATTATAGTTTGTATATCCACAATATCAATGATAACCATGATTTGCATGCAAGTTTGACAAGGACTGGAAATTGAGAATGGAATTAATGATGTTCAAGCTCCATATGCATGTGGTTTTGCCATTGGTGGTGTGTACCAACTTCAGTATGACCATGCAATTGTTGTTTAGTTGCTTATCGGATTTTGTTCTTCAGACAATCTGGTTTAAAATGCATCAGCATTGCTTATTTCAACATTTTATGATGTAAGCTGTACTTCCACAGTGGAGGGAAATACGGCTATTTTGTTTGTTTTTTTGCACAAAATTTTACATTTTTCAGCAAAAGGTGGAGAGTCAGTCCACTATCTAATCCAAATCTGTTTCTATTCAGTACAAAATGTGCTGGTTAACATCAATCTTTCTAGTTAGCATGATATTTTTCATTTTTTTCCCTTTAGCTTTCTTATCAGCATAAAATAGCATAGGTTATTGGGCGGGGGGGGCAAATCAACATTGCGGGGGCCAAGATCAACATTGGTGGGGCCATGATCCCCACAAAAGGATACAAATCGAACCCCCTGGTAGTCCTCCATTTTGTCGAGAAAAAATCATGTAACGTGCAAAACTATATGGCCAATGCATAAGCTTCGCACGTCGCATGCGCAGCCCCACCCCCATCAAAACTACAAATTATTTTGTGGAGGAGCAAAGTAAAATTAAAACCATTTAGACATGTCCCCATATCAGCCCCGCCTTCAGCACCTAAAATATCACAAACTATAACGTAAAATTCCCTTAACGTAAATGTTCACCTGCCTGCACCTTGATAGCAAACACTCGCTATTATAGACAGGCACGTAAAGTACTCGCTTTAGAGGCGGCGCAAATGACCTTTATGGTCCGGCACGCCAAAAAATCACTCTCCCCCCGCATGCGCAGCGAAATTGAAACATGCCTGATGCTACCAATTTCTGCAATGTATGAGGAAAAAGCTGTGACGTCACCAAGGCTTGAAGGCTAACTTTGGTGTAACTTTTAAGGTTTGCTTTGGAAGTCATGTGCGCCATAACTTAGTACATATTGCTCAGGAATATCAATTATAATGCAGTGTCCATGCAGCTTATTGCTGAGTTTTGTCTTTCATGGTGTCATAAGCTGGCAGATTGGCTCACACATGGCTCTCGTTGGTTCAGTTTGAGACTTGGATTCCCCATATCAAAATTGCATGCATGCATATGGATCTATTTGAAGAGGTTCTGATGATCTGAAGCCACTGCGATGGTCTCATGGCAGTTTCACGCTGCACTGAGTCATATGTAATGTTGCAACATCGTCCGGTTTCCCGATGGGCGAATAAGTCGTACACTGTGACTGTTTGTGACGTCATCAAAACGTTGCATCCATATCCAGTGGTATATTTGAACAGTGCGACATTTCCTGCCGATATGCGGCACATTCGGTTACATATCTAGTGTAAACAACGCTATGGCAGAAAGTAAAAGAATATCCACATTGTCACTGGGCATGTAGGTACCTAGGTAGGCACCAGGTAAATATCAAGCTGATGGTGTGATGGGTGGGCTGTTGAAGATAATTATAGTTTGTATATCCACAATCTCAATGATTACTGATTGTTGTTCACTGGTTCACTCACTGGCATGCAAGTTTGACAATGACTGGAAAGTGAGAATGGAATGAACCTTATTCAAGCTCCATATGCATGTGGTTTTGCCATTGGTGGTGTATACAAACATCAGTATGACAATGCAATTGTTGTTTTGTGGCTGAACATTTTTTTTTAAACAATCTGGTTTGAAATGCATTAGCATCAGCTATTCTTAACATTTTATGATGTAAGTTGTCCTTCCACAGGGGAGGGGAATCCAGCTATTTTTGTTTGCACTCAATTTTGAATTTCATAGCAAAAGGTGGAGAGTCAGCCCACTATGTAATCCAAATCTGTTTCCTTTCAGTACAAAATGTGCTGGTTAACATCAACTACATTTTCTATGTACCTAGCAGTGTTTTTTCTTCTTTTTTTCTTTCACTTTTTTATCAGCATAAAAATAGCATAGGTTATTGAGGGCAGGGCCCAAATCAACATTGGGGGGGCCAAGATCAACATTGGTGGGGCCATGGCCCCCACAAAGGGATACAAATCGACACCCCTGCTGGTGTGTACAAACATCAGTATGACCATGCAATTGGTATTTAGTTGCTTAGCAATTTTCTTTCAGAAAATCTGGTTTAAAATGCATCAGCATCGCTAATCTCGACATTTTATGATGTAAGCTGTACTTCCACAGTGGAGGGAATTTCAGCTATTTTGTTTGTTTTTGCACACAATTTTACATTTTTCAGCAAAAGGTGGAGGGTCAGTCCACTATCTAATCCAAATCTGTTTCTTTTCAGTACAAAATGTGCTGGTTAACATCAATGTTTCTACTTACCTAGCATGGTGTTTTTCATTTTTTCCCTTTAGCTTTCTTATCAACATACAATAGCAGGTTATTGGGGGGGGCCCAATTCAACATTGGGGGGCCCAATTCAACATTTGGGGGCCAAGATCAACATTGGTGGGGCCACGGCCCCCACAAAAGGATACAAATCGACGCCCCTGCTCATTCCACTATCTAGTCCAAATATGTTTTTTTTTCAGTACAAAATGTGCTGGTTAACATCAATTAAGTTTTCTATGTACCTAACACAGTGTTTTTTTTCTTTTTTTTTCCTTTAGCTTTTTATCAGCATCAAAATAGCATGGGTTATTGGGGGGGGTGGCCCAAATCAACATTGGGGGGCCAAGATCAACATTGGTGGGGCCACGGCCCCACAAAAGGATACAAATCGACGCCCCTGCTCACTCCACTATCTAGTCCAAATCTGTTCTTTTTCAGTACAAAATGTGCTGGTTAACATCAACTAGGTTTTCTATGTACCCAACACAGTGTTTTTCCTTCTTTTTTTTCCTTTAGCTTTTTATCTGCATACAAATAGCATGGGTTATTGGGGGGGGCCCAAATCAACATTGGGGGGGGCAAGATCAGCATTGGGGGGGGCCATGGCCCCCGCAAAAGGATACAAATCGACGCCCCTGCTCCTGACACCACGAAACTCACTCCTGACATCCTGTCACTCACGCCTGATACCGTTACTTACGCATAATATCCTGTTATTGGAGATTAGGGGCGCATCGACGGTGTCGTTCATATCGTTCATGCAGCTCATGGCATCCCGTCATCCACTCCCCATGTCATAAGCTGCTGGTGCAGAAAGCCACATCGACAGCGTATGCGGGAAAACCCCAGCGACACGTCACTCCCTCCTGATACAGAATCACTCACTTCTGGCACCCCCGTCACTTATTCCTGATACGGAATCACTCACTTCTGACACACAATCACTTACTCATGATATCCTATCACTCGCTCCTGATACCGAATCAGCAATCAGCATCACTTCTGACACCCCATCACTTACTCCTGATACCACATCACTCATTCCTGATACCCCACCACTCGCTCCTGACACCCCATCACTCACTCCTGACACCCCATCACTCGCTTCTGACACCCCATCACTCGCTTCTGACACCCCATCACCCATTCCTGATATGCCGCCACTCACACCTGCTGGTGTAGAAATCCATCAGCGCCCGCGCTCGCCGGCAAAGCCGAGCAGCATAGGCATCGCCTTAGGGAAATTATTTGGAGGGGTGGGCAGTTCGGAAATTATGCAGATGTAAAGCTGGGCTAAGCCTTCGGCTGACAAGAGTGACCTTAGGAAAACAACGTGTAACAAGACAAGTGCGCAACCTGTATAGTACCCATAGTCTACTTCCATAACTATACAGAATAATGATAACTGGCTCCCATAATCCACACGTTCTGGCGCCCTGACGAAAGCCCACTAAATTAGCACCACAGCATAATCAAACAGCAACATTGAGCCCCTCATCGATGTAAGAGAGTTAGTTTTTGAGCGTCTTGATCCCGTAAATTCAGCCCCACCCACTTTGTTCATGGCGCGACAAGTCCCCGGCTCCGAGACTGGCGTCCGCCGGTCTGGGTGTCGACGTAAGCAGCCACCGCCCGACCCAACGAGGCCGTTTGTTGGACTTTGCACCTCCCCTCCCTCTTTCCGGCTAACATCCCGCAAGCCAGGCGCCCGCCACGTGACCTCTAACCGACCGACGCGCCACGCCGCCGTCGTTAATGCTAGATGTAACTATGTTCACATAAAGTTATACGTTTGGCTGTCCCGTAACCGTAATTGATATAATCCCGTAAGCCTTGCGATTGTAAAAGTGTACCGTAAACGTAACGCATCGTCACCGCCACTAGAAATATACTATTTCCCCTTCTAGAAGGCCGTCGACATGGATGTGACGTCATGGTGTGCTTCTGCGGCCCTTGACCAATCCGCGATCGGGGGTCTTCCGAAGCCACTAGCGCCCGTGCGGCCCCAGCAGTCCAGCTTGAATACTCTTACCGAGCGGACCGCTGCTACGCGTGCGCGCTTCCCAACTAAATTCAACTTCTAAATTCATAGGAAAGGCAGTATCACGGCTTATCTTCCAAGGAGAACGTACTGTACGGTGGCTGTAGTTCTCGTGTGATCGTGGAGTGCTGCAGTGCAATACAGGGCAGCAAAAGGTACTGGTACTTTCGTGACTGGAGTTATCGCGAACAAGAGGTTGCTAGACTTTCGCGTGCCAATAAGGACTTTCCTACATCGAGAAAACGGGGTGAACAGTTTCCCACCGAGGGCGATATTCTGGATGACAAAAATCAGGACTACGTGCTCCTTCCAGCCCTGTTCACGACCGCTGATGGCCAGTCGCGCACCGCTTGCAGATCACCGCATGCAGATCACAGCATGCAGGTCACACAGCGTGCAGGTCACAGTGTGCAGGTCACATCGCCCGCAGCACCATGTCGGCTCCCTTCTCGGCGATCATGGCGACCGGCGCGTTCGTGTTGCCGGACGTTACGAAGGGCATCACCGAGGCGTCCATCACTCGCAGCGCCGACACGCCGTACACCCTGCGGCAGGTCAAGGTCACAGCGTACAGAGTCGGACACAGTACACCATGCAGCAGCGGCAGGTCAAGGTCACTGCCGGACACAGCACATCCTGTGGCAGGTCAAGGTCACGGAGTACAGAGCCGGACACAGCACACCCTGCGGCAGGTCAAGGTCACGGCGTACAGAGCCGGACACAGCACACCCTGTGGCAGCGACAGGTCCAGGTCAATGTCACAGCGTATGAAGCCGGACACGGTATACCTTGCAGAAGCGGCAGGTCAAGGTCACAGCGTACGAAGCCAGACACAGTACACCCATCGGAAGCCGCAGGTCAAGGTCACAGCGTACGAAGCCGGACACAGTACACCCCCGGGCAGGGTTGGAACCGGGCCAACCAAATGTTGGCCGATCGCCACGCAGCTCCCTGGTCACATGAGTCAGCGGGCTGTCTGGTGGTAGCATGGGCGTAGGAACGACGGGTAGAGGACCCCCCCCCAATGTCTCCGATCCTAACCATAAATTCTACGGAGTTCACTGGAAAAATAGCCTAAAAATCGGCTTGCCCCCTCCCATTGTTAGGTCGCTCCTACTTACATGAAATGGTAGCATAAAGAAGTGATTATCTGGCTACAGCTGTTCTCAGGAGAGTGGTGGTGGTGGTGGAGCGGTGTTTAGGGGCGCGTCAACTTTCTCAGGAGAGTGCGGCCAGTAAAGTTCAGCGTTTCCAACCATTCCCCGGGGTTATACCCTGAGGGCATAGGTCAAGGTTATGTTGTGATTGAAGGGTTTGTTCACCCCGGGAGCACAGCTAAAGGCCATGCAACAATTCTAGTGTTTTCCCATCCTGAGGCACAGGTAAACGCCACGTTCCAATGGTGGGGTTTGTCCACCCTGGGGGCACAGGCAAAGGTCATGATACAATTGTGGGGTTTTGCCCATCTGCGCTTGAGGCACAGGTGACGGTCGGGTCACAAGTGTTGGCAACCCCTGGGTGCTATTCACAGTCCGGCAGCAGTACAGCACAGCTTCACCAACCTGAGGTGGTGGTCCGCATCACCTGCCTGAGGTGGTACTCAGTATCACTCACCTGAGGTGATCGTAGTCCGTAGCACCCACCTGAGGTGGCGACGATCCGCATCACTCACCTGAGGTGATGATAGCGCCTCAACTGAGGTGGTGATCGGCATCATCCACCTGAAGTAGCGGTCCACATCACCCACCTGAGGTGGTGGTCTACCACTCCTCCCTGGTCTCGAGGCGCCATCCGGCAGGTGGACGTCGGGTGGTAGATGGTCAGCGTCAGGTGACGCAGTTGACACTCGAGCTGCGCGTCACCCTGCCGACACGGTCACCCGAGTAACTGGGGTGTACACCGTACAGACACCGTCACACGAGTAACTGTGGTGTACAGACACCGTCACACGAGTAACTGGGGTGTACAGACACCGTCACACGAGTAACTGGGGTGTACAGACACCGTCACACGAGTAACTGGGGTGTACAGACACCGTCACACGAGTAACTTGGGTGTACAGACACCGTCACCCTGCCGACACCGTCACACGAGTAACTGGGGTGTACAGACACCGTCACCCTGCCGACATGGTCACCCGAGTAACTGGGGTGTACAGACACCGTCACCCTGCCGACACGGTCACCCGAGTAACTGGGGTGTACAGACACCGTCACCCTGCCGACACGGTCACCCGAGTAACTGGGGTGTACAGACACCGTCACCCGAGTAACTGGGGTGTACAGACACCGTCACCCGAGTAACTGGGGTGTACAGACACCGTCACCCTGCCGACACCGTCACCCGAGTAACTGGGGTGTACAGACACCGTCACCCTGCCGACACCGTCACCCGAGTAACTGGGGAGTACAGACACTGTCACACGAGTAACTGGGGTGCACAGACACCGTCACCCGAGTAACTGAGGTGTACAGACACGGTCACACGAGTAACTGAGGTGTACAGACACCGTCACCCGAGTAACTGGGGAGTACAGACACCGTCACCCGAGTAACTGGGGTGTACAGACACCACCGCCCGAGTAACTGGGGTGTACAGACACCGTCACCCGAGTAACTGGGGTGTACAGACACCGTCACCCGAGTAACTGGGGAGTACAGACACTGTCACACGAGTAACTGGGGTGTACAGACACCGTCACCCGAGTAACTGGGGTGTACAGACACCGTCACCCGAGTAACTGGGGTGTACAGACACCGTCACCCGAGTAACTGGGGTGTACAGACACCGTCACCCGAGTAACTGGGGTATACAGACACCACCGCCCGAGTAACTGGGATGTACAGACACAGTCACCCGAGTAACTGTGGTGTACAGACACCGTCACCCGAGTAACTGGGGAGTACAGACACTGTCACACGAGTAACTGGGGTGTACAGACACCACCGCCCGAGTAACTGGGGTGTACAGACACCACCGCCCGAGTAACTGGGGTGTACAGACACCTCACCGGAGTAACTGTGGTGTACAGACACCGTTACCCGAGTGACTGTGGTGTACAGACACCGTCACCCGAGTAACTGTGGTGTACAAACACCACCGCCCGAGTAACTGGGGTGTACACTGTACAGACACCGTCACCCGAGTAACTGGGGAGTACGGACACCGTCACCCGAGTAACTAGGGTGTACAAATACCACCATCCGAGTAACTAGTGTGTACAGATACTCCTCATCTCATCTCTTCCTCTCTCCATCCTCTTTTCCGGTTTCCCCATTCTCTCACGCTCTCTTCACCCCTCTCGCACTCATTTCTGAGTGTAGGAGGGGCTGAAGGCTCAGCTTCAGGTCAACTACGCTAACAATCTGATACATCTGACACATCGGATACATCGGATCCATATGATACATTGTGCAGTCGCACACACGGTGGCTCCAAACTCACCGTAACATTTTGGCACGGCTTCAAAACCACCTGCCGGATGATCAGATCCCTGAGAGGCGGCGTGGCAGCCAGCTTGGCAGCCATCCGGAGACCTGTCGGGCAGGGGCGCTACATCTGACACATCTGACACCTCGAACACATCCGGAGACCTGTCGGGCAGGGGCGCTACATCTGACACATCTGACACCTCGAAAACATCCGGAGACCTGTCGGGCAGGGGCGCTATATCTGACACATCTGATACATCTGATACATCCGGAGACCTGTCGGGCAGGGGCGCTACATCTGACACATCCGACACCTCGAACACATCTGATACATCCGGAGACCTGTCGGGCAGGGGCGCTACATCTGACACATCTGACGCCTCGAACACATCTGATACATCCGGAGACCTGTCGGGCAGGGGCGCTACATCTGACACCTCGAACACATCTGATACATCCGGAGACCTGTCGGGCAGGGGCGCTACATCTCACACATCTGATGCATCGGACACATCTGACACATCTGACACCTCGGACACATCTGATACATCGGACACATCTGATGCATCGGACACATCTGATACATCGGACACATCTGATACATCTGATACCATGAAGACAAAGGGAACGGAGCAAAACAGTGAACAGAAGAAAACAGAAGAGAACAATGGACAAAGAACAGAGACGTCGCTTCATGAAGGCGGTATTGCATTGATATGAAAACAGAGACAAGCACGAGGAGGACATGGAAGCGTCTGGAAAGTGAATCGTTCGAAGTCGAAGGCTGAAGTCATCGGTGGCGTCCATTGGGCCCACATTCGGCAGTCGTTGGGGGGACGCCACAGAATCCCAAGCTAAATTTGGAAAAATTGCAAGTCAAATTAACTGGACATGCCCACATTCAGTGGCAAACCCACCCGGGCCTACACTGAGTGACAAATCCGCCTGGAGACGCCTACACCGAGTGACAAATCCGCCTGGACACACAGACATTGAGTGGCAAATAGCCTCTGGAATCCACGCACGCCACACTGACTCCGCGGGCCAACGGTCTCCGAAACACATTGAACTGTACCACGGCACTGCCTCAGGGAGTACGTGATGTACGTCACCAGACCACAGCACTGGCCACGTCATGTACGTCACCAGACCACAACACTGGTCGCGTCATGTACGTCACCAGACCACAACACTGGCCACGTCATGTACGTCACCAGACCACAACACTGGTCACGTTATGTACGTCACCAGACCACAACACTGACCACGTCATGTACGTCACCAGACCACAACACTGGCCACGTCGTGTACGTCACCAGACCACAACACTGGTCGCGTCACGTCAGCGGCGACGTGTTCCTCGTACACAGTGCGCCCGCCTCAGGCAGTACGGACGTCGGACGTCGCGCCAGCGGCGAAACGGAGTGGAAAAGGTCGAGAATCGCGTGCACTCCGCCCGGCTGCGTCCTCGACGGACGTCCGCTGTGGGCTTGTGGGCTGTGGGCTGTGGGCTTGTGGGCTTGTGGCGCAGATCATGTTGCGCCCACAGACGCTTCACTATAAGTCGATTATCACCCCTGGATGGACGCCAGGTGGACGTAAAATGTAGCTCAGAAGTCGCGGTCTGAATCGGGCATTAACCAAGGTCACCCACCGCACCACTCACCCTCCACCATTACATCGGTGTCGGTGTGTTACCTCACCACTCGCCCTCCACCAGCACCTCGGTGTCGGTGTGTTACCTCACCACCACCGCACCACTCACCGTCCACCAGCAACTCGGTGTCGGTGTGTTATCTCACCACTTACCCTCCACCAGCAGCTCGGTGTCGGTGTTACCTCACCACCATCTCACAATCTCACCACTCACCGTCCACCAGCAGCTCGGTGTCGGTGTGTCACCTCACCACCGCACCACTCACCGTCCACCAGCAGCTCGGTGTCGGTGTGTCACTGCACCACTCACCCTCCACCAGCACCTCGGTGTCGGTGTGGTCGCGCAGGAAGTTGGGCTGGATGAGGGGGCGGCGCGGTCGGCTCGGCGGACGACAGACGCACGTGACCGCGGCTGCGGGGCCGCAGCAGACACGGCACCAGCGACACGCCGTGGGTCGTCTCGTTCGCCTCGGTCAGCATGGAGTCGAACAGCTGGCGCGCGGACCGAGATACACGTCACGGGCTGTGACGTCACGGGCTGTCACGTCACGTCACGGCACCAGCGACACGCCGTGGGTCGTCTCGTTCGCCTCGGTCAGCATGGAGTCGAACAGCTGGCGCGCGGACCGAGATACACGTCACGGGCTGTGACGTCACGACCACGGGCCGTGTTTCGGAATACTGGATTTGGAGACCGAAATGTTGTGGCATTTCAAGCCAGAGAGGGTATTTGTTTTCGATTTTCTTTCCATCCATAATTCATTTTTTTCCTTTCCGGCCAGCTTCGGACATGCTTCTCAAATAACAGCGAGTCACAGTCACCTTCGAACAACTCTGTTCATTTCTTAGCGAAAAAGAGTGCAAAATTTCCGGGGAGGAGAATGCTCTGGATGACAAACAGCTAAGCTGAGGCCGAATTTTCAGCCCTGGGTACGACATTGGCCGACCAGGACTCAGACTCGTCTCACCTGTGTCCAACATTTGCAATCGCCAGTGTATTGCTTTATTCAGTCACCGGATTTGGATGGAACCATGATGGTCGTTTTCACGAACCGTTCCAGGACACTTCTGGCGGGACACTTTTGGTGGCACAGTTCTGTGGAACGTCTGGCGGGACGCGCCTGGCGGGAGCAAGGTTGGAAAAATAGATTGTTCCCGGATTTTTTTGGTCATCCAGAACATTACGCGCTCCAGAAAATTATCCTCTCATTGTTTTCAGTTGGAAGTTGAATGGTGGCTGGTGCTGTTTGGCAATGAACTGCTCGGTGACGAGAACATTTACTGTCAAATGGAAACTGAGATTCTGATGGCGCAGGTTTGAATAAAAATATTCTTTCCATATTCGATTACCGAACAATTTTCCCTCCAAACCCAGGATAACAAAGCACAAATCAAATTCTGGCGGGAGACGTCTTGCACAGCCCCGTAGCCAATGTATGATGGCAAGGTGTAGACAAGTCAGGGTGTAGGACAGTTAGGCCACAGCAGGTCTTCAGTCAAAGGGTGGTTGATCAGTGGAGTAGGGTGCCTGCTGATGGTAGGGAGTCCCTCATTGGAGTAGGGTGCCTGCTGATGGTAGGGAGTCCATCAGTGGAGTAGGGTGCCTGCTGATGGTAGGGAGTCCATCAGTGGAGTAGGGTGCTGCTGATGGTAGGGAGTCCCTCATCAGTGGAGTAGGGTGCCTGCTGATGGTAGGGAGTCCCTCATCAGTGGAGTAGGGTGCCTGCTGATGGTAGGGAGTCCCTCATGGAATGTATTTAAAGATAGGGTGGATAATTTCTTAAATTGGAGTATCTTGTTTTGGAGTTCTAATTAGTGGTGGATGGGTGATATTTATGCTGGTATGTGTACAAGGTGCAGACCCCTTTAAGCAGGCATGAATGGAGTTGAAAATTATTGATGAGGCACTTGATCCACGCTTGTGTTGCGCGGGACCCAGTGAATAGGACTAGGTAGGTATTGGTAGGTGCTTAGGATGCTGGCGGATAGTTCCTCTGGAATTTAGGATGTGGTATTGGTTGGGGTGCTAAATATCCTTTTGTCCAGGCTTATAGCATCTTCCCTTTACTGGCTTAACCCAGATGGGCACCTATGGCTCTTATCACGTCTTAACACTTTATGACTATGTTTCCAAAACCGTTCTCGTGGAAAAAAAAACACGAAGTTAACAATTTCAGATATACGTTGTGTTGTGTGTTGAGTTGCAGAGACGTTCCAAATTTCACGTTGATATCTCCATTGGTTGGTCCAGGGCAGCCTGCCAAAGTAGCAACCTCGACCGGGAGTCGGCTTGCCCACGGTCAGTGGTGTGTGATGACCTGACATCAACATTTTTTACACAACATGGATAATTGATGTAGGGAAGGGCATGCCAAGTTCTGGCGCGCGAGCTCGCTGTTTTTTTTTTACGCCATCGCGAAAACCTGCTAGAGTGACGTCAAACGTCCCCCCCCCCCCCACAAATCCCGGGTTCAGTCCTATATTCCGATGTTCGACAGCACCTGCCTGCCCTGATCTGGCAAGTCGGACATCATCTGGCACCACCTGGCAACACCTGCCGGCAATTATTGAGCAGGCCCCACACTCGCGCTGCTACAAACTTCCCGTTGACAAAAACATAGATCCAGTGATTTTTCGTAGCTCGGGTAGGATGGTGCCTTATAATCCCTCGTCTTTCCCTTCTTCGCCCCTGTTAATATCACTGATAAAGGGCTGAACTACAGAAATTCAACAAATGTAGCTCTAGAGAGTGAAGAGCTCTGTCTGCAATAACCTCAAACGTGCGCTCTCCAAATCCGAGAGTTAAAAGCACATCGATAACGAACTTCTCGGAGGGGTCAACAACATCGCCTCTGGCATCACAGACCACATACAGCATATAACAAACATGCTTGAGGTGATCCCAGGCCCCACCTCCCCACTGGTGAGACTTCAAATATTACGGAGCGAATGACCTGCCTCCCCAAGGATGATATCCCCCCACATACTAAGGGGAGAGTAGCCTGTCTCCCTCAAGGCGATAGACCCCAAATACCAAGGGGAGATCAACTTGCCTCCCCAGGGGTGATATAGCACAGATACTAAAGCCAGAGTGATCTTCCTCCCCAGGAGTGATAGATCCAACTACTCAGGGGAGTGACCTGCCTCCCAAGGATTAATATACCACAAATACAAAGGGGAGAGTGAGCTGTCTCCCCAGGATCGACATACCCCAAATACTAAGGGAAATGACCTGCTTCCCCAGGATCGATATACCGTACATACTAAGGGGGAGAGTGACCCGCCTGCCCAGGAGCGACTGACCACCCATCCACGGGCCGCCGACCTGCCGCTGGGCGTTAGAGTTGTGTCCGCCGCCGGCGCCCTCGGCCCAGTAGTGCAGGTTGCAGAGCATCAGCTGACGTCGGGCCAGTCAGCAGACTCGGCCCGCGCGCTGGCCAGGAACAGGCCGCTGTTGCACAGGTTGGACGCCAAGTGACCTGTGGGCGACACCACGTCACCTGTGGACAACACCGCGTCACCTGTGGACAACACCACGTCACCTGTGGACAACACCACGTCACCTGTGGACAACACCGCGTCACCTGTGGACAACACCACGTCACCTGTGGGACAACACCGCGTCACCTGTGGACAACACCACGTCACCTGTGGACAACACCGCGTCACCTGTGGACAACACCGCGTCACCTGTGGACAACACCACGTCACCTGTGGACAACACCGCGTCACCTGTGGACAACACCGCGTCACCTGTGGACAACACCACGTCACCTGTGGACAACACCGCGTCACCTGTGGACAACACCACGTCACCTGTGGACAACACCACGTCACCTGTGGACAACACCGCGTCACCTGTGGACAACACCACGTCACCTGTGGACAACACCACGTCACCTGTGGACAACACCACGTCACCTGTGGACAACACCACGTCACCTGTGGACAACACCGCGTCACCTGTGGACAACACCGCGTCACCTGTGGACAACACCACGTCACCTGTGGACAACACCGCGTCACCTGTGGACAACACCGCGTCACCTGTGGACAACACCACGTCACCTGTGGACAACACCACGTCACCTGTGGACAACACCGCGTCACCTGTGGACAACACCGCGTCACCTGTGGACAACACCGCGTCACCTGTGGACAACACCACGTCACCTGTGGACAACACCGCGTCACCTGTGGACAACACCGCGTCACCTGTGGACAACACCACGTCACCTGTGGACAACACCACGTCACCTGTGGACAACACCGCGTCACCTGTGGACAACACCGCGTCACCTGTGGACAACACCACGTCACCTGTGGACAACACCACGTCACCTGTGGACAACACCGCGTCACCTGTGGACAACACCGCGTCACCTGTGGACAACACCGCGTCACCTGTGGACAACACCGCGTCACCTGTGGACAACACCACGTCACCTGTGGACAACACCACGTCACCTGTGGACAACACCACGTCACCTGTGGACAACACCGCGTCACCTGTGGACAACACCGCGTCACCTGTGGACAACACCGCGTCACCTGTGGACAACACCGCGTCACCTGTGGACAACACCACGTCACCTGTGGACAACACCGCGTCACCTGCACAGCACCGACAACACCACGTCACCTGTGGACAACACCACGTCACCTGTGGACAACACCGCGTCACCTGTGGACAACACCGCGTCACCTGTGGACAACACCACGTCACCTGTGGACAACACCGCGTCACCTGTGGACAACACCGCGTCACCTGTGGACAACACCGCGTCACCTGTGGACAACACCACGTCACCTGTGGACAACACCACGTCACCTGTGGACAACACCGCGTCACCTGTGGACAACACCGCGTCACCTGTGGACAACACCACGTCACCTGTGGACAACACCACGTCACCTGTGGACAACACCGCGTCACCTGTGGACAACACCGCGTCACCTGTGGACAACACCACGTCACCTGTGGACAACACCACGTCACCTGTGGACAACACCGCGTCACCTGTGGACAACACCACGTCACCTGTGGACAACACCACGTCACCTGTGGACAACACCACGTCACCTGTGGACAACACCCGCGTCACCTGTGGACAACACCACGTCACCTGTGGACAACACCACGTCACCTGTGGACAACACCACGTCACCTGTGGACAACACCACGTCACCTGTGGACAACACCACAACACCACGTCACCTGTGGACAACACCACGTCACCTGTGGACAACACCGCGTCACCTGTGGACAACACCGCGTCACCTGTGGACAACACCACGTCACCTGTGGACAACACCCGTCACCTGTGGACAACACCACGTCACCTGTGGACAACACCGCGTCACCTGTGGACAACACCACGTCACCTGTGCACAACACCACGTCACCTGTGGACAACACCACGTCACCTGTGCACAACACCGCGTCACCTGTGGACAACACCGCGTCACCTGTGGACAACACCACGTCACCTGTGCACAACACCGCGTCACCTGTGGACAACACCGCGTCACCTGTGGACAACACCACGTCACCTGTGGACAACACCACGTCACCTGTGGACAACACCGCGTCACCTGTGGACAACACCACGTCACCTGTGGACAACACCACGTCACCTGTGCATGGCACCTCGTGCCCTGTGGATGTGACCTGGGGACGATACCACATGACCTGTGGATGACACCATGTGGCCTGTGGATGATACCATAATACTTGTGGGCAACACCATGTGACCCGTGAACGATACCACGTGACCTGTGTAAGACATCACATGGGGACCTGTGGACGATACCACGTGCCCTGTGGACAAAACTACATGACCTGTGGAAAACACCACATGTGGACCGGGGACGCCAGCCAGCCACCTCGGTTGGCTGATAGAGCGACTGCAGCTGCAGCTGGTGCTGACCAGGACAGTGACCGGCCAGACCAGGACAGTGACCGGCCAGACCACGACAGTGACCGGCCAGACCAGGACAGTGACCGGCCAGACCAGGACAGTGACCGGCCAGACCACGACAGTGACCGGCCAGACCACGACAGTGACCGGCGAGACCAGGACAGTGACCGGCCAGACCAGGACAGTGACCGGCCAGACCAGGACAGTGACCGGCCAGACCACGACAGTGACCGGCCAGACCACGACAGTGACCGGCGAGACCAGGACAGTGACCGGCGAGACCAGGACAGTGATCGGCCAGACCCAGGACAGTGACCGGCCAGACCACGACAGTGACCGACCAGACCACGACAGTGACCGACCAGACCACCACCGACCAGGACAGTGACCGGCCAGACCACGACAGTGACCGGCCAGACCACGACAGTGACCGGCCAGACCAGGACAGTGACCGGCCAGACCACGACAGTGACCGGCCAGACCACGACAGTGACCGGCGAGACCAGGACAGTGACCGGCCAGACCAGGACAGTGACTGGCCAGACCAGGACAGTGACTGGCCAGACCAGAACAGTGACTGGCCAGACCGGACAGTGACCGGCCAGACCACGACAGTGACCGGCCAGACCACGACAGTGACCGGCCAGACCACGACAGTGACCGGCCAGACCAGGACAGTGACCGGCCAGACCAGGACAGTGACCGGCCAGACCAGGACAGTGACCGGCCAGACCACGACAGTGACCGGCCAGACCAGGACAGTGACCGGCCAGACCAGGACAGTGACCGGCCAGACCAAGACAGTGACCGGCCAGACCACGACAGTGACCGGCCAGACCAGGACAGTGACCGGCCAGACCACGACAGTGACCGGCCAGACCACGACAGTGACCGGCGAGACCAGGACAGTGACCGGCGAGACCACGACAGTGACCGACCAGACCACCACCGACCAGGACAGTGACCGGCCAGACCACGACAGTGACCGGCCAGACCACGACAGTGACCGGCCAGACCAGGACAGTGACCGGCCAGACCACGACAGTGACCGGCCAGACCACGACAGTGACCGGCCAGACCACGACAGTGACCGGCGAGACCAGGACAGTGACCGGCGAGACCAGGACAGTACCGGCCAGACCACGACAGTGACCGGCCAGACCACGACAGTGACCGGCCAGACCACGACAGTGACCGGCCAGACCACGACAGTGACCAGCCAGATCACGACAGTGACCGACCAGACCACGATAATGACCGACCAGACCACGACAGTGACCGACCAGACCACGACAGTACCGACCAGACCGCGACAGTGACCGACCAGGACAGTGACCGGCCAGACCACGACAGTGACCGGCCAGACCACGACAATGACCGGCCAGACCAGGACAGTGACCGGCCAGACCACGACAATGACCATACAGACCATGACAGTGACCACGCAGACCACAATGACCGGCCAGACCACGACAGTGACTGCGTTAAGCAGCCATAACTCAGTTTTCAGTTTTGAGCTTCCTGACACCTAGTGCTCACCAGTTCCATTGACGATGTACTCGCTGAGTGCCGAGATGGCGGTGTCGGGCAGCAGGTTGTACGGCTTCCTGATGAGGTAGACCAGTGGGGCACCGATGTGAGTCTCCAGACGCTCGCCCACGGGCAAGTCGACAACAGGTGTGATCTGTCGCAAGCACACGTCATCGAACGACTACAGGTGCGATCTGTCTCGAGCACCGATGACGTAATGGACTATAGGTGTGATCTGTCCCGATCACCGATGACGTCATCTGGCGATTTGATGATGTTGTACAGTGACAGGGATGTCGTATAGCCAAATTGACGCTGGAGGGATGGGGATGGGGCGGGGGTAGATGAGGCGAGTGCAAAGGATTTATTGGTAGGTTTGGATCAATGATCAGGGAAAGCGGGAGAGAAAGAAGGGATAGGAGGAAACGATGGAGGGTGAAAGGGAAGGAATGATGGGGGGGGGGCAGTGAGAGAAAGATAAGGTGATGGTGAAGAAAGGGAACAGAAAGGGCATGGGCAGGTGGAAGAAAGAGATCTAAAGAAACAACGGAGGGAAGGTGGGAAGGCCGCCTCCATCCGCCTTCCTTCCTCTACTTACTCAGTCACATGAATTGAGGATCGATTGAATGATTATTTGGACTTCACGGTACAACGACTACAAGGCCATTTTTCACCCATCATGGACTGAGGAGACTTAGGACCGACAGCATCACGACACTCGAGAAGAAACGATACCAGCAGGGGAGGCGGGAGGGAAAACGGGGCTGGAAACGATACAAGCCAGGATACACAAACCCACGCGGTGATACAGCGCCAGACAGACGGCAAAGACGGGACTGCATAAATGGAGCAGCAGATGGCAAAGACAGGAGGCGGAGATCCGGAGGACGGTGGGAGCATGAACTGGGAACAGGCAGAGGCGTGCGGAATGAGCAGGAGACACTGCCTGCCCGAGAATTCCTCACCCAACAGAACTGCACCCTCATAATAGCATCACGTACTTGCATAGCTCGCGTTCATTCGCTATGAAATGGCAGTGTCAAATTCACGGCTCCACATCAACCTACGCCACCACCACCAAGGTACGCCGGCCACTGCAAAATCAGCTACAAGGCTTCACAGTCGCTTGCAGGCCAGTAAGCGGTGGCGATACACACGCTTTGCAAACTACTTATGCACATTTCTTAACCTGAGTTGTGAAACGCTTGGCCTGATGGTTGAATCTGGAATTAGGTTCGTGTTTGTTTGTTTTTTTGCTAACTGTACAGATCCGCCCGGCAGCGCCAGGCTGATGAAGGGAACCGCGTGGTTCCGAAAGGCACCGTTTGCAACTAAAAAGCTGGAAAAAGAATCCGCTCAGCGATATTAGACGCTTTTCGTCGGACCCTCATTCCTGAATTCTTTGAACAAAGGATTTATTTCACGTCACACGCTGGGGCGAGCACGACAGTGGAATGTTCTATAGTTATCGAATGTTCTGTAGTTGTAGTTGTCGAATGCTCTGTAGTTGTAGTTGTCAAACATTCTGTAGTTTTAGTTGTTGAATGTTCTGTAGTTGTAGTTGTCGAATGTTCTGTAGTTGTAGTTGTCAAACATTCTGTAGTTTTAGTTGTTGAATGTTCTGTAGTTGGGAGTTGTCGAATGTTCTGTAGTTGTAGTTGTCGAATGTTCTGTAGTTGTAGTTGTCAAACATTCTGTAGTTTTAGTTGTTGGATGTTCTGTAGTTGTAGTTGTCGAATGTTCTGTAGTTGTAGTTGTCGAATGTTCTGTAGTTGTAGTTGTCAAATATTCTGTAGTTTTAGTTGTTGAATGTTCTGTAGTTGTAGTTGTCGAATGTTCTGTAGTTGGTTGTCGAATGTTCTGTAGTTGTAATTGTCGAATGTTCTGAAGGTAGCTGTGGAACATTCTGTAGTTTTTAGCTGTTGAATGTTCTGTAAAGGTAGTTGTCGAATGATCTGTAGTTGTAGTTGTCGAATGATCTGTAGTTGTAGTTGTCGAATGATCTGTAATTTTAGTTGTTGAATGTTCTGTAGTTGTAGTTGTCGAATGATCTGTAGTTGTAGTTGTCGAATGTTCTGTAGTTGTAGTTGTCGAATGATCTGTAGTTGTAGTTGTCGAATGTTCTGTAGTTGTAGTTGTCGAATGATCTGTAATTGTAGTTGTCGAATGTTCTGTAGTTGTAGTTGTCGAATGATCTGTAGTTGTAGTTGTCGAATGATCTGTAGTTTTAGTTGTTGAATGTTCTGTAGTTGTAGTTGTCGAATGATCTGTAGTTGTAGTTGTCGAATGTTCTGTAGTTGTAGTTGTCGAATGTTCTGTAGTTGTAGTTGTCAAACATTCTGTAGTTTTAGTTGTTGAATGTTCTGTTGTAGTTGTCGAAAATATGTAGTCGTAGTTGTTGAATGTTCTGTAATTGTAGTTGTTGAATGTTCTGTAGAAGGTTGTAGTTGTTGAATGTTCCCATAAATTGACGTGTTCCTGGGACGGAACATAATAGACGTGCGGCACCAGAGTTAAACATGTGTGACGACGTCCTAGATAAAACAAACCAACGTAAAGTTAACCAGCGAATCAACATCTAATGAAACTTTTGATTTCGAAATGAGCCTGTTACTTCCTCGGTTGCCTTCCGATGATCATGGCGGCACTCAACGGTAAACACGACAGATATTACCAATTCAAACATCACGTCACATTCCGAAATTTCCAGGGATTGACTTTCACTGACGCCAGCCATGCTGTTGTATTTTCGATACCACTGGAGGGTTTTGAGTCATCGATACCATCTAATCCAAGGCCAATGACCTCCAGGTACCTACCACCACTGCCAGTCACGAGTGCTAAACCAGTCGGGATCGCGTCGAGCGCTTGATCGAAAGGTTGTTGGTTCGATCCCCACACCGGACGGGATTGTCGAGACCACCCACGACCAATCGACGCCACAGGGTGGCGACGCTATACAACCAGCAGCTTACCGCGCCGTAAACAACACCCCAGACTCCTCCTCAGGACGCTACCGCCTCGATCCTCCTCCGCCTACCCCGATGTGCCGCAGGTGTTTGGCGGGTCCGACGCCCGACCTCAGCAGCACTGTGGGGCGTGTTGAAGGCGCCGGCCGCCAGCACCACTGCGGCGCGCGCGCACTGTCAGCCGCTCACCGAACTTGATGAACGTCACGCCCGTGGCGCGCAGCGACTCTGATCTCCACCTGGCGGCACAAGCCGTGGTTAAGAACGCACACATAGATGGCGGACGTTACACCACGAGTTACCTGGTGGTATGCTCAGCTCACGACCACTCTCTTCCGTTTGACTGTAAATCAAAGGTAGAAAGTGATTGAAGAACAAACCAACAAGCAAAAACAAATTGGCAGCATGGTATCAGCAAGCACATTATGTGGCCAGCAGAAAGTGGTACGGGAACTGTTCAAAATGGGAGGGGGGGCGGGGGGGGGAAGACAGTCGATCATCTTAATGACATCTTAATGTCGATTTTTTTCCATGCAGCGCACGGTAAATTTTAAACTCCTCGAAGGTTTTGGGGAGAAGGCTGTGCCCCTGGCTCCTCCTCTCCTGCTCCCGCGCCCTTGCCCTTAGACCACCTGAACTGAAGAGCTACACATTTCACTGAAACAATCTCGTGGGTTGAATTGTGGTTTGGAAGTTCAACACAATAGTTGTCAAGAATTGAGCAATTACTTGACAGAAAAAGCGAGCATCCATGGTTAATTTGAGAACAACAAATACATCGCCACGAGTGAACAATTCCGCCGGGTTGGAGGTTCCCAAAATAAGATAAAACAGCCAAAAATAATGCGAAAACACTTTCTATTCTTTCTTTAACCAACGATGATCTCTTGAATATTACCCCTGTACTATCCTGCCTCTGTTCACCCCATGCACTTAGCGATCTCTATGGTGGTGGTGTTGATGATGGTGGTGGTGATGTAGTGATATATGATGGTAGCTTGCAGCTTCAATACAATAAGCTCATTATGAGCACATCACACAGTTTTCGAGCCAATCAACACAAATATTGCTTACGGGGGGTCATGATTTGGTACATGGAACAACTTTTTAATGCAAAGATGTCGCGCGATGCTATAATTGGTGAGTAGTCGGTAAATTTACTTCTCAGATGCATGTATGAGCCACCAGACCCAGTACATCGACCGGGTAAGGCTTGCAACAATGGATAA